>JALPQD010000486.1:368234-798234 GCA_023101885.1 Typhlomys cinereus
AAGGAAGGAAGGAAGAAAGAAAAAGAAAAAAGGAAGGAAGGAAGGAAGAAAGGAAGAAAGAAAGGAAGAAAGAAAGAAAAAGAAAAAAGGAAGGAAGGAAGAAAGGAGGGAAGGAAGCAGTAGAGAAAGTAAAATATTTTTTTTAAAAAAATGTAAGGAGAGGAGATAGATAGCCACTTAGATCACCAAACTTCTGCTTGCATTGATCATGACCATGGCAGAAGCCGCCACCTTTCATTTTGCATTCCCGCCTCTAACCTGAAATGGGCTCTTCTGTCCCTGTCCCCCGGCAGCAGGTTCTATCATGGCATATGCAAACGTTGCAGTGCAGCACATGTGGTATCAAAAGTGGATGTCATCATGTGGAACTTTCTGGAGCAAATGTGGTGGTGTACAGAGGTTTTTCTAAGAAGTGCTGAAGGGATCCGTGGGTGCAGCTCAGTGGGCAGAGCGCAGGCCTAGCATGCAGAAAGGAAGTCTGACCCTTAGCATTGCATAACCCCAATATGGAGGTACCCAGCAATCACTGAATGATTCCTAAGTCTGGCGTTGTCCAACACCATGAGATACCGAGTTACACCTACTGCTTAGACTGGGAATAGCAAGCAGATCCCCAAGACCATTAGCTGGACCACTGCTACTCTTATGCTAGACTCTCCTTGCGGGCCTCAGAGTCTCTGAATGGAGACCAAGTATGCTGGGCTGAGCGCATGTCACACAGTAAATGATGAAGTCACAAGGCAATGGTTTTGATGGGAAGCTGGGGGGAGGGGAGAAGCTGTGCACACCTTGAAGAGCCAGAGGACTCTTCCCTCCTAACTTTGCCTCATCTGGAGGGGGTCAAGATGCCAATAAAACTCCTTCCCTTTTGGAGGGCATCCAACTGATCTCATGTGACATCCAACAACTACAAAAGCAGATTCAGGACGGTGTGCATACAGTGGAATAGGATCAAACGCCACTTTGCTTTCATTAAATATGTTAGAAATGCGTCGCAGGGATGGGGGGTGGACGTTCAATTGTAATGTGTTTGCCCTACAAGTGTGGAGACCCGGGCGTCTCTCAGATCCTATGAAAAAGAAGCCAAAGATGCACATGATGCTGGGGACATGGTGTAGCAATAGGGAGGCAGGGACGGGCGGGTCTGTGGGGCTCACTGGCTGGCCAGCTTCGTCTCTCTGATGAATCCCAGGCCAGTGAGAGATCAACTTGAAGGGGAAAAAAAGAGGTAGATGACGCATGACAAACAACACTTGAGCTTGTCCTCTGGTCTCCACATACACATATGCAGGGACAGAGAGAAAGAAAGAGAGAGAGAGAGAAGAGAAACACAGCACACACCTGCCCAACACTTCCCGCTGCAGCAGCCTCCGCATTGCCAAAGCCCAGAGACTCTGCTCACCCCGGCCTTGGCTGGAGGCAGCACCCGTCCCTTCGCACTCCCAGGCTGCACGCTCTGCTTTTTGCAGGGACCACCAATGGAGAGGCCTATGGATAAGCCACCAAGTGTTGGTGAGTTCAGCACAGACCATGCAATTAATTTCATTTCTGCCCTCAGCCAGATTACAAACAAAGACCCCAGAGATGTCTGGAAAATTAATTTATTAAAAAGCAATAGCCTGATAATATAGACGATAATAGAAGAAATGAATATGCTCAATATCTTATAAAACAGTTGGCAATCACATAATAGAGAGCTCATTGTCGATTTAGTAGCATGCCCCATTATGCTCCGCAAACAGTTGTAAAATAGTGTATTATTCATGAACCAACAGGCTTTAATTACTTTTAGGGCACATTTGTTTTTCAAATGCAGTATGAGTTAGGCTCCTCTATAAAAACAACCAATTTTGCAAGTCTGTTTGAAGACCTTCCCAAAGAAGCAGCCACAGGTCTGAGTTCCCGGGCTTGGGAAGACACCCTGGAGAAGGCATCCTTTTGTTTAGTCATGAAACAGGAGTACCACCTCTAGCCATAGATACCACCCTGTGCCTAAGCCAGTGCACACAAGGCTGGCTTAGAGGCGATTCACTATCTTCTGCTCTTTATGAGCTCAGCCCTGTAGCTTGCTTTGCACCAGGAGAAGAGCTTTGCTCTGGAACTTTCTTAGCACTGAGATATAAGGGGCAGATCAGTAGTACATGGGCTCCTCTTACTTCCTTGGACTCATCCTCCTACTCGCAGGGCATTTATCAGAAAGGATCCCCTTCCCCCAGAGGATCCCCAAGGAAAATGATAAACCCCTTGAGTAACCATTGAGTGGCAGTGGTTGCTATCGCCCTTCCTTTTGTTTCTGTATGACATCGTTCCTTCATTGGTGGATGAGTAACGCAGCAGTGGATTTCACAACCCCTAGTGCTTCTGACATCAATTATTCTGTGGGCATGATGGTTCCAGAAGCATCAGCCACTACAATGACCACTGCTGGGAGTGCTAGTGCTGCATTTTGGGGTATGATTTGTTACACAGCTAAAGCTAAGTGATAATATGCAAAATCTTTTTGGGGGTGTCTCTTGATAAGCCTCAAAACAAAGGGCAGTTGGTTTACCTGTTTTCCTTGCTCTCGAAAAAGGATGGCCCAAGAGAAAAGTCACACAGTGGGTACAAATTGAATCCCTTTCTCAAAGGCTCACATTTGAGAAAGCACTACTCTGAGACGCTTGGTTGGCATGAGCCCCTTCTCACCTGGGCAGAGCTATATGCCCATGGTTGGGTAATGGAAGAAGGAACGGATCTTGGTGAGACCTGGAAACCCTTTGCTTCAGCGATGGCTGTTTGAGGCTAAGTACGTCAAAGTCCCTGACCTTCAAGGTTGTTACTGGTATTAACAGTGGTGGAGACAGGGCTGGGGATGCGGCTCAGTGAGAAGAGTGCTTGCCCAGCAGGCTTGAAGCTGTGGGTTCAATCTCCCCCAGCCCCACCAAAACCAGCTGTGGTAGTGCATAGTTGTCACCCCGGTATTCAAGAGGTGGTCGCAAAAGGACCAGGGGCTCACCTGCCTCGCAAGCAAGCAGAAGGTCCTGAGTTCAGATCCCAGGTCCCACATAAAAAACGCCAGGCAGAAGCAATAGAGGCCTGCAATAGTGGGCGGAGCCTGGGAAATCTCAGAGGTAAGAAAAAAGGAGGTAGAAGCAATCCAGGATGATTCCTAAAGTCACCCTTGGTCCTTCATGGGAACACACAGTGCTCTCTCTCTCTCTCTCTCTCTCTCTCCACACACACACACGCACACACACGCATTAATTAATTAATTAATTAAAAGAAATGTGGATCTATCATGTCCACAGAGTAAATGGTGTCAGAAGCACTAAGGGTCGTGAGATCTGTTGCGGTTTTACCCACGCACCAGGGAAGGAATGATGTCATACAAAAGCAGATGGAAGGGCAAGAGCACTCATTGCCAACCAACACCCCTGTCCAGAATCAGGGACCTTCTTATGTCTCTCCCAAGACAGCTCTTCTCCATCACCCCAATACTGGCTCCACAAACCCCCCAAACCCCAGCCTAGGGTTCAAAATCAGACAGCTTCCACAGTCTAGGCTTGCCAGACCGTGGTTGGCGAGTCCTGGCTGGCTTCTGAAGGGATTGTGTCTAAGCATCTCTCCCAGCTTCACGGACCCTCTGAGAGACCTTCCGATTATGTTTGCATCCAGACTGTGTCCCCTTCCTAGCATGTCCTTTCTTTTCCTTATTCCTCTTCTAGGTGCATTCCTCAAAACCCACCCACAAGCCAGGAGGGATTCTCTGCGTGGCTTCCCAGGGCCAGTCAAGCTTGTCTGCTTTTTGGTTCTGCTTCTGCCTAGTCTTGGCGGTGCTGCCGCTGGTGTATTTTGTTGTGTTAGCTGTGTCCCTTCCTTCTAGGAAATCTTTGGAAACTCCTAGCTGCAGCTGTTTGCACAGCTTTGGGACACCAGAGAGACACAAAGTCATCCAGGCCTGCCTCAGAGACAGCAGCAGACCATCCCTTCCCTCGCCGCTGAGCCGGACTTAGCCCTGCATTCTCCTGTCCTTATACCCTGCTGCCAGATCCCTAGGATTCCTCACTAGAAGCAGCAGACTGGATAAGCAGACTGCGGCTTTGATTGTTTGTTTTGGCTTGTTTTTATTTTATTTAGAGAATAAGGTCTGGCCATGTGCATAGGCAAAAGTTAGGCCTCAACCCTGCAATCCTCTGCCACTGTTACAGGTATAAGTTACCACACCGACTGTAGCCTTACTTTTTAAAATATGTGTGTGTGAGAGTACACAGGTGTAGAGGCCGGAGATGAACATTGGATGTCTTCCTCAATCACTCTTCACCTTTTTTTGGTGTGTGTGTGTGTGTGTGTGTGTGTGTGTGTGTGTGTGTGTGTGTGTCCAAGAGGGCGCTTGATCGTGTGTGGCTGTGGAGGTCCAAGGGTGGCATCTGGAATCATCCTAGATGGCTCTACCTACTTGTTGCTTTGCCACCATATCCTCCTGGCATTTTTACGTGGGCTCTGGGGATCCAAATTCAGGTTCTTTTGCCTGCGAGGCAAAGGCTTTAAGCTCTGAGCTTCGACCCCCCTTTTTTGAGAGAGGGTCTCTCACTGGACCTGAAGTTCACCAGCTAGCCACATGGACCCAAGGACCCTCCTGTGTCTGACTCCTGAACACAGAGATTGCAGACGCATGCTGTCACAGCTGTCGTCGTTACAAAGGTTGGAACTCAGGTCTCGGGCTTGCATAGCAACCACTTTATGACTGAATCGTCTCTTCCTCTCCATGTAGTTCCTTCTTATTAGGAATTAAAAAAAAAACACTCCCATGAGATTGTAAGAACTTAAAGATAGGAAGGTTCACCATTGCATAAGACAGTCCACTCAAAGCAGAACTGTTGGATCCAGGAAATCACTACAGTGAGACTTGTCCTTCCCAGACCTGCATAATGACTGACACACCAACATGCCCCCAAAGATGACGTAGGAACTTAAAAGAGAACAACAGACAGTGGAAACCTTGGGGTCTAAAGCTGGATGAGGGAAGGGAAATGCCTCTATCATGGCCCAAAGAGAGACAACTTGGTATGCCACAAAGGCCTGAACCCCCCACAAGAGTAGACAAACCAGAGTGAATCCTGAGGTCCATAGAAACATACAGGCAGGAGGGAGTGGGAGGAATTGAGGGAAGGAAAGGAGGGAATGGGAGGGAGGGGGGTGGAGGAAAGCAAGGATGAGTACTCAATATGCTTGTAAAAGTAGAAAAATAAAAAAATTAATAAAAAATACACTCCCTCCCCGTGGCTGATGACTCTAGGCTCTCTGGGGACAACCTAGTGAGGTTTACAGCCATCCGGAGCCTGTGAAGACATTTCTAATTAAATTCTTTAGTGCTCTACTTGACCTCATTTCAACTGGGCCACAAGTCTTGAGGGGAAAAAAAAATCCTCAAATCCAAAAATTTAAATACCGTTTCTGGGTTGGTTTTGAAGGGGGCCTTTCTCTATGATTCCACTCTTGGAGGGTCTTTGATCAGCAGGGCAGATCTCAGGATGGGGGTCAGAGAAAGGCCACTGACCATTCCAATTAAAATGTTTTCAAGGATTTCTAAATAATGCATGGAACTTGCCTATAATTACAGATGAAATAATAATTAAAACGGCTCTCATGATCCTGTGTGTAATGTCACGGCACACTGTTGGTGTCCGCGTACCAAGACAAATATCTCCCCAAGATGGGGAGCTGCAGAGAGAAAGAATAAATCCCAGGCTCCCATTAACGCTCCGGCTCTATTAGCTGACTTGGTCTTTGGTCGCATTAAAGCCCCGTGGAGTTGGCTGGTGGCTGGGGAGGGAACGGTTTGGGTCCTGCGTAAATGAACGTGTAATTCCACTCGGTAAATCTCTGCCGTAATTGGTTAATAAGCATCCTCTTTGGTAAATAGCTGTTGGGAATGGCTTCGGGGAGGGTTTTCTATACTCGCTCTCTTCCGTCTCACTTCCCAGGGGTCTCCTAGCTTGGGAGGTTGTGTGTTCTTGCTTAAATCTCCCGGCCTTTCAGAACAGCGAGCTCTGGATGTCCAAGGACACTGGTTCTGACCAGAGGCCACTCATGACAGACTGTCACGCTTCTTAACATTAACTATATCTTCTGGCATCCCCCTGCCTCAGCTCTGTGGCATCTGGCGCTGGGTGGGCCTGGGCCCTGCTTTGCTCAAGCCAAGCTATTTTTCCATGCCCCAAACTGCTTAACACCAAGCCAGACCTCAAAATGTTTGCACACATCAATCAGCCAATGTCCTCTGGCAGGCAAATGACATGAGAAAAAGAGCCATCAGTCAGTCAGAGGAACAACTAACTCCAGGCTGAGAACCCCTTGTTGGTAAAGCGTGGTAGAGCAGTCACTCTTTCTAGATGGGGGCATGATCCTCTCTCGCTCACTTGTTCCCTGACCTGACTTCTATCACCATCCATCCATCATTTACCCATGCAACTATCAGTCCATCCATCTATCTTTCCTTCTATCCATCTGCCCATCCTTCTACCATCATCCCTTCATTGATCTATCCATCTCTTTATCTACCTATCAGTCCATCCCTCTACCCAGCTGTCTCTCTAACCATCTGTCCATCTATCCATCATCCATCATCCACCTATTCATCCATCCATCTACCTATAGTCTATCAGTCCATCCATCTATCTCTCCATCCATCATCCCTCCATCTAGTCATCCATTTACCTGTCCGTCTATCCCTCCACCCATCTATCCCTCCATCCATCACCATCCATCTGTCTTTCCACACATTATTCATCCTACGCCCCTCCTCCATCTACTTCTCTTTCAGTAACTTTCCATCCACCTTTCAATTAGTCTGACTGCTGACTCTATCGGGAACTATTTCAGGTTCTCAGGAAAGTCCCGTTCAGGCAGGAGATGAAGAAACAAAATGACTGGAAAGCATGAAAGTCCGAGCTGATGAAAAGTGTCGTAAAGGAAACCCGGCGCTGCGGTGTGAAGGAGAGACGGTGGTCTGGCAGACCTCCCAAAGGTATAGAGTTTTCAACGGAGCGATAGAAGAAGATGAAGGAAGGCCAAGTCTACGAGATCTTACACAAGATTCCTAGAGCAGAGAGGACCCCATTCAGGGTTCAAGATTCAGAAAATGGTTCAAAAGGAGGACATGTTTATGAAGAAAGAAACGTTTGAAGATGACCAGCCTGTCAG
Organism: Typhlomys cinereus; assembly: GCA_023101885.1. NCBI lineage: Eukaryota > Metazoa > Chordata > Mammalia > Rodentia > Platacanthomyidae > Typhlomys > Typhlomys cinereus. The sequence goes on from JALPQD010000486.1 coordinate 375,417, forward strand.
TGGGGGAGGGAATGGACCCAGTTTGGGTTTCTTTGTGTACTATACATCAGCCTTTCTCCAAGGAGAAATCGCATCCAGCTTCTCTTCCCAAGGCCGGCGTCCACGCAGGTGCATCAGGCAAGGCCTTCTTGCCTACGCTGACGTACCTCCCCCCTCTCCCCTCCCTCTCGCCAACATCAGTTAAATGCAGCAGCTGCGGACTCTGCTCAGCTCTGTGAAACTGGAACTTGGAAACCAGCACAGAAAAGAAAGGAAGAGGGTTTCCCCTAAACAGTTCAAACACGCCTTGCAAATGCCCCTAAGCCACATCTTCCCCATGGACGTAATGGGGTGTGTGTGTGCGGGCAGGGAGTGGGGGAGGGGGTGGTAAGAAGCATTTGCCGACTGCCGGGCATCCTATTCACGGACACTCAGTCCATGGTGGCTGTAGCTGTACACAGTCAGAAGCCTTTGTTGGTTCAAGGAAGAATTAAGGGTACGCACCCTAACTCCCTTCTGAGTTTGCATCAGAACGGTGTCATTAAACAATGACAGATGTGACACACTGTTATGACACACCTCACTCAAATGCATATCACTAAAGGAGCTATGCTTAGAAAATAGCCCACTGTCTATAGCATTTTAGAATGAGACAGAACTCCACTCATTTTGATTGTCTCGCTGTATGCTTATAATACCAGCTGTGGATACCTTTACCAAGTGTTTCTGGCTTTGCCTGTCCAGCCTTGGATATATTTTCCTAACCTCCCACCCTACTAGCAACCAAACTTGACCCTGATCAAGTGTGTTCAGAATGCTAAAGCTACAAACTCTTTTTACTCATCTGGTTGCCTCCTGGTACGTTGTATTTTTAAAATCTTCAGTCTTCAGTGAACTTCAAAGAAGCCTTAGTTCTCCTTTATGCCTGGCTTAATTTTGTTATTGATTTATTTTAGTGGAACACAAGATAAGCATAATGTAGGTCACATACACCATTGTAATTTAGAGACACTGGGTTTTGCCTTTCTTTCCCCCGTACATCTGGGGATGGCACTCAGAGCCATGAACATGTTATGCAAGCGCTCTACCCTGAGCCATCTGTACTCCCAATCCTGCAGTTGCCGTAACGAAAAGTTGACAGCCAGAGCGATGGCTCAATGGCTAAAGCACTTGCCGTGCACGCCAAGGAACCAGAGTTTGGATGCCTGGGTCTTATATAAAATTCTGTGTGGGCAAGATAAACTGCCTATAATTCCAGCCTCAAAAGGGAGAAGCTGGAAATCCCTAGGACAATCTGGTGGTAGTCAGACCATCCCCAATGGGGCCCTCTGGGTTTAATTAGAGACGCAAAAGAAATAAGGTGGGAGAGCTTTTGAGGTTTTTTCCAGATACTAACTTGGGCCTTCATGTATGCATGCCCACATGCACACACATGTGCCCACATGTATTCACATATTCACGTTCCACACTACACACATACGCATGGAAAGTGGAAGAAGAAATAAGAGTTGAGTGCATATGATTTAGACTCTTCCCTCCACCCCCTCAAAAAAACCTACCCACAAAGGGTTAAGAGGGCCACTTGAAAATAACCGTGCTACCTACTTGCAAAGGGACCATGTTGGAATTCACGGCCATGTTCTCTCCCTCTTCCCCTAATATGTTACAGTGTCTGACATAATCACCACGCTTCAGACAGCCCGCGTTCCCCCCACTTCCTTCAGCTCTCTAATTTCTTACATGATTCCCCTGGTTTTACAAGTATTTTTTAATAGACGGATGTTCCAGATTCTTCCACGCAGTCAAATCCTTTCATAATCAGACTCGTGTTTTTCCATAGGAATTTAATTCTCTCTGCAGAGTTGTAGCGGGGCTGGGCTGATCTGGTTTACATTCTCTGACGTGCGTTCCCTCCCCTGGAGATTAACGTAACGACCGCTTGGCTCCTTCTTAAGCCTTTCCATCTTGCGTTCCCTTGAGGAAAACATTCTCGCTTCTCCAAGTGGCACACCTAGCTAGGATGGTATCTCCTAAAGACAAGGAATTACAGCTGTGGGGTCGAGGTGTGCAGAATATTGACCTAAATTTCTCACTGAAGTCCAGGCGATGTTCAGGATGTCCACGACTTCAGCAGTAATACACAGCTGGGGAGCCGAGAGTCAGCATTCATGGGGCAACTCGATAAAGCAATCAGGTGTATCAGTCAATTATCAGTCAGGTCTGTAATGCACTGAATATGCTATGAATCTTTTTAAATTTATTTTACCCCAAAAGGCTTTAACTCCTTTTATTCAGATGACTAACTTTTTTCCAATCCTTAAGATTCAGCTTAAATATCTCTTTGGAATTGCTTCCCTGCTCAGCCACAGAATTTCTCTCCTTGCTGCATCCCTTTCTCCTCCCTCCCTCCCCTCTCCCTTCCCTCCCCCCTTCTTCCCCTTCTCCCTCCTCTCCCTCCTTTCCTTCCTTCCTTCCTTCCTTCCTTCCTTCCTTCCTTCCTTCCTTCTTTCCTTCCTTCATTCCTTCTTTGCTTCATTCCTTCCTTCCTCCTTTTCTCTTTTCCTCCTCTCTTCCCTCTTTCTCTCTTCCTTCCATCCTCCCTCCTTCCCCTCCATCTTCTCCCCTTCTTCCCCTCCTTTCTTCCTTCTTTCCTCCCTTTTGTCTTCCCTTTTTCCCTTTCTGCCTTCCTTCATTCTTTCCTTTCTTTTCCTTCCCTTCCTCCTTTTCCTTCCTTCCTCCCTTCCTTTCTCTCTCCTCTTTCCTTCCCTTCTAACATTGTTCCCTTCCATTTCTTTCCCTTCCCTTTCCTTCCTCCCTTCTTTCCTCCTCCTTTTCTTCCTTCTTCCCTCCCTCACCCCCTGCCTCCCTCCTTCCTTCTTCCTTCCTTCCTTCCTTGGTGGACAAAAATCCCAGAAGTGAAGCAAAAAGGAGGTAGAAGCAATCCAGGATGATTCCCAAAGTCACCCTTGGTCCTCCACAGGGACACGCAGTGCCCTCTGATACACACACACACATACACACACACACACACACACACACACACACACACACTAATAATAATAATAATAGTAATAATAATAATAACAACTGCTTTTGAAAAAAGCATGATTCTCAGCCAGAGGCGTCCATGAATTCTCCTTCCTCTGGGCTTCTGGATGCCTCGGGCTTCCGTCTGGCTTCAGCGCCTGGGCTCTGGGGAATGCTTCTGGGGACTGTTACTCTTGCACAGGCAGCGATGCTGTCTCTACCAGGCTTGGTCAAGTGCTCCAGCCTGGTGCCTCGGCCCTCGTAGCAGGTGACCCGCAGAGAACAGGGAAAGTTTGAACAAGGCTGCTGCCTCGCAGCCCTGATGAGAAGGGGGCATTAGGCTCCGCCCTGTGCTCACCTTGGTCTCGCCTTTGGACACGCGGGCGCAAGCATTGTTTGCAGGCAAGGACTTGTGCTTGGGGGCGGCCATGCTTCTGAGTTGGCAGGCGGGCAGGGGTGGAGAAAGCATCGGGTGATGAAGAGCCCCAGCTTGAGGCTCCTGAACATTTCCTGTGTATTTATAGAGAATCTGGGATCCCGTCCAAGCAGGCCTGCCGATGGCCTCAACCCCATAATAAGCTTGTTTGAGAAACGCGCCACACATTCATTCCGTCAGTTTCCCTCTGACAGACTCGGGCCAGCTGTGCCAGGGTGGCCGGCCATCTCCCATTCTCTGTGAGTTTTGGGGGGAGAAGTTGGGGTTCCCAGGACTCGGGGCAGCCAGTGCTAACCAAACTGGGCGATGAGCAACCCAACTCCCCTCATTTCTAATAATGTGACGATTCTAGTAGCAACCCTCAATCTCTCTGGCTGTCCCCACCATCATCAAAACCGGAATGACTTCTAACACCCACTAGGGCTGCGTGAATCTCCGTGAAGTTAAATTCCTGGATTTGATGGAACACTTCTGCTCACCACTGTTTAGTGAACAATCTCTCCTTTGTTAAAGGTAGGTTGTCTATTCTCCAGTGTGCCTGAGTTCAGATGTAATGTTCACTAAGGTCTATTGCTTATTCTTCCCATGAGACGAGCCTTCATATTAAAATCTCTCTTCTTTTCTCTCTCTTATACACACACACACACACACACACACACACACACACACACACACACACCTTTACTTCATATGAATTATCCCCAGATGATTAACTTTATAAAACCCTTCAAGCAAGTTACTCTGGTCTACGGGGCCAGGATTCCCACTCCAGCATCCGTTTCATAGGAAGCAGTGGCTTCCATTCCAACCTGCCCTAAAAGCCTTGGAAAGAAACATTTGGAAGATAGGTAGCCACTCGTGTACAAAGAAGAGATGCTCTCTGACATGCTAGACAATGCTCGTTCTCCGCTTTGCATCCCCAATGGTCAGCATCTTGATCTCTGTCTTTTGCCTTCATAGGTAGCATCCAAGGAATGCACGTTATCAGGTGCTAATAAAACTTTATTGACAGGTACGGTTTTGAATTTCAATGCTTTTTGCTGTCAGGTAATTTTCTCTTTTTGCCTTTACTTATTAGCAATATAAAAACTATTCTCAGTAATGAACCTTGCAGACCCCTGGTGAAAGATAGCTTGGTAGCCTGGCTTCAAATCTTTTCTCTCTCAGCCACTTGTGCAAAGTTCTTTGAGCTCGACAAGCCTTGGTGTCCTCTGTTGGAAGGGTGGGAAGAAAATCCTTTAGGGCCAGGAGTGGGGTAAAAAGAGATAGGATGAGTGTGTGGGGGGGAGTCCTCTGGCAACTCCAACTTTTCCTCTAGGTTTTACTATGTACCTCAAGCAGTTCCATAATGGAAAATCTGATTGAAAGTCAATAAAATCAGGGGTTAAGACTCTGCCTCACAAGCATAAGGTCCTGAGTTTGGATACCAGGTCCCACTTCCGGCCTGATGGGTGGAATCTGGAAAATCCCAGAGCAAAGTGGAAAAGTAGGCAGAAGCAATCCAGGATGATTCCCAAAATCACCCTTTGGTCCTTCATAGGGACACACACACAGATGCACGCACACAAAAATAAAGGTTTTATTTTTTTCTTTTTAAAAAAAGTCAATAAAAGCAATGAGCAATTCCTTCTTTGCCAGTTTTGTCTGAAGACGAAATAAGATAAGACATCTTGGGTGACCGTCTCAGGTGAGGACTAGTCCTCATCAAAGCTGGGAACACCCCTTCTCTGCCCTCTTCTAACTGCTCTTCAAACACTGGTGACCTTGCCCACTGCCCCGAGACCAGGACCCATAGAGAACTTACACCCTGGGCTTGCACTGGAGAGAGAGCTCACCCAGAACCAGAAAGTTTGGGTTCTCCCCTCCCGTCTCCCACCTTCTGGGAGCAACTGGAGCTGATAGAGCATCCAGCCCTCTCTCCCTGGGTGAAACTGTTATTTGCTTTGCTTCTGCTTACTAACTATCTCCATTGGTCTTCCACTGTGCTTCTGCCTTAGCGTCCCCATCTCAGTAGCATGATTTGTCTACAACTCATTCGACAGCTCCTATATCCTGTATTCATAAGACAGGGGTGTGTGTGTGTGTGTGTGTGTGTGTGTGTGTGTGTGTGTGTCTGACCTACAGAATGAGAGAGACAGGGAGAGATGAAGAGACAGACAGACAGACAGACAGCAAGTAGTGAGAGGCATCTGACAGCATTTCCTCCTCCTTCCTTTGACTGTACTGAGCTTCAGCCTGCACCTCTTTGGGCTTGACTTTGAAACATGGAATTCTATACTTTGAGGGTGGGGTCTGCAACTCACCATGCTAGCCCACCTTATCTTTGAGGCCTGGGCTTTGCATGGTCATGCCACCCTGCTTTGAAGTTATCTCAGTTACTTTATATCTCCTTACATCCTCACCACCCCCCAAAAAACATGGGTTCTCTTCTTTCTCAAGGTCTGACTCCACACAGTTTGAACTCATGGCATATGGATTTCTCCAATCGCACCTTCACATCAATCTCGTGATGTGATTATTGGGGTGTCTATGAGATGCCTTGGGAAGCCTTTACAAAGAACTCCGTGCAATCCGTCTCCGCCCCCTCCTGGTTACTTGGATGTCCTCTCCTCTCACTCTCCACTTTGTTCCCTAGAGACAGGATCACTCATTAAACCTAGAACTCACCCTCTTCCAACCCAGCCAGCCGGCCAGGAAGCTCTGGAAACACCCAGCTCCATTTCACCCCACCTCAGTGCTGGGGTTACGGTGTATGTGGTCGCTTACATGGGGGCTGGGGATCAGAACTCAGTTTCTCACACTTGTGCAGCAAGTATCCTTACTCTCTGAAATATCTCCCCGGCCTTATTTTTCTTGAAAACCAGGATGCATCGCATATATTTACATTAGAAAATGGTCTATAGGCTACAGTGAACATGTAGAATGGTGAGCGCAGAGGAAAGCAATTGACCACCGCCTTCTCAGATATTTTAGAATTATTTTCTAGCAGTAAGGATGTGAATGCAGTCCTGTGGCTGCATACCCTCACCTATGCCCCCCATTTAACCCTCTGTATGCACACCGTATGGATTAGTGTTTGGCATGAACTGATAATGTCAGTTCACACAGTAGCGTGGATGTTTTTTCTTCCTTTAGCTCATAGTGAGCAAACAGGCTCTATAACTTCAGCACATTCCAGCCAAGGGCTGCCTTATCTTTTGCTTAACCATTTCCACTTTTATTGAACCTTCCTTTCCCATTTCTGGCATTATAAATAATCCTCCAAGCAACATCTTTGTACCCAGACGATTTTGATGGTGCCTTCAATTACTTATTTATGGCTGATTGCTACAGGTAGAACGACTCTGTGAACATTTTAGAGGTAGCTATATATTACTAAAGGGAAGACATTGTCAACATCTGGACGGGATGACAATGTTGCTGTGGACGTGCCGCCTTCTCTGAATAATCTAGAATCTTCATCTACGGGTGGCTCTTCCAGGAAGGATCATTCTTAGGGACGTTTTGTGTATGCCCACCACACTGAGTGTGTCTTTCCCTTTAGTGCACTTGGCTGGCAATGGTACCGGATAGCGCATTCAGACCAACCTTTTGTTTCGGAACACAAATACCAGCTGGTCCATTTATCATCTTGCCTGACCTTTCGTCAACTGTTCTCTGATAATATGGCAAAACCTAACCTCTTTGTTATAAGACAGGTTCCAGGAATAGAATCTCTATGTCAACTATTCAGGGTGGCAAAACAAAGCAGCACTGTGAAATTGCTCTGTAGCAGTATTAAGAAGTCCATGTGGCCACTCCCCTGGGTTCTTGTCCCTCATGTTTCCTAGTACAGAGATTATAGCACCCAGCTAACATGTCTCCTGGCTTTCTGTGTTTGTTTGGGTAATGACTGCATTACCTCCTATCCAAAATATATGAATACATACAGAGAGAGACAGAGAGACAGAGAGCGAGAAAGAGAGAGAGAGAGAGAGAGAGAGAGAGAGAGAGAGAGAGAGAGAGAGAGAGAGAAAATTGTGCAACAATTTCCTCCAAATTAAAATATACCCTGAGGTTCATAAAGACTCAGGAAATCCCTGAAACTTACAAGATTCACAAGGCCCCACCCCCAGAGCTATAGAAAAAGCAACCAGTGCTAGGGAAGACCCTCTCCAACCTGTGGTGCTGCCCACAATCAAGTGAGAGTCCACGGGTAGGTTATTGTGAGTCTGATGCCTCTGCTTTGGTAGCTAGTTTCCTCTTTCTGTTGCTGAATGAATACAAGAGCCAAATAATTCAGGTGAACAAGGGTTCTAGTCTTGCTTCCATTTCTTGGTTACACTCCATAGCACAGCAGGAGTGTCTGTACCAACCTCAGAAGCTAAAGAAATAGGCCACCTTATGCCCATAGAAAGAGCTGAGAGATGGACATCCTTATTGCCTGTATGCCACACTACCAAACAGCTCTATCCATCTTACCCACCTGCCCGGAGAAGGAGCCCAGCCATCATGTAATGAGTGCCCTCCTACAATGAGACCACCTCCCACAAGCTTGCTTGGGAATCTGTTCCAAGTAATTCTTCATAAATATACCCAAAGGCTTAGCTTCCAGTTGTCAAGTTGACGCAATGGTGTCTGGCTGGCCTAGGTGGGTTTCAATGATGCAGCTGCCTCTGAGTCTTCCATCCCTGTGAGACTCTAGTTTGCTAAACTAGACTTGAATAGAATGGTTTGTTTCAGTCTACCATCAGTGGCCTATCTGGGGGTGAATAGGCATTTGGTAGCATCTCCCTAGGTAGAGCTACATAATATACTCACATGCACATGTGCACACACACACACACACACGCACACACACACTCATGCATATGCACACATACATACACATGTGCTCACACACACTCACATGCACATTCGCATGCACACATACATGTATACACACACACACACACACACACACACATTCGTAGACAGCTCTGGTCGACTCCTCTATCAGCAGTTCATTTTTGTGTTCTCTGACACAGAGCCTGCAGCGGCCAGCTCAACTTGTCCCTGTCTCTTCAGGGACAGCTCAGGACAGATATCAGAAGTGACTAGGAGACCTGACTCTTCCTTTCGGGAGACAGCTCCCTCCCCTGCTGAGTGACAGCAGGAAAATTTGCTACCTGCCTTCTTTTCAGTCTGAATCAACCCCAATGCATCCAGACATTCCATCGGGAAGTGATCTCCGTGTGTTTAAATGTGAGAGAATTCTCCTTGGAGCAAGATCAACTCTGCCTGGCTATCAGAGAGGCCTCGGGCTCACCAGAGAACTTGCTGGAGGTTTTAGCTGCAGGTCACAGACAACTGATTCAGAACTCCCTTAGCCAGGAAGACCTCACCTTCTTGTCTGTATAGATTTGGGAGGGGGCAAGGTCACGGCCAAAGAGAGTCCCCTGCTTGTGCTCTGGACCCGAAGACATGTCCGCTAGTCTTGGTGGATATTTATATCCTTGAGGAATGGCATCGCTTACATGTGAATTGTCCCTCACGGGCTCATGTATTTGCATCCTCATCTGGTGTTATACTTGGGAAGGTTGTGGCACCTTTAGGCAGTGGAGTTTTGCTGGAGGAAGGCATGTCGCCAGGCGGGTAGGCTTTGAGATCTGGCAGCCTGACCCCGCTGTCATAGTTTGCTCTCATTCTCTCTGCGCCTATGACGTGTCCAGTGACCTGAACTGTTCTTCCTGCATCTGCCTCCAGCCAGGCCTTCTGCTGTGTGGTTCCCTCCAACCAAACACATCTCCCTTTCTTCCCCAAATTGTGTCTGAGTAACCGGGGAGATGGCCCAGGGTGGTTGAAGCTTTTGCCTCACAAGCAAAAGGACCTGAGTTCAGATCCCGGATCCCACATAAAAATGCCAGGTGAATATGGCAGAAGCCTATAGTTCTGGGAAACCCCGGAGCAAAGCAATAAGGAGGTAAAGGCAATCAGGGTGATTCCTGAGGTCACCCTTGAGCCTCTGCAGGCACACACAATCAAGTGAGGTCTGGTATGCACACACACACACACACACACACACACACACACACACACACACACACACACACTGTGTCTGAGTACTGTCTCCCAGCAGGAAAAGGCACCAGTTTCCCCGTCTGCTAGAAGCGCTAACAAGTTCTCTACAGCTCTGCTTGCGAGGGAGGAGTGTGGTCAGCCTTTTCATGAACCTGGGTGTGGGCGACCGTTGTTGCTGAAGGCTGTAATTGTGGCCACGAAGGCGCTACTGGGCTGCGGTGACCAGAGACAAGAGTGTAAGATTTGGTCTGGTGACACAGACCTGTCCAATACCATTGACATGGGAGACTGGGGAGGGAGGATACCAAATTCAAGGTCTGCCTAGGTTACAGCAGGGTCAGCTGGGGCAACTTCCCAGATCCTGCGTCCAAATAAAAGGGAAGAAGTAGTTTGGGGAGACAGTTCAGTGGTCGAGCATTTGTTCAGATCTGGAGATCGGAACACAGGTCCTTTTGCTTGCGAGGCAAAAGCTTTACTCCTCCCCCCCCTTTCAGGCCATCTCCCTATCCCTAGCCAACACACTTCCGACATCCAAATAATCTTCTCTTTGGTGCTGAACCCGAGATGGAATGTCCCAGAATGACAGGACAGACACCAAGAAGAGGGTGTAGGCATCTGCTGGTGAAGCTGACCTTAGGCCTTGCAGCAGATCGCATTGTCCCTGGCTTTGTTCTTCTACTTGGGTTATGTAAAGCGCTATCACTGTGGGAGTCGAGACCTTTCTTTCCCTACTATTTTTGTACTTCTCGTGACTCTAAAACTATTTCACCATAAAAAAATTAAAAAATGTAAGTCTTGTGCTTTCCTCCATTCTTCCAGAACATTACCTCAAGGAGAAATGCATACAGACACTATCACAGTGACCCTCTAGGAGGGTCTCTGGAACATGTGCCTCCTGCTGCTCAGTGGCTACAGCCTGTCAATCATACTAGGGCAAAGGTTGTAGGTCACCACGAGGGAGAGAAAGGTCATCGTGTCTGGAGTAACCTGGTGTCCCTGTGCTCAACTAGTATCACTGTCTACAAAGAGGAGGTGCCATAATCGTAACGAGGCTCTGCCCAGCTGCAGCTGAACATTCCACGGACTGCTCGTGCAGCCCAGAATCTGACCCTATGTATGCGCTCCATAGACAAGTGCTATAATCATGCTAAGAACAGCACTGGGCTTAGGAGACAGCACAGGTGGGGAAGTATTTGCCATGCACGCGTGAAGACATGAATTTCAGACTCCAGATTCCATGCAAAAAAATCAGACACAGCTGTGCATACTTGTAACCCCAACACTGGGGAGACAGAGACAGGGGGATGCCTGGGATTCTAACCAAAAAGATTACGTTGGAGAGTGATTGAGGAAGAAATGTCACACTGACTTCTGGCCTCCATCCACAGGAGCACACACACACACACACACTCATGCTATGAAGCAAAATGCTTGAAGCCAGGGAAAATTGGGATCTATAGAATCCTAGTTCTATGGTTGGCGCTGCTTTGTAAAGGCACAGAGCTTAGTAACAGAGCACAAGGCTGGGCCACAAGGCTGTCAATCAAGGGTGTTTCCCCCACTTTGAACTCTACTCTGATTTCTAAAACCAACTCAAGGAGCCCTGGTATGGTGAAATCGTCAAAGCAGAACGAAACTGCGCTTGGATGAAAGTTGATGGGCCAATTCTCTTGCCCCTAGCTGCTCTGCCTCGCAGGCAGAAGCCACAGAGTGTCTCCGCAGGACAGTGGCGTGGAAGCCTCTTGTCTGTGTTTCTTTGCTGTTGCTAATATCAGGGTGTCTGGGAGCTCTGGGGTCCCCAGGCATATCCGGTCTGTCCATCAAGCATGCACCCACACTCTAGAGAGTGAAGTGGCCAGTGAATGGCCCCGGGTCCTCATCTCTTTAAGACAGCGCTACTCCCAACTCTGACCTTGGCAGGAATCTCCAAAAGAACAAAATGGTGGTTGCTTAGTGCTGCTCTGGGAGCAGCCCTATGGGGTTCGATTCCCTTTGCTTCCCTTCTCTGTCGTTTCTTCCCCTGCACCCACAGTGGCTGGCATCTCTCTTCAGCCCTGTCTGCTTTCCTGAAGATCTCTGGTGGATGCTCTGTGTCTCGCCCCGTGGAGGACCCTGAGTAGGATCTGGGGAAGGAAGAAGAGTTGCCAGTCCTGCCCTGAGAATGCAAAGCCCAGGTGCCAATGAGGCTTAGGTGGTCGCTGAAGAACGCAGCAAATGGATGTAAGCTAAACACACACCCCTGTCTCCGGAAAGCTGTTCTAACCTGCAGAAAGAGACAGGCTAATGGAACCCCCACTTTGGCCCACTCCTGCTTCCTGTTCACTCTCATCTGATAAAACCCAGATAGAAGATGGTGTTGCAGTTACCCTGCATGCTGCTGATACATTCATGACCAAGTCTCTCAGGAGAACAGGGGTTTTTATCTTGCTTATGATCCTTGATTGCAGTTCCTAGTCCAGCTTGGCAGGAGAGATCACACCAACACTTGGGGCCGAGGGAACTGGCCACACCATATCCACAGTTCATTGCCTCCGGGAGGGGAGAGATCATACTTGCCAGACCACAGGTCTGCCGAAGTCTCCAGGCATCTTAGCTACCTGCCAGGGAGTGCGCCCACCCACATGGGCTCTGTTTTCACATGGATTAGACCTTTCATCAAAGCACCACAAAGCTGACTGATACAGCCTACATCTGCTCCGGTGGTGTCCCCACTCAGAGACTTTGCTAAGGTAGTTTTCCCGGATAACTCCGCACTGCCGTCCTGCAAGAGGAATCCCTTCTAGCTTTGTGTCTTATCAGCTCAGTGCTTCCCTGCAGCCCAGTAAAATTGATCCACTTCCTGTCTTCATAAGACAAAGGTGAATTCTATGTGTGTCTGTATTATGCTTTGAATGCATATCCCCAGAATTCTTGTGGTGGACCCTTGATCCCCAAACTCATGTGTAAATGGCCTTCAGAGGTGGGACTTTTGTGGGGGAGGGGTTAAAGGACCATCAAGGCTGTGACCTCCTAAACAGATGAACCCACTAATGGATTTGTGGGCTATGGAAAGAGTGGCTTTGGTACACAGCAAGCTCTCCTGGCTCTGTCTCGCAGGGTGGCAACGTGTGCCAGGCAGGGGAGCTTGAAAGCAGAGGCTGAGTGACAGTTCCTGGAACCTGCCAACCTTTACTTCTTATAAATTGCCTGTCTGTAGCTTTATGTTACAGCAACAGAAGATGACCGAAGTCTTTTGCTTGGTTACCGTCTTTGCCCCTCTAGGAGTTGGGTTCCTTCTGCTCCACACAGTGCAGTGCACTTAGTAGGTACTCAGTAAATCATCGCTGGGTAACTGTGATGAGGGAAGAATGGGGCTGGACTGCAGGATCTCCCCTCCCATCCTTAATGTGCATGTGCACGCTGTGTGTATATGCATGTATGTGTGTGTATAGTATGTGCGTGCGTGCACGAGTTCCTGAGTGTTTGTGTGTGTGCAAGTTTGTGTGTTGTGAGTGGAGGTCAGAAGACCTCTTTTTCTGCCCTGTTTGTGATGGGGTTTCCCTGTGGTGTGCTGGTGTCCTCCACAAGTTAGGTTAGCTGGCCCTAAAAGTCCCGGGAGCATTCTCCTGTCTTTGCATCTCATCTCCTTTGGGAGCTATAGATTACAGATGTGTGCATCCTTTGGGTTCTCAGGATCTGAACTCTAGTCCTCACGATTGCCCGTTATTCACTGAACCACTCAGCATTATCTCCCCAGCTTAAGTATCAGAGGATCTTGATTGAACTTGAAAAAATGTGCTTTTCCAGCCAAGAGAGATACTGCTGGCATCTTAGGATGGTTCAGTCTGGGTACTGGGCCCAAACCTCAGCCCCTGGCTTATAGCAGAGGGAGACCACAGGGTTGAGATCTGGCTCTGGCCCATGAGATCTCTCTCAGTCCTCCCCCCAGCATCTGAAGGCCCAGAAAGAGGAGGTGAGACTCATAGAAGCAAAGCCACTTCACGGAGAACTCACATTGGCTCCTATTCTGTGACATCACAGGTATAATTGCTTGGCATAAGGGCAATTATTTTCTCGAGTGAGCTCTTTTAAAGAAAGCCATTCACGGGGACTGGAGAGATAGCTCAGGAGTTAAGCCTTTGCCTCCAAGCAAAAGGACCTGAGTTTGGATCTCAGATCCCATGTAAAAATACTAGACCTAAGTGGTGGCAGTCTGCATTTCTGGCCTGGGAAGATGGAGCCTGAGAAACGCCCCAGAAGAAAGCAATAAGGAGGTAGGGCTAATGATGCCCCAAGCCATCCTCAGGCCTTCACAGGCACACACAGCGCCTTCTACACACATGCACCTACACACATTCTCCATACGCACATACACACTCATACCTACTCATGCAAAAAAAAAAAAAACCAAAAGGATAGAAAGAGGGAGGGAGCAAGGGAGGGAGGAAAGAAAAAGGAGGAGGAAGAAGAGAGAGAGAGAAAGAGAGAGCCACTCATACAATCCAAAGTCTCCGTGGGAAATGGACCATTTGGAGTCAACAGATTTGACCTTCTTTTTTAAAATATTTTTCGAGATTTATTTATTTATTTATTTTTAATTTATTTAGTGTGTGTGTGTGTGTGTCAGAGGGCTCTGTGTGTCCCTGTGAAGATCCATGGGTGACTCTGGGAATCCATCACGTTGGATTGCTTTTTACCTCCTCTTTGCTTTGCTCTGGAATGTCCCAGGCTCTGCCATCCAGGGTTGGAAGTACAGGTCGCTGCCATTTCCTCCCGCCATTTTTATGTGGGGTTCGGGATCCAAATTCAGAGGTTTCACCCTTGAGCCACGTCTCTGGCCTCAGATTTGACTTTCTAGAGGAAGCAGAGGGGACCTTCCGGCTGGGGCAAACATCTTCCCTGGCTTGGCCCTGGGATGTGGCTGGGGGTTGGATTTGGATGGAGCTGAACATGCCTTCTGCCCAGTCTGCAGAGACTGTCCTAAGAGACTCCTGCAATGTTCTCATCGGCTCCCTGGGGCAGAAGCTGGGGCTGGGGGTGGGGGAGGACACGCCCTTTCTAAATGACTTGTTCCTATCCAATTGTTCATTTCTAACTTTTCAAAGAAGATGATGATGCCCAAAAGATGCCTAGATAACAACCAGGAGATGCTGGGCATCCTGCCCACCCTCAGAAGGCACCCTGGATTTCTGGGTACTGACTGAGCACCTCCCGCTAGAGGTTCCCAGAGATTGCTAGGCTGAGAGAGACCCTATGGTCCCAAGTGGAACCACAGCAAAAACAAAGATTGTGCCTGTTCCTGCAGCCAAAGAGAATCCAGTTGGAGGCTCAAATATGAAACCATGGAAAAAGTACCGCAGGGACCCAGAAGGGCGAATGCAGACACGGGCCGAGGTGCCCAGCGCAGGCCGGGCTGAGTGCTGATGACTTTGGTCCCAGGAGTCGTGTGGGAGATGCTCGGATAGACTTGGAAGACAAAAGGAGGTGGAAGCAAAGGTGCAAGTGATAGAGGCAACGGTCCATCCAGGCCAAGGTGGGGAATGCGAAGGCATGTGGTGCACGATGGGAACTTTGCAGTAAGTCCGAAATGGAGGCAGGGGATATGGAAAGGACCGGGAAGCAAGAGTCTACTTAGAAGTGAGCCATTTTTCTGAGATTAACTCTATCATATTCCTTTCCTTTTTTTTCATGTATGGGAACGTGTATGTGCACGTGCATGGATGGTTTGCATGTGGATGGGTCAGATGCGCGTACATGTACAGGTGAACTTGAATGTGTGCGCCTGTGGAGGCCCAAGGGTGACCTCAGCAGTCATCCTCCTGGGCCTCTGATTAGACCCAGAGCGCACCTGTAGGGTTGGTCTGCTGGTCAGCGTGCTCTGAGGAGTCCCAGGCTCTGCTTTCAGGCCTAGAATTACCGGTGGCCCACCACACCCACCCAGCCTTTTTACATGAGATCTGATATCCAAGTGCAGATCCTTCTGCTTATCAGGCAAAGACTTTACGCACAGAGTTCTGGCCCATCGGTCATAGTTTTTATTGCCACGATGAAAGAGACATGCGTGCTGTTTTTCCAGTCTCCACCAAATGAAACATCAACCTGAGTACTTGCTGATCACTTGACGTGAATTAGCGAGGTGTACACATGGTGGCAAAAGGTGCCCAAGGGTCCTAAGTGTGGCTTAAATACTCTTCACCTTAATAGTGGTTTAACAGAGGATTCTTCATCTGTGACATGATTGCTTGGCCTAGAGGCACTTATTTTCTCAAGTGGCTGTGTTAAAAACACAAAGCCACACCCCCTGAGAGGACGCAGTTTAATGCTGACAGGAGGAAATGCAAGATGCTGTCCTCAGTGGTAGTCACACAGCTAGAAGATACATGCTCCAACAAGTACTCACAGACATGGCATCAAAGGCAAAGCAGACGAAACCCAGAGGGTCTCATGTGTGAAAAGACTTGAAAACAGGGGAAAGACAGGGGAGAAGGAGAATTGAAATGGGAAGAGGAAGGGGGAATGAATTGGAGTTAAGGGATGGACATATCTTATATTTACTATGTTCAGTGTATATAGTAATCAATAAATATAGTAATAATGATAATGATAAAAGCTATCCATACAATAAAACACAAAGTTCAGGTGGGAAATGGACCATTCAAAATCAACAGGAGCAGATTAACTTTCAAAAGATGACTCTGGGGCGCTCCACATGAGGAGTCCTTGAGTTCATTTCTAACTGCCGCCCCTCAGGATTCCATGCTTGGAGTCCATGAAGTCTGAGGGGCGTTGTAGCATTCCATGTGAGGGAGTCCATGAGTTCCATCCTCTCTCTCCTCTAATACACTTTACCTTAATCTGAAAGAAAGGGAGAGAGAGAGAGAGAGAGGAAGGAAGGAAGGAAGGAAAGAAGGAAGGAAGGAGATTCTGGCATTTGGTTTAGTGTGAAGGGTCTGGGTCTGTGCAGGCAGCCCGGAGTAAAGAGAGCTGGAGGCAGGGGCTGGGGGCAGAGGGGCAGGCTTGAGGCCTTTGGAGAGGCAGAATGAAAGTTGCTGGCCACAAGGATTGTTGCAGCAGAGGCTTGGGGGGCGGGGAGAGAGGGACACAGCAGGGATTCCAAGCTTGCCACTGTCTGTTGCTTTTTAAGACTCAACCCAGGGCCTCACACACAGCCGAAAGCTTGGCCCAGTTGATGAAGGACTAGACAGAGGACCCAAGACTGACGCCTCTGTGCAGGAGGCAGGCGCCATTTGGAGGCCGACCCTTTTCCCCAGGATCACATGTACCCTGAAAGTCCAAAATGGAATTCTCCTTCACGTTTTAAAACTCGTGGCCTTTCTAATACTGCCTTATACTCTATCAAAAATAGACCTCTGGGCTCAGTGCCTAAAGCAATAGGAAATGTAGACCAAGGACATGGGACTGGGGACAAGAGAGATTGGGGGACATTTTTGTGGCTTAGAGCTTGGGACCTGAGGAGAAAGCCCTGAGATAAAAATCCATTAGGTCAAGAGCCTAAAGAGAACAAATCTCATGGTTTGTTCAACCCATGGGGGAGGGATGATCAAGATGGGGTATGGGGTTCAGAGGGAGGTGTGGATGGGACAGAATATGCAAGAATGATGGGATAGAGGGTCATGTCCACAGGTTATCTGGAGTAGAATCTGCTGCAAGGTGGCCTCTTGCTTGGTGACTGGATGTTCTAGAAAGGACTCTATCACAGTAGCATCCACAGCAACTCCCTTGGGAACAAGCCCCAGAGTAAGATTCTTGAGAATTAGCCAGAAGATGGCACGCTTTCTCCACAGGTGGGAGGGAGGTGGGGGAGAGGGGCACCCCATTGAAAAAGCTAGGCAGACAATCCCACCCATGTCCAAAGAACTTGAAAGGGATGTCTCACTCTCTCAAAACACAAACTTCACTCGGAATGCTAAGAAGTGAAATCAGATCTGCCTTTAGCCTTTAGCCGGAGTCAAATAGAAGAGGTGGGTGTATAGAGGTGACCTGAATCCCCAGGACATGACTGGAGTTTTGTTCTCTCCCTGTGTGGCCAGTGTTCCTGTTGTTATTTAAAACATACACATGGGCTGGAGAGATGGCTCAGGGGTTAAGACTCTGCCTCACAAGCACAAGATCCCGAGTCCAGATCCCAGGTCCCATGTAAAAATGCCAGGAGGAAAAGGCAGCTGCCTGCACTTACGGCCCTGGTGGGTGGAGCTTGGGAAATACCAAAGTAAAGCAAAAAGGAGGTAGAAGCAATGCAGGATGATCCCCGAAGTCACCTTTGGTCTTCCACAGGGATGCACAGTACCGGCTAATACACACACACACACACACACACACACACACACACACACACACACAGAGAGAGAGAGAAAGAAAGAAAGATAGATAGATAGATAGATAGATAGATAGATAGATAGATAGATAGATAGATAGATAGATAGAAGATAGATGATAGATAAGAATTAAAACATACATATGCATGCTGTGGTTTCTCTCTCCTTTTTCTCTATTTGTTTCTCCTTTGCCCTCCCCCTCTCCTTTCTTTCTCTCTCCTATATGCAGATAAACTTAGAAAAAAAGATTAGCTGGCTAGGAAGTCCCAGGGACCTGCCTGTTTCTTTCCAAGTGCTGAGCCGACAGGTGCGGCGTCCTCCATGTCTGGCTACCCTGTCCTCCCGCCTGGCTTTCCATGTCCCAGGACCCTGCACTCGGTTCTCATGCTTAGACAGTCACTTTGCTGGCCTAGCCTCCTCCCCAGCCCCTCGGCAGGCAATTCTTAAGAGGTCATGACCTCTTTTCACGAGCTCTGCTAAAAATCCAAGTGTGTTTAGCATTTGTGCCAGAACCTTCCTCCCTACATGGATGGCGCTCAGATAGCTCGTTGAGAAACCTTTCGCTGTGCCAATAAACGGTCTCTTTTTGCCCAAGAAGCCTCTTGCCCCTTACTCCATTCCTCCTCCTCCTCCTCCTTTCCTCCTTTCTCCTCTTCCTCCTCTTCCTCTTCTTTCTCTGCCTCCTCCTTCTCCTTCTTCCCTTTCCTTTGCCAATCTTAGTCAACGCGTCCGTGTTGCATTGGATGCCACAGGGTTTTGAGCCAGCAGTTCCGTGTTTGAGGTGGAGCGGAGCAGAATGTGTCTTTTCGCGTGGGGCTTCCACGACTCTTGCGGCTGATCCTCCCCGGCAGCCTGCTTCCCAAGAGCCACCCTCTTGGGCTGCAGAGTGGGCACAGGCCACTCGTTGGGGCGCAGACTGGGGTCTGCTCATGCCTTTACTTGCTGGCCCCCACTCTCCTGAGACTTCCGGCTTCTTCCAAGATAGGTTCTGGTGCCTAAATGTATTTCATCCTAGAAAAAAAAGCCCTGAGACTACATACATGTGGGCAACCAGACAGGTCAGGGGCCGAGGACTGCAGACAGCCTCGTGGAAACAGATCCTGCGAAGCCGCGGTCGCTGAGGATAGACAGGAAGTAGGGGCTGCGTGGGGGCAAGACTGCAGAGCAATGACTAGTCAAGCTGTCCGTCTCAGCTCAGAGGACGACGAAGGAAAGAAAACCCTGCACCTGACGAGCCTCGGGGATCATGGCTGGTGGCTAAGAAGCTAACAACAGCTCCCCCCACCATGGACTCCCTGTGGCCTCAAAACTGAGCTAAGACCTTGGGACACACTTTATTTGTGTGAATGTTATAGGTGTGTGTGTGTACACACATGTGTTATGTGTGCAGGTATATGAGTGTTTGTGTGTGTGAATGAAGGTGTATGTGGGTAAGTGTGTGTGAAGACACATATGCGTGTTCATGTATGTGTATATGTATACACACATGTGTATATGTACGTGTGTTCAGCTATATATTTGTGTGAATGTGTGTGCATGTGTGTCATAGTTAGGCACAGGTGTCAACTTGACAGAGAGGCCACATTTGTAGAGAATTAGTGGTTGAATTAGGGCCAGAGCAAACATGCAGGAGATTATCTAGCTGACGGGAAAGGCCCAGCCCGTCGTGGGTGGGATTGGGCTCTGGAATAAAATACAGAGAGCTGGTTGAGAGAGTTGGCATCCTTTTGTATACTTGGTCAGATATGCTGGTCTGGCAAGTAAGGATTGTCCCTCTCTCACCATTATGTGGAGATGGTGTGGCCAGTTCCCTCGGCCCTGTGGCGTTAGTGCGTGCTCTCCCATCAAGCTGGACTGAGAACTATAACTGGACTGTTGTAAGGAAATAAACCCCTTGTTCCCTTAAGCCGTTTGATGGTCCTTTATCAGCAACCATGCAGGCGAACTGCAACAATGTGCATGCGTGTGAATTGCATGTGTGTATGTACATGAATGTGAATATGTGTGCATGTGTATGCATATGTGCATGTGTGGGAGGGGTAGGCCGAATAGCAACTTTACGTATTATTCCTTAGGAGACACCCATCTTAGTTTTTGAGACATGGTCCCTCACTGGCCTGAGGTCAGCAAGCAGGCTGACGGACCAAGGAGCCCTGTCTCCTCCTCCTCAGTGCTGAGACTATGAGCATGCGCCACCACACCCTCCATTTTATCTAAGGTGGGATCTGAGGAGCACATCCAGGTCTTCAGCCTTGCAAGAGAACACTTCGGTCATCCCCCAGTCTCTGACACCCGTTTCACTGGTGAAATGCGTCACTTGCTCACGAGACCCTGAAGTCATAGTGAAGTCTTGCTTCAACCATAAGGGTTGAGCTCCGTCCCCTGGCAAATGTAGCCTCTGCTCAGTCAGACAAAGAGCTGTGGTTTTGCACTTAAGTCAGGTCATGTTCTAAGAAAGAAATCAACTCTGAATCCAGGAAGCGCTCGAGTGTGCCAGCCACCATGAGCGTGTCTGTTGATGCTTGCTCACTACTGAAGGGATGCACGCAGGCTGGCCGAGTCAAAGGGGAAGCTTTGCGGAAGGGAAGCTGTGGAACCAGAATATGTCTATGACCAATCTTTGAGCTTCCATTGAAATTGACTCTTGGGGAAGCTCTTTGAAAAAAAAAAAAAAAGACTTCTTTTGAGATCCAATAGTCTTCCTCTACTTTTGTGAGGTTCCCCATCCATCTCTGGGGAGAACACAGTCCGTGGACCCAGCCACACAGCAACGTTCTGTAAGAGCCAGTAGCATGTTTTCGTGAGCTCGTATCCCATTGGCTTCTTAAAGCCAAGTGTCCCGTGGTGGGCAAAGGGGAGAACTTCCATCTGACTAGCACCACATGGACTTGCTGGCCCTCCCTCGGAGCCTCTGGGTATCCTCACCTGGGTCTGGCTTTCTGGCATTTGCCAGTTGGTCATGGAAACAGTTGACCTCTCAGCTTTCTCTCAGACCTGAGAAATAGACCATGATGAGGATAAGGCGGGAGGGAGAGAGAGAGAGAGAGAGATAAGAGAGAGTAGGAATAGAGTCCTCGCCTATGTGTTTTAATGAGTTTGTTTTTCAGGAGCCAAGGACCCACATGAGCTCAGCTCGTGGCCAATCAGCTAGGGCGGTGGCTGGGAGAGTGGAAGTCCCTGAGGATTCCCCAGCTCCTATTTTCCTTCTGGTCGATGGGATTACAAGGTGCCCCTCCTTTAGCTATGGTGCACGGACTTAGGAGGAACACGGTGAGGGGCACACTGCACAATGGTAGGTGACAGTGAGGAGCTCAAGGGTCTGAAGGGGTTTCCTGAGTGGCAGATCAGGACGAGGCTGGGTGGGGTGTCCTACTCTGCTTGTGTGAGTTCTCAGGGCCCTGGAGGGGGTGGGGGTGGGCTGCTCCCTGTTCTGGCTCCTCAGCTCGTGGGACTCTCTGGATAGCACCTCCGTCAGTCACAGTTCTGTTCTGGCGACACCGAGCCCTGTGCTCTCTTCCGGCTGTCATCTGCCATCTTGCCTACTTGGACCCAGACGATGAATCCCGCGGAAAACAGAAAAGCTACTAGCAGGGAGTAGGGACAAATTCATGGCTCTGCCCTCCAGCACCTCAGGGTGTGAACATGAGCTGGTCGGGCTGAGGCAGCCACAAGACCTCTTTTTTTTTTTTTTTTTGGAATCGTGGGTATTTGCTCTATGACAGATAAAGGCTGGTTCTCTGGGCTTGGCAGCTTGAACACTGAGCTGGGAGCAAACTCGTCTCTGGGTCCTGAAACATCGTCTCGTGCTTCAGGATTCTGAGCATGTTGCTTTGGCTCCCAGTTTCTCATCTGTGAAGTGGGGTGACTGAAAGCTAATCCAGATGCAGTCGGGAGACGGTTCTGCGGGGAACAGGAAGCAGCGCCCTGTCTACAGACTCCAGGAGTTCAAAGGAGCCGAGAGAAGGAGGGGGCAGAGGGTCAGCGGCTGAAGATGCAGGAAGGCTGGCTGCCCACGCCCTGGCAGAAAGGAAGCTAGTCTTGAAAGAGCCCAGACACAGAAGTTCGCAAAGGGCCTAGAACATGGATGTCAAAGGAGAGCCAGTCGGAGAAACGAATGGTGGATTCTGCTGGTTCTCTCTCTCTCTCCATTTCTCTGCCTGCCTGTAACTCTCTCTCTCTCTCTGTGTCCCTCCCCCCTCTCTCTGTATCTGTCTTTGTATCTTTCTATTTCTCTCTAACCCCTTTTTTCTCCATCTCTATCATCCTCTGTCTCTCTTTCCTTTGCTCTGTGTCTATCGGCATCTCTATTTCTCTGTCTCTCTGTATCTCTCTGTTCCTATCTGTAACTGTATTGACCTTTCTCTTCCTTTCTCTGTGTCTCTCTTTTTTCATCTCTCTGCATCTTTTTGTCTCTGCCTTATTTCTCCCTCATACACACATATGCATATACAGACACATACACACACAGACACATATTCACACATACTCAGCACACACACCAAGACACACATACACACACACAAAGACACACATACATAGTCTCTCTCTCTCTCTCTCTCTCTCTCTCTCTCTCTCTCTCTCTCTCTCTCACACACACACAGCTACATCGCCAGGTCCTGTGAGCGGAGTTCTTCCTCTACTTCTGGCCGGTCACATGTGCTTGGATAGGTCATCCCGCCGTCCACTCTCTTTCTCTTTGAGGTAGACAAGAACCATGATCAGGATGCTAGGGTGGGCGTGTGTCCCAGAAAGGTGACTTGAAGCGCTGGGTAGGTCAGTGCTGCCTCCTGAGTCTTGTCTTTCCGTGTGACATAGCTTCATTTCTTCTCCTCCGGGGACCTGTTACCCTGTCCCGGCCTTGGCCTGTCTTACTCTCAGGTGTCTACAGTCGCTGCACCACCCCACCAGCCAACACATCTGGTGTTCACGTTACTGTCCGCAATCCGAGCTTAGCGTGGCTCATAACACTAGGGACTGCGTAGCACTCAGGTGACCTTGAACGGGGGTGGCCCAGTGATCCTGGATGCCCACGAGGGGTCACCCCTTCCTTCTGCTCTGTCTTCAGTGGCTCAAACTTGGTTGTGCTCTAGGTTTAGAATCTGGTGTCCGTGGGGCGCGACCCGTGCCGGAGACCACTCAGTGGTTTGCCTCGTGGATTTGATTTCTCCTCTGTCTCCGTGTCTGGTCAGTGGGGGTAGAGATGTGGGGTGCAATGGAGACCTGAACCCCAGCTCCCACCCCACATGAGCTGGCCCCCATCTCTTTTTTTTAATCATCAGGTTTTTTTATTCTTTTATCCATCAAAGATCTACTAGTGATGAATGACATCGTCAGGTTCCCCGTGCAGAAACAAGGTCATGGGGGGAGAATATGACCGGTGTGAAACCCTGGTGAACCTCGGGGGCCAGAGCGGAATGTTAATCACTCTAGTTTTGGCTCAAGTTCCTCTTCAGAGGCCCTGTGACTTCAAAGCTGGGGGCCGTCCCTACTTTTCAGACTTCCTTTCATGCAAATCGCTGGAGGCAGGGGGGTGGGGCAGCGACGCGAGAAAGGAAGCACACGGGTATGGCCAGCTCCCACCTCCACGGGCACACTTTCTATTTTCTAGGCATCCTCGGAGAGAGTGTCCGTGTTAGCCCTGTGGCTGGCTTGCTGGTTTGCGGTACAATCCCAAGCCCAGGAACAAGATAGCTGGAAGTTGCTCCACCCTGCCATTTTTGAAGACCAAGAGCAAAGTTTGGCTCAGAGAAAAAGCTGTGGTGCAGTCTCTGTAGCAATGCAGGGACCGCTGAGGAGTCAGGAGGGAAGGGTCTTAAAGCCACTTGTTGAGTGAGGCCACGCCCGGCGTCCTGTCAATGTGTGTGTTCTAGCATGCACTGACCCCAGAGCTACTAGGAGCTCTTTTTCTTTGCTGACCTGAGCTAGTTAAGAGGGTGCATGTGACATATTTCTTGAGCACTACATAGTAGGACTGGGAGTTAGGAAATGTGGCTGAGGACAGAGGAGGAAGAAAGACCAGCAAGCTGGGGCTCCTAGCTCCTGTTCTGATGTCTCGGGGTCTTGGGGTACTCCGCTCCACTCTCAGGGGCTCAGTTTCCCTATCTGAAAGCAGATTCATCATCTCTCTGCTTATCTGTTTTGTAGGCCAGGGAAAGTGGTCCGCCCATTGCCCCTGGCAGTGACACACTGGCCAGCTGCCGGGAATGATCCCGGCTCTGGGTGCAGATTCATGCAGCCCAACCAGCTTTCAAGAACCCATACACTGGAGATGAAGGTGGAGAAAGTTCCCTGCCAACTGGGCTGGCAATGCGAAAGCTTAGATGGGGACAACGTCCTGGGTCATTCAGGACTGACTCCTGGCCAGGGAGACTTGGGACTTACAATGTCTTGGACACACACACACACACACACACACACACACACACACACACACACACTTTTTTGGGGAGCAAAGATCTGCTAAGGCTTGGAGTGAGACCCTGTAAGAGCCCCAGATACCTGCTTCTTCATTTACAAAAAGCCAAGTAGAGAGACCCCAGAAGGGCTGTAACCTCCAGAGCCCCCTGTTTGCTGAGACCACCAAAGCGCATGAGCAGTTCAAACCTCATAATATAAGTAGGTCACACAGTAGAGCCAAACCAATTGATCAGAGACTCGGGGAGCGTCAGGATGGAACTCTACAGAATTAAAAGGGTCCCAAAGTCCCCCATTCTCTTCAACCATCTAAATAAATAGAGACTGAGTAACTCAAGTGCTGAAATGATGGGGGGGGTGTGGGTTTTCGGCGTGGGTTTTCCCTGTCACCCACCCGCCTGTTGATGTGGATCAAGACAGATCATTCATATATTAGTAAAGAATCATTAAGGTACATCCCTCTGGCTTAGGTCAGTCAGTGGCTCTAAATCATGTAGAGGTGTTATCTGGAGGGGACGGTGAGAGTGGCCTGAGACATATATCCAGCATTTTCCCTCTCGAAACAATGGGACTACGTATTCCCTTATGTTATGAATTGGGGGAGAGTTTGAGGGGGGAGGAGCTTGTTGAGAAGCAGGTGGTGCATCAAGCAAGGGAGATGGCAGGAGAGGCGGAGCTACTACTTAACACTACTTAACACAGGATCCCTGTTGACGCCTTTCTGTGGCAAAGAGTTGAGGAGGGACATCGAGATCTGTGAATGAGGATCCTCCCGGGGCAGGCGAGTATAGGGAAGGGGTGTGTGTGCCAGTGGGCAGCTGGTCAGGAAAGGGCACTGGATGGCAAGGAGATGGATGTACTCATCAGGCCCCCCCATTCCTTTGGGCTACTACCTAATACAGGGTAGAGAAACAGGTCCTCCTTCAACCTAACCCAAAGACCCCCAGAACCAAATAAGGATCCACCCAGGATGTAAAGCTAAAAGGTAAAAGAAAAAAAAACCAAGAAAACCCAATCTTTTCTGGGTGAGTGGCAGGTAGGGTCTGGCTCCACGCTGTGCCTCTGATGTCAAATGGTCATCTTGATGTGGCCCCATGGGGCTCCTCTGAACTCCCCCAGGACAGAGCACTGAGCAGCAAGCATACTGCATTTGAAGGTATCTCTCTCCACAGCAAGCAGCCAGCGGGGAGCAGAGACACCCAAACCACTTCAAGTGGATTCGGATGTTGAAAGCCGCCACACGAAACACTTAGAAACCTAAGGCCCCCTGGAGTCCAGGTCCAGGGGTAACTGACAGGGTTGGGGCACTATCTGCAGCCAACCACCCAGAGCCACTTGTGTGGGTCCCCACTGCCAAGTGTGTTTCCGAGGCTCAGCACGCACCTCGAGAAGAACTCGATCTCAACTCTACCTAGAAGATGGCTGAGCTTGTGACTACGAGGTCTCGTCCATCTTCGAATGAATGTGGGGATAGACATGGAAAGTTACAACCTCAAGGAAGATCCTGCAGCAAACCGAGACCTAGGATTAAAGCTAAAATTGTTATGCATTCATTTACTCATCCACTGACTCATTCTTCCAATCATGGCATTCATTCATTTATTCGTTCATTCTTCCCTCCTGAGAGTCTTTTCCTTCCTTCCTTCCTTCCTTCGTTCCTTCCTTCGTTCCTTCCTTCCTTCCTTCCTTCCTTCCTTCCTTCCTTCCTTCCTTCCTTCCTTCCTTCTTTCCTCCCTCTCCCTCCTTCCTTCTCTCCCTCCCTCCCTCCCTCCTTCCTTCTTTTCCTCCCTCCCTCCCTCCTTCCTTCTCTTCCTCCTTCCCTCCTTCCCTCCCTCCCTCCTTCCTCTCTCCCTCCCTTCCTCCTTCCCCCCCTCCCTTTCCTTTCCCCTTTCCTTCCTTTCCTTTTTCCTCCTATCTACTCATTCACTTGAAACAGGTCTCATGTAGTCCAGGCCATGTAGCTAAAAATGACCTTGAACTCCGGGCCCCTCCAGCCTGATCTCTTGGGTGCTGGGATTACAAGCAGGTGCCTCCATGCTGGGTTCCCTCTTTAACAGCCTGCTGTAACCCATCTCCAGTCTACAAAGAGACAAGGCCCGCATGGGTTTCCTCACCATGTCTTGGGCCACTCTCTGTTGCCTTTCACCTTTGACCCCATTCCTTTGGCCTGATTTATTGGCCGACTCCTGGTTTACTGACCTCCTGCCGATGCCTGACCAGAGTCTGAAGCTCAGATGAGATTAGTTTGGTTCTCACCCCCAGTTCTTGGGAGTGGCTTATGCAACCATTATGGAGAGAGCAAGAAAAACTGAGAGGAAGCAGGACGGCGCTACCAAACCTCAAGGCCCACCCCCTGGGCAGTGTCTCCTTCCAGCAAGGCTCCGCCTCTTAAAGGTGCCACAACCTCCCCAAGCATCACTAACACCAGTCGAATGTACAAACACATGAGTCTGGGCTGGGGGCGGAGGGGACTTAGATTTGTCCCACAACAGGAGTAACTGAGATTGTCTTCATAGGACTGGATTAGTCACCCCTAGACTGGATCTAGACACATGGAAGTTTGGTGCCCAATTTCTTTGCTCCCTTCCTCCCTTCCTCTTTTCTTTCCTTTCTTCTTCCCTCCCTCTGTCTTCCCTCTTTTCCTTTCTGCCTTCATATCATATGGCCAGAAAGTTCTCAACCAACGTGGGCCCCTCCTGAACAGAATTTCTTGGACAACACAACCCAAGTGTTTAGTCATTTTCCCCATTGCCAAGATTTCTCTCTCCCTACCTCTCTTTCTTTTTCTCTCTGTCAGTGACCTGGAGATCCATTCTACCATGATTTTTCTTTTAAATGTTCATCTTTGGTGAGGAGGGAAAGAGGGAACCACGTTGAATGTCTACAAGTAAAGTTGAAACACAGATTTTTCGCAGACCTCATCTTGTTGAAAACTAAATTTGAAATCAGCCTTAGACTCCCCCGTTGGAATTTTGGTGCCAGGCAGCAAGTTCTATCAACAGTGTGTATTTAGGGACATTTTAATGTAGCAGGTCCTTGACCCTCTAGACTGATCCGCATAAATGCTGGAAGCAGGCCTTCTTGGGAATTGGGGCGCCCCACCACAGATCCGTCATCCAAGAAAGGAAGGTTATGAAAGGAGCTAATGTTTACCCAGCGTCCTGTGGCCACCATCTTTCCGTCTCTCTGTCTCTTGAAATATTTCCCAGGGGAGAGATCTACATTACACAAGCCGGAGGGAGCTTGGGAAAGGATCACAAGCACAAATGTGTGTGTACCATAAAAGAATTAAAAAAAAATTGGATGGGGCCCAACGCCAGCCAGCCTTGGGGATGTCTAAGTAGATGGCATAGTCTGAACTGAGCAGCTCCTGAGTGCCCAGCGCTACCAGCAGAGGGCACAGCTCTGTGGTTTCAGTCCTGAGCACTGTGTCTGGTGTCCCATGGGGTCTTGGTTGTGAGGATGTTGACAGAGAGAAGATGAACCTCTCTTATTAGTTCCCTAGTGTTACAGGTTAGGGTGAGTTTGTTTGTTTGTTTGTTTGTTTTGAGAGGGAAGGTCAGATATCTAAAATCAAAGAGACTCCAGGGGAAGCTCCTTCCTTGCCTCTTGTATTTTCCGAGGTAGCCAGGGATCCTCAGCACGCCTTGGTTTGTGGCTGCATCAGTCTCATAGAGGACCCCGTAGCAGTGACTCTTAACTGTTGCTGAGAGAGCACCCAAAGTCAAGCAATTTAAGGAGGAAGGGAGATTTATTCAGCTTACGGTTCCAGAGGGGAGAAACAGTCTCTCAAAGCAGAGGCAGCATGGCTGGCTGGCCAAAGGTGGAAGAGCTAAGTCACTGCAGTCATCTTGGAAGCTGAGAGCTGCAGACTGCTTGCAGCAAAGGCAGACCTCTCCTGGAGGTAGGGTGGGACTAATCCACCTCAAGGCCCACCCCTTGTGACTGCCTTCCTCCAGCAAGGCTCCACCTCTCAAGGTGCCATGACCTTGCCCAACACATGAGACTGTGGGGGACACATTTCAAACCACAACAGACCCCCTCTCCACCTACCCTTATGTCTACATCTTTCTCCTTGTGAGGGCATTGGTTACTGAGCGGGCGTTCCGGTTACTAGTCTGTTGCTGATACAAATGCCTGACGAATCAATTTAGGAAATCGAGGGGTCTTATAGCCATGTTCTCATTTTCTGGGTCCAGTTCATCGTCATGTCAGGAAAGTGAACCCCAATATCAGGATCCGGGGAAAAGGCCCGACCACACTACCGCCATAGCTGAGAAAGGGTCATGCTCTCCCGTTTGCCAGTCTGCCCCAATACTACACGGGCTCTGCCCATTTTACCCGCCCACCCAGGGGATGGTCCCGCCCCCTCCCCCACTACCATGGGCTGGGTCTCGCCGCATCAATGAGTCCCCCTCCCCCAGGTTTTACTCGGGGTATGCCTTAACTAAATATTTCTTCACTGGTGCGGCTAAAGGCTCCATTCCCAGCTGCAGAGTTGACTCTTGTATCTAAATGGCGCAGAAGACATGATCCCACCCAGAGAAGCTTCTTGCGCTTGACTCAGCGACCCCTCTCTCTGTTCTATGTCCCTCAGCAAGCAGAGAAAACAATCAGGAGGTGTTTCCCTATGTTAGCAGCTTCCTGTGGTTGAACCTACTATGTTTATGGCCTAAGGTTGGTACTATATGACTAGCATTTTGAGGGATGCATGAGGAAGAGGGGTACCTGTGCCTGTTGAGGAGATGAGTGTTGACAATTTTTGGAACTTTACCGTCAGCAGTAAGTCTTGTGCTTTTCATAGCATGATCAAGTGGGAGGAATTAGACCTTGGAGCCTCACTATCTCTATCTGGAAATGTGGAGCTAACTTTCTTGTAAGTGGACTTTCGTGCCTACAGATGGCCAGTGTTTGACTATGGAGGTGGACTGCATGATGCACTCCCTGGGTTTCTAGCCCTGAGAGGTGCTGTCTTCATGGTCCAGGAGACAGATCACTCGAGAATGGCCTGGGAGCGAGAGGTGTTTGCTAACAATGCAGGTTCCCAGGCTCCATTTGAAGTACTGAACTTCTCCTGGAGGAGAAGCTAGAAAAATCTGAATTTTCCTGGGGTGTCCGTGAACCCTGTGCTGGCAAGCATTGAAAGACTATAGCTCCAGGCAAAGGAAATGGCCCTTCTCTTTAATTGGAAGAGGCGGGCTGTCTAGAAGCTTCCACTTTAAGTGCAGAGACCTACGTGAACAAGGGGGTACCAGCAATAACTTTCCTTGGTGGAAATGGGTCAGGTGTGACCATACCCGTCACAAGAGCAGGGAGTGCTAAGCCATGCTTAGGCACAGGTTCGTGAGTCTTGTGTTTCTTGAATGAAACCAACTGCCCTGCGTGACGACCATAATCAATGCCATCTTCCTTCTAGAACTGAAATCTTCATCCTTCCCTGGGACAGAGAGGAGGGAGAGAAAAAGTCTCTTCCCAGGATGTCCCTCCCTGCAGCTCTGCCTTTGCTTGCTTCTCTATCGGCTTCTTCCCTTCCCCGAGCTGGGGTCTGCCTGCCATTCAGAAGGGACAGGCCCCGCCTATCTTTTAGACTGCTTTGGACGTGAGGTGGCTGTTTGCGTGCTTTTCATCTTCCCATGTCTAAAAACACAAGTGCTGTTTATAACCCCTGCACATGGTAGCTATGGAGTCAGGTCTTGTGGGTAGAAGGGACTTGAAATGGCAGAAACCGAGTTCTGTTCTCAGTCTGAGAGTTGTGCAGTCAGGAAACTGCTGAGCTACCCAAATATAGACCCCCCCCTGCACATGCGACAGAGGTGGCTCTCAGCAGGGCACCCTGTGTTTGGGGTGAGCCCCTGAAAGTGTCTGCAGAAATGAAAGTAGGCTGTGAGCTTCTCACTCATCCTTGGAGGCCCCAAGAAGTTACGGGGTAGAGGCCTGTTCCATTTTCCAAGTATGTATGAGGGGGTACAGCTAGCTCTCATTTCAGGGGGTCACAATGGAAGGTCTCACTATATTTTATTACTCAGTTCTTACCCCCAACACTCCACGAAGACAGCTCTGTATGTATGTCTTCCTTTTTATGTATGTATGTATGTATCTATCTATCTATATCTATCTATCTATCTATCTATCTATCTATCTTTGAAGTACAGGGTCTGTAGGAATTACTGTGCATGGTCACTGATAAATTCATGACCAAAGAGCTTAAGGGAACAAACAGTTTTATTCTGATTTATGATTCCTGAATATAGTTTTGTGTCCAGCTTGACAGGAGCACACACACTGATACCAAGGGCCCAGGGAATACCATGTCCATATAATGGCCAAGAGAGGGACAATCTTTACTTGCCAGACCACCATGTCTGGCCAAGTATACAGAAGGATGATGTCCACTTTCTCAACCAGTTCTCCTCCATTTTATGTACCTATCCAGAGGCTAGTCACCCCCACCACGGACTGGGACTCCCCACTCAGCCGATCTCCTTCAGGCCTGCTCCAGGCCTGCTCAATCAGTGACTCTTTACAAACGTGCCCAGAGGGCTGGTAGAGATGGCTCAGGCATCAAGACTCTACCTCACAAGTGGAAGGACCTGAGTTTAGATTCTAGACCTGAGTTTGGATTCTGGATCTCATGTGAAAATGTCAGGCAGATGTGGAGGCAGCCTGCACTTCCTGGTCTGGAAAGCAGAGACTGAAAAAAATCCCAGAGTGAAACAAAAAGGAAGTAGAAACAATCCAGGATGATTTCCAAAGTTATCCTTGGTCCTCCACAGGCATACACACAGTGCCCTCTTGCACATGCATGCACACACACACACACACACACACACACACACACACACACACTAAAATAAATAGATTAAAAAAATGTGCCCAGAGCTCAAACTCTTAACAGTCAAGTTGACACCTGTATCTAACTATAGCAGGGTCCTTTCATTATTTTTTTGATTTATTAATTGGTTTCCAGGGGTTGAACTCAGGTTGTCAGGTTTATGAGCAGGGGCCTTACCCTACTAGACAAGCCGTCTCCTGGGCTCAATTTTGATTGGAGACATGGCCTTGCTATGTAGCCCTGACTGGCCTGGAACTTGGAGGGGTCCTCCTGCTGGTATTACAGGTGGGCATGCCAAGCCTGGCTGCATTAACATGGTGTCATTTCTGAGAACCAATGGCTTAGTGGCAGATGATGCCTCCACCTTCAAGTGTGTAGACAGTGGCACAACGTTATTGCTTTCTCTTGTTTACCTCACTGACACCCTGGTGTGTATGTACATCCTGGCCATCTTTCTACCCCTCCCCCAGTTCTGTTACTATGTGTTTTGGGCTCCACTGAGCTCTTAGGGAAGAGTGAGGGAGAGCCATGGACTCCTAGGGTAGGAGGAAACAGGGCCGCTGCAAAGGGAACCCCACTGTGGACAGGAGTGCAGGGGATCAGTGTGTCACCTGTGGTCACACTCAGAGGACTTGTTTTTCTGAGGACCACAGGAGGTGAGATTTGGGGAAGACACAGAAGATGGGGGATTTGGGCGTCTACCATAAATGGCTCCCTAGGATGAAGTGCGTAGGAGCAGGGGAGGAGACTTCCTGGGCTTGTTGTTGTCATTTTGAGAGTTTCTGTTTTGTTATTATTTTATTATTATTAGAAACGGGAGGACACTTGTAGAGGTCAGAATACAGCTTTTTCAGATTCGGTTCTCTCCTCCCTCCTTTTACCTTGAGGGCCCCTGGGGGTGGAGCTCAGCTTGCTCAGGTTTATGGGTCAGCTCTTTACCTGTTGAGCCATCTCAACAAGAGAGAAGAACTTTCCAGAATGGACTGTCTCACTGTGGGTAGCCCAGCTCTGACTGTACTAAACTTTGAGCCTCTGGTAGGCTCCCCACTCCATGCCCAACACAGGAGCCTCTTTAACTGGAGCATTGTATGCCATCTTGTCTCTGACATCACCTTTATGTGGCTATGTACTCGTCTCTCACCATCCTAGTGTCTCTCTTCATAGCCTGCAGAGTCCCCACAGAGACATGACCTTCATCTGACAAAGTATCAGATGATGGCATCCTTCTCACTGGCTCTTCATACAAAGGCCATCTTAACCACACTGACTTAGAGGCTAGCTCGGGACACAGCTGGGGATCACTGGGGTGCTCTGGAAACTTTGCTGGGTTCTGTCGCCCCTGCCGCCAAGCCACAGAGTCCTAACTCTTCTGTGTTGTCTGTGATCCGGGCCACAGGAAGTCTCGGCCATGTGATAAGCTGCCCTACTAACCCAGACTCATTTCCAACTTTCTTCGGAAAGGGAAAAAATGACACAGAGGAAAATGTAGCCAAGGCAACACTCATTGGCTCCACCCACCCATCGATGCAACCTGTTTGCTAAAGTATGCCAAAGGATACCTAATGATTGAATCAGTTCTCTTTAATATCTATCTATCTATCTATCTATCTATCTATCTATCTATCTATCTATCTATCTATCTATGTATCTCACCTTCCCAGGGAGTGGAGTTACATCCTATAGGTGGGTCTTCCCTCCTCCATTAGACAATCTCCGGCAGACTTACTTAGAGATGCTCACCTAACAATTCTTCATGAATATGCTTAAAGGCTCAGCCAGGGATTGTCAAGCTGACCCCTGTATCACTCTGGTGCAATGCATATGAGCATAATACTCATCTTTCTGAATCTGGCCTTACGAAAGGAGTTTTCTAGTCCCTCCTATTTTGCACCCTGCTGGAGAAGCAAGGCCTAGGCAGTCTTAGCCCCCCTTCAGTGTCCAGGAGACAGCTGGGATCTCAGTTCACAAGAGCTGCACATGAAAGAGAGGAGCCCTCAGAAACACACTGGAAAATATTTGCTTACAACGAACCAGAAGGCCCAACTGAGATTCTAGAATCTCTGAAGTGCTGCCACAAACCTGGAAACATAGGTCAGTGGAGAGGGAGAGAGACAACTTCCAGTGCGCCTGGTACCCCTCCGCACCCCTCAGCTTGCATCTCATCCACTGCCTCCCACGGTTATCATCTCCCTTCGTGTCTGTGTCTCTGTCTTGCTTAGAAGGACATTGGTCCTTGGATTCAGGGCCCACCCAAATCCATTACGACCTTGCTATGATTTAGGTAGTTATAGCTACAAAGATTCTTTCCAATGAAGCTCACATTCTGAGTCTCCTGGTGGACATGCATTTTGGGGGACCCTCTTAAAGCAAAGATGCAAGTCTACCTTCCAGCCTGCACCTCTAGCACAGTCCATATCATCCTCCCTCCAGAAACAGTAATACATGGTCTCTCCTCAGTCCGGGGGTGCACACACCACTCAGATTTCTCTCGGAACTCATGGAGCAAGAGGCTGATGGGAGAATAGCAGGTCTCTGGCGGCCCAGTGCAGGGTTGGGCATGTCTCAGTGACCCTGTGGGACAAGATCACAGAAGCATAAAGAAAAGTCTTCCAAGAGACAGCTCCCAGGATAGGGTGTAATGGCAAAAATGATCCAAGGCACAGCTGGGGGGAGGATGAGGGAGGTCAAGGAAGGCAGATGTAGGGGCTTCAGAGATCACAGTGGCGAGAATTTCCACATAAATGCTCCAGACACCCGGACAGAGAATTAACAAACAGGAAGCCCCATGCTTCTGAGGAGCACTGAAGGCGGTTGATGGAAACGCGGGAAGCCTCTCAAGACAGCCCACCTTTCTGGGGTTTGCAATGTGAGCCAGAGCAAGGAGCTGAGTCCAGGGAGAGTAACTCATGAAATTAAACAGGGTAGGATTTGGATTCAAAATGAAGGAGGAAGTCTTCCTTCTTTGGAACAAGCGCATCTGTGCTCCTGGGAGAGAGAGAGCGAGGCTGGGACTTGGAGGAAGGGGGTGGGGGGACGCATGCCCTTGAGCTGCTAGAGAGACAGCAGGTCCCCCCCACATACACCCTCAGCTACAGCGCTCAGTCACCTGCTCTCTGGAGGTGAAGCCCTTGGCCCGCCTATCTGAAATGCCTGGGGGACTTGGTCCTGCCTTCGGCCAAGCACCCTGAAGCCTTTGCCTGAATGCTCTAGGGGGCAAAAGGCAATCAATCCCCCGACGCAGGGCAGGACACCCCAAACCCCCCCCCCCCACCTGCAGGACTTGAGAAGAATCCACTCTGTCTGCTGGCTTCCTTATAGTATTTTGTCCGTCCCACTCCCCTGACTTTACCACTTTTGCAAAAGTCGCTTTTACGGGACCAGGTGAAATGTTTGTGAATGTTGATGCCAACTGATTGTTTAGTCTGAAGCTCGTCTTCCTTTTCTTCCTCTTCTTCCTCTTCTTTTTCCTCTTCTTCCTCTTCTTTCATTTCTTCCTCCTCTTCTTCCTCTTCCTCCTCTTCTTCTTTCTCTTCCTCTTCTCCTTCGTCTTCTCTTCCTTCTCCTTTTTTTTTTTTTTTAAAGAAAGGGTCTCATTTACTCAGGTTGGCCTCAAATTTGTTATATAATCAAACTTTGGATCTCCTCACATCTATGTCTGGTGTTGGAATTATAGATGTGTACCATCATACCTAACTTCTGTAGTTTGGGGGTGGAACACAGGGCTGTGTGCACGCCAGGCAAGCATCTTCCTCCCTGCTCCTGAGCTGCAGCATTCAATTCCCCTCTCCCCTGTTCTATTCTCTTGTCTCTGCCCCAACATGGTAACTGTGTGTGTTTCCCAGATCAGCAGGGGGATGGGGAGAAGGAGCAAGGAGGAAGAGAGTGAGAAGGAAAGAAAAGAGAGAGGGGAAGATAGGGAAGAACACAGGGGGTAGTGAGAAGAAGGAAAGATGGAGGATAAATAATTATCCAGGGTGATCAGAAGGAAGAAATAGAAGGTGGAGTTTGTGCAGGATGTGTGTGTGTCCATGTGTGTGTGTATTTCCTATGGAGCCTAGAACTTGAAAGAAAGGAGAGAGACAGAGACAGAGAGAAAAGAGACAGAAAGAGAGAGACAGAAAATGAGAATGAGAGTTAATGAGAGAGAGAAACAGAGAATGAGAGTGAATGAGAGAAAGAGAAAGACAGAGAGACAGGGAGAGAAACACACAGAATGAGAGAGAGAGAGAGAAACAGAGAGTGAGGATGAGTATGAAAAAGAGAGAGACATAGGAAGAGAAACAGGAACAGAATCGGGGCACAACAAAGCTGCTTAGCCAAGTGTCTTAGGAAATATGGTCTCTATCCCAAAGCCAAGTGGTGACATAGATACTGGGGAAGATGAAAGGAAGCATGGTTTACTAGGGGGGACAGAAGTGTAACATAGAGAGAGCCGTGGGACCCGTAACCTCAGCCCTTCAAGGTAATCCTCGCTCTACAAAGCACCCCACTCTGGAAGAGTTTCCCACAGCCCTCGTACATATATCAAGCCTCAACTTAAGCACATGGAGGCAGCTGGCACCGTGACAGACGCTGCGTTAGGAAAAACCCATTTCATTCCTTATGCCAAGGGTGATGGTGTAAGCTCAGCCGAGTGTGTTTGTGACAGCAACGCCATGCAAGGCCACACCCTGGAAATTAATCTGCAAAGCCTCACCCCAGGAACGCTGAGCATGGAGTCAGACCTGAGGCGTTACGGTGTTTCGGGCCTTGTGGTAAAAGTGAACAGAAAACCAAAAGATGCCAGGCAGTTGCTTCCTGAGGTACTGAGAGAAATGCACCCCACCAGGAAAGGGCTGATGTGCCCTCCTTCTAAGTCCACAAATGCCATGGGTGGGGGGAGAGACTGGGACACAGCAAGTCTTGCCTTCGTTAGGGACACTTGCATTGGTCCTTATGTGTACTTATGCTGGCACCGTGTGAGTATCCACAGCACAGACTTGGGAGGAAATTCTCCCTCGCTCCTCTGAAAGGGAATTGGGAGCCTGAGAGGAACTTGGCAGATGACAGTCTCTTAATTTTTTGAGCTCATTTTTGAATCATCGGAACTGTGTTGACCAGTCAAGATGTGAAGACCTGTATCAGTTACTCTGCATGTTGGTGATAAATTCATGGCTAAGGACTTACAGGGGAGCAAGAGGTTTATTTTGCTTACAGTTGTCCGGCTACAGCTCTTAGTCCAACTGGGCAGGAAAGTCCACATCAACACCAGGGTCCAAGGGAACCGATCCTTATTTGCCAGACCAGCATGTCTGGCCAGATACACCAAAGGATGCCAACTTCCTTAACCAGCTCCCTCCATCTTATCCTCCTGCTCAGAGCTAGCCCCACCCACCCTGGGCTGGGTCTTCCCCATCAATTATCTATCTTTCCTGGTGGGGTGCATTTCTCTCAGTACCTCAGGAAGCAACTGCCTGGCATCTTTTGGTTTTCTGTTCCAGGTCTGCATGGGGCTTAATTTAACCTCTAATATCTCACAGTTCTGCCTGGAGCTCAGAGCCTTCAGGGGTCAAGTTGACACCCATATCTGGCTATAACAGGACTCAAACACTGACTCTTTGGCTATCTCCCAAAGTAGACTCCATGGGCTGTGCTAATGCAAGGCAATTGTTCTCCTTAGCTCACAGGAACCTGGGGCATACTGGGGGCTCACCTTAAAACTCTCAAAGCCTGATTATCATACTGCCTTTCCCGCCACAGTTAACTTTACTTTCTTCTGGGTGCCACTGGCTTATTTAGGGGGCTGATGTATTCTTGGGAGGTGTGTTTTACCTCCCCCAAAGGCATATGGATAGAGAACCATAAAGTGGCCAAAAGGTGGACACCTGTCTGTGATTCAGGTCATTTATGAAGTCAGAGATTTCTTCATTTTCCAAATTCATGTACCAACAAAAGTGACAGGTTATAAAATCAGCGGAGTTAGGTTACTCGCAAATCGTCAAGCCCACACATGCCAAATTTGTCCCTGCTATGGGTCTGTCACATCAGATCCTGAGCTACATGAAGTGCTCAGTAGCAGGGGGTGTTTCTGAATATCTGTGTCTTTGGAGACCAACATAATAACAGATTCCATTGTATATGTGCTGCATACAGTGTGGAGTGAGTGAGTAGGTGAATGTTAGAAAAGATGGTTGAACTGACAAATGGATGACTGGACAATGGATGGATGGATGGATGGCTAGACAGAGGATGAATAGGTGGATAGATGAATGAATGGATGGGTAGATAAAGGATATAGATGGATACATGAATAAATTGGTGGATAGATGAATGAATGAAAGGGTGGATGGTAGATAGAGGGATGAATAGATAACTGGATGGGTGAATGAATGAATAGATGGATAGATGAGCAAATGGATGGATGGATGGATAGCTGGAGGAGGTACTGATGGATGGATGGATGAATGGATAGCTGAATTATGGATGGATAATTGGGTAGGTGGTTGGATAGATAATGAGTGGATGGATGATGGATTACGGTTGGGTAGTTGAATGAGTGAATGTATAGATGATGGATGGATGGATGAATTATGGATAGATAGTTGATTGGGTAGATGGATAGACAATGCATGGGTGGATGGATGGATGGATGGATATAGTTGTGGGGTGGGTGGATAGATGGATAGATAATTGGATGGGTGGATATATGGATAATGGATACATAGATGAGATTTGTGTAAAATTGTACCTAGCAATTCTTCTTAGCTCAGTGATACAAAAAGAAATGCCTTTCCAGAGAAGCAAGTCATGTAATTGCAGACATGGATGCTTCTTATAGTTCATTTTGCACATAAGTTTGGAGAAGATTCTTCTGAAGAGTTCTTTGACACTGGTAAAACCTTTCCCATTTCTTAATTGCTATAAATACAAATCATTATATTAAAAAAAAAACCCGACCAAGTGTGGTAGTGATATTTGTCATCCCAGCACTGGAAATTGGAAACAGGAGGATCGTCAGTTCAAAGTTAGCCTGGGCACCACAGTGAGACTGTCTCAAAAATGAATCAGAGCAACCCCCACCAAAACTTACAACCCCAAAGTTGTACATACATTGCCTTCAGTTCTTTCACATGGTTTCCAAATTACTAAAAGAAAGGGAAACAGAAACTTTTCTTCTCAGAAAACTGATTCACAATTATCCCTTTGAAAACCCATTTTTGCCAGTCTTCAGAGCAATCACAAAAAATCAGAGGTAGTTTCTGAAAATTGTCCAAATGTGGCATCATTGTCCCCGACAATGATGCTGTGGAACATTCGTGCTGGACTCAAGGTCAGGTCTGACAAAGGAGCGGATACTCTGCCAAAGAATGCACCGGGGACCCAAGCACGGGTGGGCCTCGGACTTCCAGGACTCCTGCCCTTGGCTCTTGGCCGCTGTTAGAGACCTTGGGAACATGTATCAGGATTTTTCACCCAGTTGTTTTATGCTTGCCGTGCCTACATAGAACAGCCAGTCTCCCACCTGGGCGCAGCAGGGGAAGCACACACATTGCCTGTCTGACATAAACTTCCCCCAAAGCAAGACCACAGTGGTGGAACAGAAAAAGTGTGTGTGTGTGTGTGTGTGTGTGTGTGTGTGTGTGTGTGTGTAACGAGGTCACTGTCTAGGACATCTCCTGTCTCTGACTCCCTAGTCCTAGGGTCGCAGATGAACACCACCACATCTATTGTTTTTTTTTTTTAACATGGGCTTTGAGGACGAAACTAAGTCCTCGTGCTTATGTGGCGAGCATTTCCTGGCCGAGCCATCTCCCCAGCGTGCACATTATTTCAGTGAAGCCCACAGCCTGAATCTGTGGCGAGCCCACCACCAATCGCAAGCAGTCATGGCACAGTGCACCCTTCCCCATCTCTGAGCTTCCACACACAAGGTGAGAATCCATTGCAAGCCAACACCACCCTGCTGCGACCAGAAGAGTGCTTGCTTTGCTACACAGTCTCCCCATGAATAATGTTTTTCTCTCCTTTCCTCCACGTGCATTCTTGCAACGCGCAAAAGTGAATGGTGCCTGTATTAGTCGGGTTCTCTACAGTCACAGAATCAACAGAATGAATATATAAAAGGGAATGTATTGAGTTGGCTTACAAGATATGGCTGAGGTAGTCCAACGATGGCTGCCAGTAGCTGCTCAGTCCAATTGTCCAGTGGGCGACGGCTGAAGGCTGGAGGATTCCTAGAGGATCTTCAGTCGAGTGAAAGACTTGGAAGGTTGGAGAACTGGAGGGTTGAAGAAATGAAGAAACCCAGTGGCAGGAAGGAAAAGCGTTTTCTAGCACAGCTTCAGAAAGTCTCTCCTCTTCTTCCTTCTTCAGTTCTGTGGTTTCTTTTATCTGGTCCAGTGAGATCTTTGGCAGTTCCCATGGGATCTGGGGCTGATCTTTGTATTGATCCAGATAATCTCTTTACGTGGTCTCAGCCGATCTTAGTTAATGCCAGGTGTGTCAAGTTGACACCCAGGATTAACTCTTACAGTGCCTAAGCATCCAAGAGTCAATGCCAAGTTCCTTCAGCAAGTCCCTCAGTACCCCACTGAGGAACCCCTTGTTCAATTATGAAATACCCAACTGGTAACTCCAGGCTGCGTCATAGACCACCAAGAACTTTATGCTAAACCCTTGATGTTGGCTCATGACCTGCATTTGGAATAAAAGGGGGTCCATTTTAATAATAAAAAATAAAAAAGGAGGTCAGAGAAATTTCTGTCTCTGCAGACGCTTGTGGAGACTCTATCAGACCCATGGTGACAAGTTCAGAATGCTGGGGTTGGCTTTTTAAGAAAGGGTAGGAAGCTGTTTCACACCGTGCAAGGCCGAAATCCTAGAAAATGTTCAACTTCCACTTGAACTTCCATTTCTCAGGCACGACACTTTGCTCCAGGGGAAATGTGGATGTTACAAAGGCTGGACCTGAGAGGAGAGCTCCCACGCCCCCCCCCCCACTTTTACCCTACTGGTCCAGCCTGCTGAAAATCAGTTCTTTGCAGCGCAGCCAGAGCCTGGCTCTCCAGCAGGCATGGAAGAAGCCCTCTTTGCAGATTGCAGATTTACATGGTAAAAATAGAAACACGGGGCATCACATGTATATGCAAATTTGCCAACCAAACTCAGGGCTGAAAATAGTTATTTACTATTTGGCTTGCATATTGGTCCAGAAAAAAAAAAACCTTCTACCTATCTCGTGCTCATTTAAATTCTTTAAGAGTTCCTGACCCATTTTACATCTCCTGAGGGTGCCTGACTTCTCAGGGACATGTGGTTGATCTTCTTCCAGCAGCACTTAAAGAAATACTGCCGGTCCGTGGGATGGAGTTGTGCAGCCCAAGCCTGCCTCTGCTTAGCTACATGGGCCTGTGGCCTCAGACCTCCTTCCTAGTCATTCTGTCTCTGTTGACCCGTGTGTGTTCGCGGCACTTGTGCTGGACTTGCAGAAGCAAAAGGACGCCATTGATTACTGTTCTTCAGAAGTCATCCAGTTTTTTTTCCCCCTCCAGACAGGATCTCTTACAGATCTGGATCTCACCAAGTAGGCCAGTGAGCCCCAGGGATCCTCCCGTCTCTGTCTCTCTCCCACTGTGGAGATTACAGGCATGTGTACCCCATGTCTGAATTTAAAAACATTTTTTTTTTTTTGCACGGATTCTGGGAGTTGAACTGTCCTAAAGGAAGCAAGGCAGGCACTTTTCCCACTGAGCTATCGTCCCAACAACGGCCTCTTTTACAAGTGATCCTTTGGGGATCTGGAGATTCCTGGACAATGGGAGGGCAGGTTCTCGCAGTCTGGTCCTTGGGAACCTTGGTCACAGCCCCTTGAATATGGGGTAGGATGCTGGGAAATTTGTTAAACAAAACAAACAAACAAACAGACAAACACCCCACAGACTTGGCTGGAGAGATGGCTCAGGGGTTAAGACTCTGCCTCACAAGCACGAAGGTCCTGAGTTTGAATCCCAGTCCCATGTAAAAAACTCCAAGCAGAAACAGCAGTGGCCTGCACTTTGGTCCCTGATGGGTGGAGCCTGGGAAATCCCAGAATGAATCAAAAAGGAGGTAAAAGCAATCCAGGATGATTTCTGAAGTCACCCTTGACTCTCTACAGGGATACACAGTGCCCCCACTCCCCGCCGCCACACACAGTAAAAAAATAAATTAAAACAAAACAAAACAAAAAACACGAGTTGGTGTGTCTTCCAGAGAAGCACTGAATCTGAATCTCTGGAATTGGGGCTTTGTATCCTGCTTTCTCGGAGAAGATCAATGTGGCGATTCCAGATTCCAGTGGCCTCTAAACTGAGAGACCACCTCCAAGCCTGACGAGGTGATGAGCCAGAGTTTGCTGAAGTCCCAATAAGGCTGGTGCATATACTATGGATTCAGACCAATCGAGGTCATCCTTTGGAGGGTGCAAGGGGCAGAGGTGACCTTCCAGAAGCTGCCAGTGCACAGGGACCCCATGGCACTCCCAGGATGAACCCACGTCTCTCTTGGCGGCAGAGGTAGCTAGATCTGCTGCCCACTGGTCCCACAAAGATGATTCCTCTCCATGCTGGTGTTTAGGAACCTGGTAGACTTTGAGATTTTAAAACTTGACAGGATGTGTTCCCTCCCTGGCTCTGCCACCCAACCTTGACTTAAGGGCGTTAACTCTAAGGACCCCTGGTAGCAGTGAAGGTGTCGGGCGATCAGCTCGCTGGAGAGTAAACCCTCAACGTGGTCCTAACACCTTCACATGCCCAAGGCTCTCCCAGAGTCCCTTCCAGGTCAGCAAGCAAGTTTGGTTTCTATCCAAAGGGAAGCTTCAGAGAAGCTATAAAAACTCTTATAGGAA
The DNA here is from genome assembly GCA_023101885.1 of Typhlomys cinereus. Taxonomy (NCBI): domain Eukaryota; kingdom Metazoa; phylum Chordata; class Mammalia; order Rodentia; family Platacanthomyidae; genus Typhlomys; species Typhlomys cinereus. The sequence goes on from JALPQD010000486.1 coordinate 417,323, forward strand.
GTCTCGCAAACCCCCCCCCTGTGAGAGGGTTACCCCCATTTTAAAGATACCCCACCATCAAGTAATGGATCATTTCGCAGTTACAAGATCCTTATATGTCTCAACTTGCAAAGGCGTGCACACATGCATGCATAGAGAACCCTGGGGGTTCCTCTGGGCAGGGCAAATGGCTCAGTAGGCAACCTGCTTGCTGTGCAAACTTGGGCACCCGAGTTTGGATCCCATTTAAATAGCTGGCCTAGGGGTAGTATGGCTGTAACCCCAACCACCTGGCTGCCAATGGTGAACTCTAGGTTCAGCAAGAGACTCTGTCTCAGAAATCATGTGAAGTGATAGAGGAAGACACTTGACGCTAACCTCAGGCTTACACACACACACACATACCACGTATGTACTCCTTGTGGATGTGTACACATATATCACATACATATGCATGCACATACCACGTATATACTCCTGGTGGATGCATATACATATATCACATACAATGCATGCACACAAGTGTTAAACACACATGCTTTACACACACACACACACACACACACACACACACACACACACACGGATGTGTACACTTACTCAAATATATTCCCTTTTACCTGTGTGGTAAGCACACATCACCTCTATCAATACATCTGTTCAGGCAAATATATTAGTATCCCATATAGAACCAAAGCATGTTCAGAGCTCTTTACAAACACACCCCTACATATCTTTCCTCTATGAAACAGTCAGTCCCCCCTCCCTCCCAGGGAAGAGGCTGGATCCAGACATTCCCCAGGCACAAACTGGAGGCACTGCCTTCTATGCTTTTCCACAGGCATTTCCATACAAAGCAACTGCCTAACTGCTGGCAATGTGCCACCCCGGTCAGGCGCACTGCAGAGTCCCGGACTGTGGCTCGGACCTCTCGGAGAAAGGAAAAAGAAAGGTGCTTTGGAAACCCATTACACACAGAACCCAAAGTGAGCCACCTCCTGCGGTGGGCAGCAGGCTCCTGAAGAGAGCAGGGGGCTCTGGCTTGCAGAGGAACATTCCAGAAACACACAGCTTTGTGGACCGCCTTGTCCTCTGCCTTCCAGTTGCCCCCCCCCCCCATTTTGGCAACAGCAGAGATCTGTGAAATGACAGAGGGTGGTTAATTAAGCATTGCAGCCCATATCCCGCTGCAGTTTCAATTGGATGTGGTGTTCTCTTTCACTTCCTGTTATGCAGGGTTGCCCAGGGCTGTTAGACACCTGCCATGCTCCAGGCCCAGCTGCTGCGCTGCTCTGCTGCGGGTGGGGAAGAAGCATTCCCTGGCCCTCTGCCTCGGGAGGGGAGGGCGGAGCTCTCTGCACTCCAGCCCCTTCCTGGTGAGGTGAGGCAGGTCAGCAGCTGGTGATGGAGACCTTGTTCTACTGCGGGGTGGGGGCGGGGAGCACGAGGCCAGCTGCTCTCCCCCAACACTGCACCCTAGTCCCACTGTGACCTACGGGTCATGAAATTGGAATGAGCTGCCTAGACTGGGATCAGATGCGATTCTGTAATTTGCCTGAATCTCTCGTTGTTGGGTGGAGGTCTGTTTACACAACAGCCACTCACACACTCAGACATTCAGTCGGTTGCACATTCATTCCTCATTCATTCGTTCAGCCTCCTGTGGATTAGCCACACTGGGCTAGCCAGCGTGGCTAAGACACAGTTTCATAATTTTCATTTTCATACTACGAGCTACAACCTCCTAGCCATAACTATTATTTACTAGGAATGTATTAAGTGCCTATTAACATCCTGGTGAATTCTGACTCCCCCTTTTTAAGGAAATGACTCCTGGCTCTTTGGAGGAGATTTTGCATTGTTTATAATCATGGAATTCTTAGCAGAAAGCAGAGAGCTCAATCTCTCCACACACCAAAACCAAGGGTTTGCTTATGGACGCACTTCCTCAAAGATGTAAGGATGGTGATGATTAAGCTTTTGCCTTGTAGGCAGAAGGACCTGAGTTTGGATCCCACTTAAAAATACTGGATGGAAATTGTGAGAGCCTGTAACTCCAGCCCTGGAAGACAGAACCTAGGAATCCCCAGAGTAAAGCAATACGGTAGAAGAGCAAACCGGGATGATTTTTGATGTCATCCTTGGGCCTCCACAGGTGCCCTCATGGATACCCATTCACATGCATGTATCTCATACACACATACATAAAAAAGGATACTGCCGCCACCAAAAAGTAGGTTCTGTGTCTCCTTCCCTAGGGTTAGATAGTTCTCAGTGTGTGGTAGATGTTGCATTGTGCCACTTATACCGTTTGGGAACAAGTTTCTGCTTCTGTTCTGTCAGACACCTGCCACATGCAGACCCTGAAGTCTCCATACTGTGAGGAAGCCCATGCTAGAAGTCCAGACAGACCATGTGGAGAAAGAGGAGCGCACTGCCCCGGGAACTCATAGCTCTTGGAGTCCTTACAGCTCAGCTCCAGACATCACTGAGCCCAACGGAGCCAGCGCTGCTGCACCCTCAGACCCAGGGGGATCTTGAGATGCAAGAATAATGAATTCTCTGATCTGTTGTGGTTTGCTGGGTGGTTGCTATGGAGTAGATAGCAAGCAAGGTGATGGCGAGGAGAGGGGGCGAAAGGGTCAGGTCCTGGGGAATGCTTGGATGAGACCAAGAAGTTTATGGTATCAGCAGGAGACACTGAGAGAGTAACTGATTTCCCCAGACCAAAGGTCTAGACCAGTCTGGAATCTGTGTCCAAAACAAGGTGGCCTATGTGTGTGTATGGTTGTGACCGCCCCCTAAGACCCTCCAAGGCGGGTGCATGGTTTTTAAGACAGTTTTGCAAAGGAGTCTGAAGGGGGCAGTGGACACCCATCTGAGGGTTGGGGAAACTGAGGATTGTGGGAATGAAGTCATTCTTAGAAAGTATTGCAGCCCTATAAAGCAAAACGGAGACTGGACTCCTGATTCTCAGCCTCCCAGCCCCGCACCCTAGACAGGCCACTCCTCCTGGGTGAATCAGATGCAAAATACTTGTTTCCAAATCCTTTGAAAAACCCCAAGCCTGGGACTCCACAGGCAGGGAAGCTAATTCCAATCAGATAAGAGAGTTATCGCTGCAGGCAGCTTAGAACAGAGGGCAGAGTCTGGCACAAGACGGGCTCTTATCTGATGAGAGATAAGGCCACCTTTACATATTAATTCCTCTTCACTCATTAGGACTCAGGTCTGCAATTAAGTTTCCCCAGGACTGGTGGCATCATGGGGCATTGGTCATTGAAATGGCACAAGGGAGAACTCTTTCTGTCTAACTACCCTTGCAGTTAAAAGAAGGTACTGCAAATCTAAGAGTCGGTGTGTGTGTGTGTGTGTGTGGTGTGTGTGTGTGTGTGTGTGTGCACCAATGCGCGTGGGTGTGCTTGCTGCATTTTAATCCGGACCCAGTTGATTGTAGCGCCCTTGGGTTTAACTACGGGGCAGCATTTGATGTTTCTTTCGTGTTGGCGTCAAAGTGATGCTTGGTGTGGGATTTAGGCTGGACAGAGGTCCTTGTGGGGACAGATCTTCATGTTGGTCTCACAGGATACACGTGTGTCATTCCCAGGGTGCCCCATCCCTCCCTGGGGATTCTTAATACTGGGGCAAGATGGGTCCGTAGGGAGAAGCATTTCATCTACAAGCTGAGGACCTGAGTCCATTCTCTGAAACTTACATGGAGAAGGAAGAGAACTAATTCCTTCAATTTGTCCTCTGGCCTTCACGAGGGAGAGAAAAGAGACAAAAAGAGAGGGATAGAAAGGAGAGCAACGAGGAGAGCTCAGAAATGTGCACGTACGGCCAATAGGACCAGGTCTGAGGCCGATTCACTCCCAGCTCCTAGCCCAAGGGACACCCAGAGCACAAATCCTAGAGAGAAGGCAGATTCAATGCACGCTTCTCAGGCAAATCCAGTTTTATGAGAACTATTCTCAAAACAAAGCATGTTGCCTTCTGCAAACAGAAAAGGGGAAAAGTTGAATTATGAGTTTTAAAAAATGCTTAACTTCCTGGTATGAGCTTTCTGTGTGTGTATGCATGTGTGTGCGTGTGCACATGCATGTGTGTGTGCAAGAGAGCACTTGAATATGTATGCCTGTGGATATCCAGGAGTAATATTGGGCGTCGCCCTGGATTGCTCTATCTCCTTATTGCTTTGCCCTGGGGTTCCCAAAGCTCTGATTCCAGGGGTGGAATTATAGGCCACTTTCATTTCCACCCAGCATTTTTATGTGGGATCTGGGGATCTGAACTCAGGTCTGCTTTGCTTGCGAGGCAAAGCCTTAACCCCTGAGCCATCTTCCCAGCCTCGGTAAGAATTTCCTGCATGTGAACTATTTGCAGACAGCATGCGCATGCAGCACAAGGTGTGATAGTTTCTACTTGCCAAATGACAGACACCTGACTTGTCCCCTTGCCAGGGCTACAACAGGATTTACGGAGATGAGACCCATGGCTAGTGTCCTCTTGCACCCTGACCTGCAGTTAGCTGACAGAAACTGGTCACTGGGGCCCAGATGCCCACTTTTCCTCATTGTTACCGACCCTTGGTCCGCATTGCAGTTCTCCAAGTGAACTCATCTTGGAGGACAGAAAGCAATGATATCAAGGCATCCCTGGTTGGATGAAGACACAAAGACACAAGGACCGTCTCTTTCTATGCTAGTTTTATATAACTGTTCCTGGCTCCTGCCCGGAGACAGCGAGACTGAGAGAGAGAGAGAGAGAGAGAGAGAGAGAAAGAGAGAGAGAGAGAGAGAGAGAGAGAGAGTATTCAAGTTGGAGGAGGAGAGGCGGATCTGTCTTTATCTGAGAATGTAATCAGACTATTTCAGGCCCGTGTCCTCCCCAGCTGATAGGTCATTGCCCAGATGGGGCTCAGTGGAGAGATTCTCCCCACAGATTTTCTGTAATAAGGTGAGATACAGAGATTGTGCAAGAGGTAGCGGCCCCCAGGGTAATTGAGATTCTATCACAATCTACCTGGGGATCTCCAGCACCTTCTGCCAGAGTGGGCCTTGGTAATTCAGAAGGGATGGGGATGCAGGGACAAAGTACCGTCTCAGCTCCTCTGGAGATAATGTCAGGGCTGTTCTTTGAACACCAAGGGCTCCCGAGTCACACGGTCGCTCCCATGTGCTATTCTTGACATCTCTCCTCTCTGGCTCTGGGCTGCACCTTCTTTTTTCTTGGGAGAAGCATTGGATCGAAGGACTGACAACCACTGCCTGACAAGACGAACTGTTCCTAGACGACCGTGTCTTTGATCAATGGGGCTTGTTTGACCTCCCCTCACCAGTGGAGAAGATTCTGGTGACACCGTTTGTTAAAGACCAAGCATGTGCTGGCTACCATAGGCAGCCTACCTCCTTCTACAAAGGAGGCTGGAATTTGGTTCAGATGCCCAGGGGACACTGAGCACTTTGTCTGAGAATCAGTTGGGTTGTGACCATGGCAAGTTCGGGAGAATATTTCGATCCATGTGATATCATCAGGCCTCTTTTTGGGTCCTCAATCCCATGCTGTGAGATACTCAGCAACGTTCAGAGGGCTTAGGGAACTCGGTAGATATGGCAAGGCGTGGAAGGCAGGTTATCTATTTCTAATGTCTGTGCTTGTCCACCCCAGGGTTGGTTCTGTCCAGTTGCCAATACAACAGTCCTGACTTTGTCAAGGGCTAAACCCCACTCGAATGTTAAGGACGCAGCATGGATTCTTCCAGTGTCCACACATCTACCCGGCTCCTCAACTGGCACCTCAGCCAGGCCACAGGAACTGCAGAAAGCGCTTCTCCATCGGTTGCCACAGTTGGGCTTGTATTGGGACATTGCACAGGTGACTCTGTCCTTCAGTGAGTCCAGCGAAAGTTGTCCTTCCCCAGGGTGCAGGTCAAGACAGCAAAAGCCATTCTCTGTCAGTAGGTGTCTCTGCCATGGGAGTAAGAGGGTCTTCATGAATAAGAAACACATGGTCACGGCCTGCAGAGCCCAGGTGGCTCAAGGCCCGGCAGTTGAGGCCTCAACACTGTTGTCATACAAGGGATTGGAGTCTGGTGACAGGGAGCCCTGGACACATATTGTCTAAGGATGGTCTCATCTAACAGGGAGTACACGGGACAGCGACAGGACTGTTCTCTGGGGACAGACTTGGAACCAACTATTCTAGGAATCATTTTCCCTCCTTAAATTCTCCCAACGACCCTCCATATGGAGCTCAATAGTCTTTCTGAAGTTGATATTTCGCCTGGGTCTGCATGGTAGACCTTTATTAAAACAGTGACATGGGAGGCTGGAGAGGTGGCTCAGGGGTTAAGCCTCTGCCTTGCAGGCGGAAGCTCCTGAGTTCGGATCCTAGACCCCATGTATAGACGCCGGGCAGAAGCAGGGACAGCCTGTGTTTCTGGTTCTGGTGGGGCGGAGCCTGTGAATCCTGGGGCAGAGTAAACAAGGAGGAGGTGGAAGCGGTCCATGGTGGTTCCCGAATTCGTCCGTGGTTCTACACACACACACACACACATACATACACACGCGCGCGCACATGCATACACCCACAATTGAATAAATAATAAAAAAATTTAAAAAAAATCAGTGACATGGGGAAGCCCACCCTTATCAGTTAGGTAAGCTCCCGAGAGGGGGTGGTGGCTGTAGATGGCCAAGGAGGGTTCAGGGCTAATCCCAATATACATGGGTGAGCTGGATCCTCCTTCCTTAACCAGAACACTCTATAAATATAGATCAGTGTATAAATATGATCAGGCTGATAGGAGTCCACAGAGGTCATGAAAACCTGAAAGCTGGATTAGTCTATTTCTTTAAAAAAATTTAAATTCCGTTCCTGCATCACGGAAGAGAGGGAAGCCAGAATATTAGAGCCTGAAGGGGGGAGGGGCGCAGCCAGGCGGCATCTCCATGAACTCACAGCAACTGTGTTTGCTGCCACAAGACCTGCACACGATTTATCCCATCAGCATTACTCCGTGGAAGGGGAAGATCTCAAGAGATTCCGCGTCTTCCCCAGAGACTAACGAAGGCTGATGCTGGATGAGGGAGAAGGAGAGTTATTTTCCCCATGGGTATGCCCAGCAAGTACCCGGATACATGCTTTGACAAGCCACACACACACACACACACACATACACACACACACACACACACACACACACACACACACACAAGGACATGGGACAAAGAGGGAGATGGGTGGGAAAGAAAAAGTTTATAGCAGGAGAAAGTAAAGGATAGGGATTAGTAAGAAGAGGTAAAATGACACAAATTCATGTGTTACAACTTTAAAAAAATATAAATAAGGGAAGAAATTCAGCCCCAGAGGCTGGTGCTAGGGGTCAGTTGGTAGAGAGCTTAACCAGCATACTTAAAGCACTGAGTTCAGTTCCCAGAACTGATTGTATTACAAATCAGTAACATTAAAAAGCGTGCATGGGAGTGCTTGGCTGTCATCTCAGGGCTCGGTGCTAGAGGCAGGAAGATCTGAAGTTCAATATCATCCTTAGCTACATAGTAAGTTCAAGACCAAAAAATTTCCAAAAATAAAAAAAAAATTAAAAATTGACTCCATGAGCCCCTTTTCGCGGCTTCCCAACTGTGATATATGTGCTCGGTGATTCTTTTTAAACTTCTCAGCTCTTTAAGTCTGTCGAACACATTAAGGAGTTGGTTTTGTTCCTCCCTTCCCCAGGGTCAAGCAAAGCGGAAACCTCAGGGCCCGGGGCCGGCCCTGCCCAGCGACCACATGGATTAATAGGAAACACACAGTTCGATTTCTCTCCCAGCCATCTACCTGTCTTTCCCCCACCGCTGTTTCAAGGCTCCTGAGAAGGTCAATTTTCCCTCTTGTCTTTTTCTGACCTTACCAGTCACGTGGTCTCCTTGCGCCTTCCCTCCCTCCCTCCCCCCCCCAGCTGATGGACTCTCCTTTGTGTGGATGTGCAATTTTGCTTTTTAGAAAAAGCAGAAGTTGTGGGCAGGGGTTCTTTGCTTGCTCATGGCTGGGGTCGCACACTTTGCACAGCTCACTGGTGGTATGCCCAAGTCCCCTGGGTGCCCCTGCGTCCCCTGAGAGTTCTGCTTTTCAGTCATTCCTTTGTGTTCCCCAGAGTTGGTCTCAAGCTCACTAGGTATCCAAAGCTAGCCTTGAATTCCTGCAAATGCTAAGGTTATAAGAATGTGTCCCCACACTGGGCTCCTGGGGTCATTATTTACTCCTAACGTGTATACAGACATCCGTAATGTCTGTATACTAAGTCAGAGTCATGTTCCCCATTTGTATCTTGGGGACCTGCTTTATTGCTTAGTTCAAGACTATCTCAATAGCATAGGATAATTCAGAGAATCCAATGGAGGGCTTTTTCTGGCAATGAACTTGGATAATAGCACTCTGAAGGCAACATCAGGTTTCCCACCCAAAGAGAGGAGCGAAATATTGACGACAATTTTCTTTTTTTTTTTTTAGGTATTCTCATTTTTATTTAATGTTTGAGTTGATAGTTTAAAGTGATTATTTATGGTTTTGTAAACCCTGTCATTGAAAATTTCAAGAAGAAAAAAGTTTGTTCTATTGAACAACATGGAATAAATACATCATTTTGATGACAATTTTCATGAAAGAATTCACTGTCTTTATTGGTGGACCTGGGAATAAATCCAGGGTCTTACGCAAGCTACGCAAGGTCTCTACTGCTGAACCGGATCTTTAGCCCTTTATTCTTTTGACATAGCTCAGGGTGGCCTGGAACTCAGTATGTACCTGTGCTAGTCTTGAACTAAGGATTCTTCGGCTTCTAACCACCTCCTGTCTCTCCGGAGGGCTGGGATTACAGACACATTCCATCACGCTTGCTCTCCTCGTGGAAAAACTGGGTCAATAGGTACTATGTCCTGTGCCTGATTCAGGAGGGAAAACAGATGAGGAATATATTCTCTATGCCTTGGAAGGGGGAAATCACATTTTTTGGGGGGAGGGGGAAGGGATTCAGGCTGTGAATGAAGAAGCTGGCCATCCAGAGCAAATATCCTGACAGCTCCCTGAGACAGTGTGTGGAACTCTCCTGTGTGGATATGCATAAGTGTTCCTCAAAGGCGATTGGCTGATTGTGAGCTCGATGCTGCTATTCAGTACAATGGGTTTCATGCTAACGTCTGAGCATGAATTGAGTTCTGTGGGAATACACAGTGACGACTTCTCTCTTTAAGGAGGGACCATATGCATTCTCAGGATGTCCTTCTACACCCAGGGTTCCTCTACGTCTGGGTTAACACACCGCAGTCATCAGGGAGACTCATCTTTAGTCCATCTAGCCTTGTAGACAGGACCCAGAGTCCATAGGTTCCAGGTGCCTTCACAGCTGATCGTGATATACGGCTGAGGTTGATCCTTGCCTGGATTCTTTGTTGGACCCAAGGCCTCTGGTTCAAAATCATCCCATTTCAAGATAACAGCAGAAGAAATAATAAGCCAGGTGTCCCTGAATGTTGCCCTGCCCCCCTCCCCTCAGTTTCTCTCTGGAAGGAATGAGCAAGTGCCAAGGTCATGGGGTTGATGTTGGTCGTGAAGGCAGAAGTTGGTGGAAGCCCAGGGGACGCACATGGATGAATAAGTACCTATGCAAGGCTAGAATGCTTTTTCCTGGCCTCCGAGTGCTTCTAAAAGATTCCATCTGCAGAGGAACAAATGCAAATTGTATTACCATCTAATAGCTTTCTACTTGGGAGATACCTTGGGAGGAGACACCGAAGGAGTACAAAGACAGGTGAAGGGGGCCCATGGTATACAGGGGTCAACCCCCAGCCTTTTGCTCAGCAATAATTGTTTAGCTCCTGGTGCTAAGAGCAATCAGCCACCTCCACCCCCACTCCCATGGTATCCGTTAGGGGGCAGCGGATGCGCCGGACGGGCCCCGTGTTACTGCCGAGTCCAAAAGAGGGAGCAAATATTTGACTTTTCTCCCCTTTCTCCCTCCCCAGCTTGTCATTTTACACAGCCCTGTTTAGACTAGAGGCTGGTTAATGGGCGACCTTTGCCCTTTGGCTAAAAACTGTGACCAGGAAATCCCACCTCCCATTAATGAGGGTTTTGTTCCATCCCCAGCACCCAGCACCCGGCTTGTGCTCTGGGGAGACATTGTCCCTGGGCTGGGAAGGAGAAAAAGGAAAAACCAAACAAACAAAGAAAAAGTCCTTCCACAGCTGAATTAAAACCACAGCCACCTCCAGGCCTAAGCAGGTTTCCATCTCTATTCAGCCAACAAAAGGTGGTGCTGGCCGAGCCAGGAACAAAGCGTGGGGAGACGAAGGGGGAGCAGAGAAGAAGGTCAGAAGGAAGAGAAGGAAATTCAGTTAAGTGTTGCCTCTTAGCTCTGTCTGCTGGGAGGGGTGAGGCTGTGTCCACCTCACACACACCCAGTGTCCACCCCGCACCCAGCATCGCTCTGTACCCATCGTCTATCCCCTGAAGGTTTTCCACCTAAATGTCCAGTCCAGGCTCTTGGGAGACCTGCAGCTGAGCCCAGGGTCTAGCATCGCGCCCCAGAGGAACCTTGGCTGTGGTTCTTCCTAAGCATCGCAGCCCTAGAGGGTCCATTGAGATCGAAGATTCTTTCTCTCTCTCTCTCTGAAAACTACTTTATCCTTTTGTTTTATGTTCAACTATTCTGAGATACAACTTAGGGGATGTGTCTTTCACTCTAAGACTCAACTCTTTCTTTCTTTCTTTCTTTCTTTCTTTCTTTCTTTCTTTCTTTCTTTCTTTCTTTCTTTCTTTCTTTCTTCCTTCCTCCCTCCCTCCTTCCCTCCTTCCTTCCTTCTTTCCTCCCTCCCGCCTTTCGTTCCTTCTCCCTCCCTCCCTCCCTCCTTTCCTTCCTTCCTCCCTCCTCCTTCCTCCCTTCCTCCCTTCCTTCCTCCCTTCCTTCCTTTCTTCCTTCCTTCCTTCCTTCCTCCCTCCCTCCCTCCCTCCCTCCCTCCCTCCCTCCCTCCTTCCCTCCTTTCCCCGAGACAGAATCCCATATGTCCCAGGCTATCCTCAAACTCTCCACATTAGCCCTAAGATGATCTTGAACTTCTGACCCTCCTGCTTACATGGCCCAAATGCTGGGATTACAGATATAGGTCACTATTCCCAGCCTGGTTTATGCAATGCTGGGGATTGAACCAGGGGCTCCGTGTCTGCCAGGCAAACGCTCTACCTCTGAGCTGCCCTGTAGTCAGGGCTTTCTGACTTGGTGTTCGAACAATGCAAACTGCCTACTTCTTTGGCTCCTTGTATGTGATCCTACCTTGAGTCTCTTCCCTAGCTCATGGCCTCAAAGACACACCCCCAAAATGTTTGCAAAGATTCAGAGAGCCAATGTTGTCATATTAGGCAGAAGGGCTCATGACTGTCCTGGAGCCAGTGAGCTATGGAAACCAAAAGATCTTAAAACAGAAGTGTTTATCAACTGCTGGTTTTGTTGGCCATGACTGAACTCTTAAGGTGGCTCATTTCAAACCTTGAGATTATCCTAAGATTTTTGTGATTTTGGAAGGAAACTAAAACAACGAAGATCCTTTTTAAAAAATATTAGGAGTTATGTTATTTCCTTGCTATTCTCCTGTGCTAGGCTGTACTCTCTTTTCGGGTGTTAAGATTCTCTCTAAATAGAGTGGGAACCTTAGGGGTTAGGGTTAGGCAGGTGAGGGGGAGTGTCCCCCTGTCACTGGGTCTGCAAAAGGAGGGGTCACTTGGTCTGTTGCAGAGACCTGAAATCCCACTGAAGCAGATGATCCTGAGGAAACCCTGGGACCCATGGAAGCAGACAGGAGGGTGGGAGGGAGTGGGATGGATTTATGAAGGGAAGGGGAGGGGAAGGAGAGAGCCAGGGATGATTACTCAATATGTCTATAAAACTAGAAAAAAATATATATTATTTTTAAATTGTAAAAAAAATTAGGAGTGGGCTGGAGAGATGGCTCAAGAGTTAAGTCTCTGCCTCTCAAAACAGAAGGTCCTGAGTTTAAATCCAGGCCCCATTTAAAAACGCCAGACAGAAATAGTGATGCCTTCCAGCTCTGGTGGGCGGAGCCTAGGAAATCCCAGGTAGAATCAACCCGGGATAATTCCCAAAGTTACGCTTGGTAGGAGTAGGCAAGGTTAAAGGCAAAGAGAGGGGATGAAAAGAGTAGTCTCTAGACAGGTCCCTGGAGAGCAGCCCCTGGGGCAGAGGGGAGCCCACACAGGCTGGAAAGGGGATCCCAGGAAGCACCTTCCAGCAGCTGGTGGTCTTATAGACCAGGAGGATGGTGATGTGTGCTGTGACATGGGAACTGTGCTAGCTATAATCGCATGTCGACCCGCTGACCAGAGAATCTTAGGGATCATGATATCATCTCTCTGAGATAGCAACATCTGCTTCAAGCTGGTTTGAGGCAGGGGCTCATCACGAATGGGTACTGCTGTTAAGTAATTTAAGAGGTGATTCTCCCCAGGGAGAGCGCATGCCTGTATGTGGCGATGTTGAAGGAGGCCAAAAATGGTGAGCTCTAGACCTGCCTTTGGGTGGCAGAGCCACAGACACCATGCTGTTTCCCGTGTGTCTTCACACAGAGAGTAATTACAAATATATTTTAATTTCGAGCATATGTGTTCATTCATTTACTCGAAATGCATGTTTCCAAATGTTATATACACATAGGTCTTATAATAAGTCACATGTATGTATACACACAAAGCTACCAATGAGTGTTTTCTGCAATCTGGGTACAATGGTCACACACACACGATGGATCTAAAGCCCATGATAATTCTGTGATATGAAAACGGTACTACTAACCCAATATCCTGGGGGAGGGAGCAGACTCAGAGGAGGCAGATGGCTTTTGGAAGGACAGTGCTGAGACGCGAGTGGCGTCTGTCCCAAATCAAAGCTCTGTGGTCTCGCTACCCCCTTTTGGGTGTTGCGCTGAGTGTCTGCCTTAGAGCTCACCTAATAGGCCTAGCTCCTGCCTGTGTCCCGTGCATGTCCTCCTACATCCAGCTGTCGCCGTGAGGGAGCCGGTGAGGGCTGGAACGCAGCTGGACGCCAGCTCTAAGTGGCAGGGGACGGCTGCATGTGGAGCTCACAGTGACAGGGATGTGTTCTTCCTCTGGTTCCCAGAGAGAAATGGCCAATCACATCATCTCCCCTAGGAGGAACGTTCCCCGCCAGGCCAAGGATCCTGAGAAAAGTGCTTAGGCAAAAAGAATTGTTCTTTCCTCCTCTCTCTCTGTCTCTGTCTCTCTCTGTCTCTGTCTCTCCCTCCCACCTTTCTTCCCTTTCTTTCTTTCTTTCTTTCTTTCTTTCTTTCTTTCTTTCTTTCTTTCTTTCTTTCTTTCTTTTTCTTCCTTCCTTCCTTCTTCCTTCTTTTCCTTCCTTCCTTCCTTCTCTTCCTTCTTTCTTCCTTCTTTCTTTCTTCTTCTTTCTTTTCTTTCTCTCTCTTCCTTCCTTCCTTCCTCTCCTTCCTTCCTCCTTCCTTCCTTCCTTCCTCCTTCCTTCCTTCCTTTCCTTCCTGCTTTCCTTCCTTTATGTGCATGCATGTGCATGTACGAGTACGCACATATGCGTGTGTGTGTGTGCTGCGCGCGTGTGTGTGTGTGCAGGCATGTGTACAAATGTTCACTTGGCTGTATGTGCCTTGGAGGCTCGAGGGTGACTTCAGAAATCATCCTGGATTGCTTTACCTCCTTGTTGCTTCACTCTGGAGTTTCCCAGGCTCCACCTTCCAGGACGGGAATCGCGTGCCATACCAACTCCACCCCGTATTTTCACATAGAATCTGGAGATCTGAACTCAGGACCTTTTGCTTGCAAAGCAAAGGCTTTAACCCCCGAGCCATCTCTCCAACTATTGCCTCATAGGAGCCCCTTATGCCAGCATCCTCTGGATGGGTAGGGTCCTCCTTTCCCCTTAACCCCAAAGGCGTTCCCAATACACTGGTCTGACCACACTACCGGCTCCACACCCCTGTGCGTGCACTTCTTCCAAACCTCTTTCCGTACACCGTCCCCTGCCCTCCCGATACCTACACTTGTGATTGGCTGAAACTTTGGCGGCAAATGCGGCCTCTCCTGTTTTCAGCTGGAAGCAGCAGGACCCCCCTTCGCTGCCTCCACCCCTCCCCCTAGCAGAGGCTCACCCAGACCTTTTACCCACACTCAGGAAAAAGAATTGATTGATTCTGAAGTTCAGCGTTGGCATCTGCTGTTATTCAAAACCAGGACCTCGGCTGCGGTAATCCACCACGCTCGCAGCCTCGCCAGCGGCGTGCGGCGAATGAAGGCAAGCTGTTGCCGAATGAGAAATGCAAAATCGTCAGTCTGTTTGTCTGTTTAATGTAGCCGGGAACATAAGCTGCGGAAAGCGGGGCCATTCGGCGCCGTCAGATGGAAAGCCGCTCTCCAACACACAGAAGCCTAATGAGCCATTTTACTCCGCGCTGCGAGTTGCCGCTAATGGTATTTACCATATGCATTCCAACATGCTTTCATCTAAAACTGCGGATGGTATGATTTTCTATCCAACACAAGCGTGTAATCGTGTGTGTGTGTGTGTGTGTGTGTGTGTGTGTGTGTTTTGTGCGCACGCACATGTGCCTATGTATGGGTGGGGGAGAAGGGGTGTGAATGACCCCCCCTCCCTCCCAGCACTACAGTTTCGATGTCTTGGAACAGGGAGCACATTACAGAAGCGTCTGCTTTGTTGTCCCGCCTTTCTACCTGCCATTGCATTGGGGGGATCAAGTCATTAACCATGATAGATATGTTTTTAATAAGTAAGTGTCGTGCCTCGCCGGGCGGATAAATAGGAGGGCTTAAGAGAGCTTTGGAGTGGCGAATGGCAGCAGAAGCTAAAGGCGCTGCCCTCTTCCTCAGAGAGTGTGTGATTTGGGAAGCAAGGGATTTCTACAACTACAACACCCTGTCCACAAACTTGTCAAAAAAGGCTCCACACTGGAGCTGCATGCTAGCTTGCCTGCTAGCCTAAGAGTGGTTCGCACGCGTCTGTTTTCGGTGCTTCTCAAGTCTCCAGAGAACTATCTCTCCCTGAAGGATGCTGGCCAAACTCACCCCCCATTAATACCTTTGAAACTGTGACTCTAGGACTGGGGGTGTGGCTCAGTAAAGCGTTGGCAGTACAAACAAAAGGACCAGAGTTCAGATCCCTGGATCCCCTGGGAAATGTGACAGCATGCCTGTGATTCTAGCCCTAGAAAACAACCTGGGACTGCCCGGAGTCAGCTAGACTAGCCTTACCCATGGACTGTGGTATAATTAGAGATGGGTCCTGCAAAGAGTAAGTTGGAAGAGCAATTGAAGATGATTCCGAAGGTCACCCTCAGGTCTCCACACATATGTGTACACACCTGCTTGAGCACCTGTCTCCTCTCTCTCTCTCTCTCTCTCACACACACACACACACACACACACACACACACACACACACACGTGTCCACACACATGTGAACATGCATGCCCACTCACCTCTGCATTGCAAATAATGACTACATGTTCATACAGATTTTCAGTAGCACAGAGCTGAGAAGAATCCAGAAGCCCACCGCACGCAGAGAAGAGAGCCATCCTTTGGTTATAAGACCCTGATGCCACTCACTGCGTGCCACGCGCCAACGTTTATTAAAAAGGTAAAATGGAAAACAAGCTAAGGCAATCAGCTAAGAAGCTAAGGCTTCTCTGCGGTTAGGATCTATCAGAAACTCCTTTATTTAGACCAGAAGGTCAAGTCTACTTCAGTTAGAGGAAAGTGCGGAGGGGTGGGGGGAGACCCAGGCTGATGTGCAGCTGCTGGAAACGCCCCCGTCACAACATTTGGATCTGTGCAGTAGAAAGACGGCAGGCACCTACATATGGTTTGCATTTCCTCTATAAAGAAATATGGTGGGGGGACCTTGTGGGACCCGAGATGCCATAACGAATACAGACATTTGACAAGGCTTGGCAGGCGAAGACAGAATATTCCTGTGTCTACCTGACGGGTGCGGGGAGCCCGGCCCATGGGGAGCAATCCATTTGGTTGTGTCCTGTCCACCCTGGAAGAATGTCCTTGTGGAAACGTCAATGTCAGCCTCGGAGGCGTCCTTGAGTCCCTTTCCAAGCCGCTCTCCAGAGAGAACGCGACACCAGCAAGACTGGGATGCTGTTAAGGCCGGCACATGGCCCTTGGGCCATCTAGCGTCCTACACCAGAGTAAGAACAGAAAGAAGGAAGCGTTGGCTCTTGTCTCCAGACTTCCCATTCTAGAGACTTAGGAGATGGCTCATTTAATTTGTCTTCTAGTGGGACCCTCTCTCTCTCTCTCTCTTTTGTTTCTATTTTGCTTTTGTATATGTTTGTGTGCTGGATGGGGGAGGGAGTAGTTAGTTTAATTATTTTCTATCTAGCAAGTTGCAGACAAATGAAACAATGGAGAAGTCACTGAGAGGCAGAAAAAGAAAGTGAGTGTTTTCGGACTGAGGAATTGAAAAACTGGCCTGGGGATATGGTTGGTTGGGCGGGTGAAGGGACAAGCATATGGAGGTGAGTTCCAGCACCCACATAAAACTCGAGAGCGGTAGGGCCTGTCTATCACCCTGGGGGGAGAAGCGCACAGAGCTGGGAAGATGGGTGCTTGCTTGCTGTCAGTCTGGCCAAGCTGGGAGTCCCCAGGCTCAATAAAAGAGACCCTTAATCTTAAGTCGATGTATCAGCCAATCAGTGAATGACTGGGGGGGAAGTGACTAAAGGAGGCCCCGGACCTGAACCTCTGGCCTCCACAGGCACGTGCCCACCCATGCCCCCCTCGCACAGAGCAAATAAACAAAGTAGTATCTGGTGTTCTGAACCACTGAGCTAGTGTTGTACAGTCCACTAAGACAGGGGAAGTACCATCCTATTAATCATATATATTTGGGGTATTCTTGAGCTGAAGTGTTTTTCTTTCTTTCTTTTTTTTTTTTTTTTTTTTTGAGCTAAAACATTATTTGAAAACTAGGAGGTGAAACAAATGATTGTTTTTATGTCTACAATATCGGTCAAAGTTGATAAATGTGGGTTGTGGTTTGGGGTTTTATGCCCCCCCCTCTTGGTTTCTTTCCACGGCAGATGAACACTCAAAAGGGGGTATTGTAACTCAGTTGCTTGGGTCATTCTTAGCCTTGGAATAATAACCGGGAAGTTTCTGGAACCACCTGGCCATTAATGAGCCCTAATTCTGAATGGATGGCCCGTCACGTTCAGTAATTGAAGAACATGGACGGTGAAAGTTCTCAACTCTGGTATGAAGAACGGCCTCTGGAGTCGCGGGGAATGAATAATTATGGCTAATCTCCATTTCAGCTTGTACTGGAACATCCAGAGAAACAAGGTCGTCACAATAGGCCACGAGCGGGGTCCCAGGGAGCGTGGCCCGGGGAGGGAGGGCCAGTCAGGGCAAGGGAGCTGCCTCCGTCACTTAGACTCCCTTAGGAGTAACTTCTGTCAGCTCTTGGCAGCCAGAGCCGCATTGCAAGTGTGACCTGGAGGGGGGGTACCCTGCTTCCGAGAGGTGGACAGTTCCCATGGTGGAGAGCTGAGGCTCATGGGAAAGGAGGTTTATGATGTGTCCCTCCCTCTCCTGTGAGATGGTCCCTGAGAGGTAAGAAAGGGGGAGCAGGGGTAACATTGGAATTGTGGTGCTTAGACCCTCCTGGTGCCCCAGGGGAGAAACAGAAAGACTAGGGGTGATCTGAGACCTCTGTGGCTGAGCTGTCATAGACAGGCTTGTGCTTGCAAGCTTAGAAATGGACTCTGATAGGTTCCAACAGAGACACGTGCTGACAGAAGGTGTGAGCGAGGGCTCACAGGAAAGCCACAGGTTCATGTGCCAAGGCTGGGCAGTAGGCCGAAGGCATAGCATGTTGGCAGACTAGTCTGCCGCCAAGGTGTTCACAGCCGATGTCTTTGTGGTCTTGGAGGACACAGGACTGCAGCATGCTTCCATGATACCAGGTGCCTGATTCCAGATTCTACCGGGGACATGTCTGGGTTCTATAACATCATCTGTTTGGCCGACTCCAGATTCCTGAGTCCCTTAACTTCCCAGGAAATCTAGAAAAGTTAGCAGCAGCCTTTCTATCACCCCCATAAAACGAGGAAGTGGGGTTTCTGTGTTCTCACCCCAAGGATAGATTAGGCAGTAAGACCTCTTTAATTAAGAGTAGTTACCAAATTCAGGCCTGCTCAATCTTGTATCTATACATGGACTATGGTAGCCGCTTTTCCATCCTGACCCGGGTTACAATGAATGAGACAATAGGTACTTTGCTAAGTTCATTCCACACACGTTTATCCAGTGTCTGCAAATGGCAGGTTTAGTGTAGGTTGGAGTAACGCACATAATGGGCTGAGTCCCTGAGCTTTTGGTGCTGCCCTCTGTGGCTGTAGTAATGAACCCGGTGGGTGGTTTGCAAGCCGCATTGGTGTGTGGGACACAAGAGAGAGGAATGAAAGGCATCTGGTTTCCCTGGGATGCAGTGTGAAGTCGAGGGCTCCGTTGTGGTCCAGTGGGTAAGAGCCGGGTAGATGGTAACTGCTGACTGGATCCTCAGCTCGGCCCTCAGCTGGGTCCTCTCCTCATTTAGATGGTGGGCCGGCCAGTCTCCCAGCCCCGGTGTGCAGCATGAGGACGGAATCCACACGTAGGCTGCTCGCTGTGCTCCTTGGGATAAGTAGCTTCTGTCCCACAAGAGATGGTGAAAGGAGCCACAGGGTTATGAAGACCGAATGAGTGTGCGTGGGAGTGTGTATGTGTGTATGTGTGAGTGTGTGCGTGTATGCATATGTGTGAGTGTGTATGTGTGTGAGTGAATGTGTGAATATGAGCGTGTGTGAGCACACGTGAGTGTGAATGTGAGTGTGAGAGTGTGTATGAGTGTGTGTGAGTTTGACTGTGAGTGTGAATGTAAATGTGAGAGTGTGTATGAGTGTGTGTGTGTGTTTGACTATGTGTAAGTGTGTGTTACTGTGAGTGTGTATGTGTGTTTGAGTGTGTGTATGTGGGTGAGTGAGTGTATGCAGATGTCCGTGTCTAAATCTGTGTGCATGCATGTAACAGTCAGAGGACAACCTTGAATGCAATTTCTCATTTTTTAAAAAAAGTTATTGATTGATTTACGGTGTGTATGTATCAGAGAGCACTGTGTGTCCCTGTGAGACCCAAGGGTGACTTCAGGAATCACCCTGAATTGCTCTAACGCCTTACTGCCTTGCTCTGGGGTTTCCCAGGCTCTGTGTTCCAGGTATGGAGCGTCCGGCCATCATCACTTCTGCCTGGTATTTGCACATGGGATCTGGAGATCTGAACTCGGGTCCTTTTGCTTGGTAGGTAAAGGCTTTAGCCACTGAGCCACGGTCCCAACCTCAGAGACGCCTGTCTTTTATATGTGGGCTTAGAGTCAAACTCAGATTCTCATGCTTAAGCGGCAAGCGCTTTACCAACTACCGACCCCTCGGCCCTCTCACCAAGACCCTAAAGAAGTTATTCATGAGAAGAACCGAGGACCGTGTCTAGAACATGGGACACTCCCCTACTGCCAATCTGCCGTCCTGGTTGCTCTCAACTGGCACATCTCCCGTGGAAGACTCTGCCTGCAACGGGAACCCTAGAGAGCTGACAACCTGGTCTCTTTCCCCTTGAGAATCAAAGAGAGAAAGTGACTGGCCCCGTTCTGTGATGAGAGGAAACCTCACATGAATCACACACGGGGGCTTTGTGGTGAGTCTAGCGGTTGTGGACAATCTCACAGCCGAGGCTGGTGTCACAGTGACCCAGAAGAAATGACCACAAGACCTGGCTATCTCGGGCCCCTTCCGCACCCTCGCCACCCTAGGGTGCTGGTAAGGAAGGCACAAGCTCTCTAGTTACCCTGGCGTGAGGGGTGAGGAGTATCAGCACGGGCATGCTTGACCCGCGCTTGAGCCGCAGGCAAGTAGGAGACCCAGGCCACGTTGCAGTAGGAGATCTGGAGGCACTTGCAGTTCTGGTGCCTGCCAACAGCAGATGAAAGGGACCCTCTTGTGTAGTCACTCAGGCCCCGCCCCCAAAGGACAGGCCACGTGCTAAGAAATGTCATATGCGCCTGCTTCCCTTTATGCAGATTTTAAAAAAGCCATGGCAAACAGAAGTCACATGGAATGCAACCGTACAATGAACTCATGGCAGAGACATCCAGGTGGGTCATGTTAGACTTCCTCCCCCCCCAGCAACCCCCACTGCCGTTTATCTGCAGTAAAACCTGAAGACACCCCTGAAATGAACAGGAAGTATAAAAAAATTAGGTCATTGAGATTTGTCATCCACTCGTCAGACAACGAAGCCATTGACCTTGATTTAGGAATCATTCCTTCGTGCCCACTGGTCTGTCCCTCTGGTGGAGAGCAGGCGAAGGCAGAACTCCCCCTCTGTCCTCGAAACCTCCTGTATTTGTCATCCACCCACCTCCGCGTGCCTCAGTTTCCCTCGTTTTAGCCATTCCGGGGAAAGGCTCCGACAGAACAGTTGGGGCTCAGTCTGTCGCAGCTGTGTGTTGTCCCTGAAGGCCCTGCTGACCCAATCAATGGTGATGTCTAGGCGATCCATACTGATCACTACAGCAGAATTGACCCGACACGGCTCCACATTGATCATTTGAGACACTGGAATGATCGGATCAGCTGGGCCAGGGGTCAGGGGCTTCGGCCATAAGGGTCCTAGGTGAATGAGGAGCCAGACTTTGAAGAAGGTAAAGTATTCACTTACAAACCACCTTAGACTTCAGGGTGGTCTTACATAGTTGGAGGCAGGCTTCTGGGGGCCACCTCCACGGCCCACGTGGCTTCAATCTAAAACAATCTCACTGAACCTCGATCTACTTATCCAGAGAAACGTAAGAGTATTTATCTCACAGACCTGAGGCAGTGAGATGAAGTATTCAAATTCTTGTCATGGATGCCGCGGAATCATACATAAAATTCAACTGCTCTTGGTATAATTTGTTCTGAAGAGGAAATTTCTATTGTGCAAAACCCAGACAACCTTTTCGCTTGGTGCCTGGAAACCCTTGAAGTGTTCTTTTGTATTGTAATGGTGCAGGGACTGGAAACCAGGCCTCGTGCATGCTAGGCAACCAATCCCTCGACCACTGAGCAAGACTCCATCCCTCTGAACAGTACCTGAGTACACTAGTAGCCTGTTTTTGAGAAAGCTCATCTTTCATCCCTAAAGAGATGCTGTGAGTTTTCTAAGAGATAGCTGGTGACCAGTTAGCTATCGTTTTGGGACTGGGCACACTGGGTCTCCAAGCACAGCCTCTATTCTCCCATCTCTGGACTCTGGTGTCCTCCATGATCCCCAGTACTTTCCTAAGACACTCAGGGAATGCTGGGATTTCACCTTTGGGGATGACCATCCATCTGTGCAAGAATGAGGCTATGCACTTGGGGGCTGAGACTATGGCTCAGGTGGTAGGGTGCTTGCCTGGCATGCACGGCACTCCGGGTTCAATCCCCAGCCCTGCGTGCTGCGTGACTGCTAGTGGCACAATGACAGCACTTAAGAGGTAAAGGCAGGAAAAACAGAAGCAAAGCAAGGTCAGGTGAGGTCATCAAGGCTAGCCTGGGCTACATGAAGTCCTGTCTCAAAAAAAAAAAAAAAAAAAAGGGGTGGGAACAGGATGACTGTAGAACAAGGCTGGCATACTGTGGTGAATTCCAGCAAACCCAGAGACCTGGGAAACAGGCAGAAAGGAGAGTGCCAACAGTAGTAGTGCCACCTGAAGTGCCTTGGTTCGTGCCTGGGTGACCTCATTTGGCTGACACCTGGAGTCATGCACCAGCCGCTCCCAGTCCTTCCTTACATAATTGTCTTCATTGGCTATTTGTAGAAGATTCACTTACGGCTTCCATTTTGCGGGGCGTGCAGTTCTCTCTTCCTCCCCCCCTCCTTCCTTTCTCTTCTCATTCCTTCTCTCCCTCTCCTCCTTCCCTCTATCTTTTTTCTGCAGAAGTTCCTCCTTCCTAGTCCACCTCCTCCCCGCTTCCCAGCCAGAAGCCATTAGTGAGAACTTAACGTCTTCATATTCAAGCTGCTTTTTATATGTAAACTGTTTTGCCCTAGATTTTGGAGCCCTGCCTTGCATTATGAAGCACGAATATTTTATCTGGACATATATTTCATTTTTACAAGAGGTTCATAACTC
The DNA here is from genome assembly GCA_023101885.1 of Typhlomys cinereus. Taxonomy (NCBI): domain Eukaryota; kingdom Metazoa; phylum Chordata; class Mammalia; order Rodentia; family Platacanthomyidae; genus Typhlomys; species Typhlomys cinereus. The sequence goes on from JALPQD010000486.1 coordinate 439,579, forward strand.
CTGTCAAAAGCTAATACTCTTCTGCTGAAACACAGGCTTCCACAGCAGCAAAAACAGTTCTGGGGCCACCGAGGGAAAGGATGTGGAGTCTGTGTAGAAGTGGCTCCCTGCGCTAAACTTTTGCAGTAAATTACCAAGTGGCTATTAACGTAGCTCACTCCCAGCCAGGCTCAAGATGTGGAGGGTCCTCTTCAGACACCACCCCAGGGGCTATTCAGGGAACTTCAGCCATGTTTTCTTACTGTAGAAAATTCACAGGACCCCATTCTGCTTCTTGCAGGATGAAGGGGAGGGAGAGGGAATCTCAGTGGTTGCTTTCATTCGGAGGACTTGGGAAATTGACTAATAATGCAAATATCCAGAGGTTAATAGCCTGGTGACATTACTGTAACTTACACGGCGGCTTAAAGGGCATTCCCCATCACACGACTGATAGTGGTCAGTTTGCAGCAAGCATGGATAAATATCAAAAGAGGAAAGAACTCCCGTATCAGGAATGAACAGAACCTGGAAGGTATTTCCCCCCTCTTGCTTTCACGGTTCAGGGCAACATTCAGCCTTCCTACCATTTGCACAAGTTCCAGCTACCCCCTTCTTTATTATTATTTGCATATGTGGCCAACCCTGAACTCATTTGGTATACAAACAGGGGCACGAAAGGCTTCTGTGTTCTCTTTTTGCACACAGGGAAGAAAGAGTCAGGAGAACTTAGGAATTAGCAAAGTGAACCCCACAGGAGACCGCTGTTTCTATGACCACGTCCCCAGACATCCAAGGCTGTCCACTTTCTGTCACTGATTGTCCTTACATCTACACTTACAGTTTCACCTGCGAGCCCTCTGCTCTCTCTCTCCCACATTGTTTCTGGTCAGGAGTTGTGACCGTCCCCAATGTGAGTTTCTTGTTCCTCCTGCTGCCACCATTTGGGGCTCTCCCAGAGAAGGGTGGAGTTGATATTATCTTTGGGAAATTGTAGATTCTCAGCTCCTGCTGCTAAAAGGAAAATTACTGCCCTGAGCGTTCCCTGGTCGGGTTCCAAAGGAGTCTTGTCACATTATTTAAATACTGAATTGCGCTGTTCTGGAAGTCGGTACTGAGTTGCTCTTGGCAGTGTCTGGGCCTTGGCAGGTGTTGGGGTAGAGGGGGGAAGAGGTGTGCTTTCAGCTGCCTCACGTTGTAGCTCTTAGGCTACAACCCTGATGGCTGCTGAACCGATTCCCCCTCCTCCAGCAAAGTGCATCAAATTCAAACATCTACATCCTCATCGAGGATCACCCCCAGTGGCATCTTGGGGTCTCCTTAGCCTGGATTGCTTTCTGCTGCTCAGAGCTTGTGTTTACATGCACCCTCTCCTCTGGACTTGAAGTTGTTAAAACCCAAGAGGAGGTCCAAGAGGCCTGTGTCCAGAGAGCATCTCACTCTTGCCCTATCTTGTCCGTGCTTTTTCCTCCAGACTAGCTTGAATGGCCGCTGCCTCCTGGTCCCGGGGAACTGCACACAGACAGGAATGAGTCTCTTCCTACTTCTGTTTAGAAATGAAAAGCAAGGACTTCCGCCCTGAACCTTTGGCTAATGAACTGTTATGTGCTTCTGGGATTTGGTGTGCAAATGAGCTATCCTGGTTTATCAAAAGCCGCACGGAGGAGCGCTTATTGGAAATGGCTTCTATCGTGTGCTGTCTATTGCAGCCTGTATTGCAGGCGGGGTGCAGTTCAGGAGAGGTGGTGGGCCAAGCTAGAGAGGACAAGAAACATCTTCCAGCTCAGTCCAGAACCTTCTGTGGTTTCACTCCAGGGACTCAATTTTGCTCCCTCTTCAGCCTTCTTTCCCCCACAGAAGCTTTTTGGTCCCCTTTTTCTGTCTCAGCTCAATGACATGCAGGCTGGTCCAGAGTCACCTGGCTCCTTCGGACACGAAGTCAAGCATCCCAGAGACCCAACCAACCTTTTGGTCCTTTGCAGAGTCTCCAAGGAGTAGAAGCCTTCATCTTCCCAGGGAGCCAGACAGGATCAGAGAGGGAAGGGAGAGGAAGAGGCGAGAACAGCAGGATACTTCCCAAAGCGCCCCCCCCCTTGAGCAGCTGATAACATCTGCCTTTCCTTTTCCACCCCACTCCCTTTTTCTAGCCCCTCTCCCTTCTCTCCACCCTTGATCTTCTGCTTTCACGGTTCCTCACAGCAGAATGGTGTTTGTTCTTACACAAAGTAAAAAGAAAGGAAATAGGCAGAGCAGAACCTGCCCCCGCCCTGCCACAAATCCATCTGTCCTGGTGCGCGTCCGTGCGCAATGGCTGACACGTACCGTACCTTCCAGAGCCTCTTCTACGCATAGGTGCTTAGGCAGGCACAATAACGCAGATGTATAAAAGGGTGAATTGCAGGCCCATTGAGGAGCGAAGGTCTGCGCTGTTTACTAACCAATAAGTATCTTCTCTGGTGCACCTTTGGTCTACTTTGCTTACTAATCTTGGCATGCGTGTTTCCCCAGGGTTGCTCAGTCTGTTTGTTCTATAGCATACTTTTCTCCCATCAACTTACCAACATAGTAGTCCCCTGATTTAAAAACACGTGTGCGGGTTTGGCTTGCTTTTCCACAAGCCCTAGCAAGAAGACTGAAAGCGTATCTTTCGGCCTATGGCATGTGCTGGGTACATACGGAACAGTCTCTGTGGAAAAACATCTATGCCATCAAGGTTGGTACAGAGGCAATTATTCTGAAACCCAATGAGTCATTCTCTTCGCATCTAATTGCAGGGTCTGTCTTCACCTTCCTCTCTTTCTCTCTCTGAGAAGAGCATTTCTCCTCCTCTTATCTCGTCTGCATCTGCGATGAGATACTGGATGTGACCTGAACCTTTGCAAACTGACTCCCTCCACGAGGTGATGTGGACATGGGTCTGTTTTATGTTTGGCTGCCTGGGACCCTAACAACGCCTGGCAACCATCACTCTTAGGACATCCTCTGCCCAGTGTGGGGCAAGAGGAGACAGGGAGGGAGAGACAAGGAGCTGTGTGTTGACCGAAACAAAGGCTTAGAGTCAGAGAGAGGGTCTGGTCATCCCTATGTGGTGATCCCTAGACACCATCTGAACCTTGAAGCCTCTGATGTCTCATCTATAGAGAGGCAACTGGTTCTCATTTCACGTATTCGTTACCAACATCCAGTACAATGGTTTGGAAATGTAGGTTCTTATGACCTGTGGATACTTGGTGAAGGTTAGATAAATGAACCCTAATGAAAACAGGGGTCACAGTGGCCAGATTTTTGTTCTACAATACGAGCATTCTCTGCATGACAGGGACAGAAAGAAGAGTAACAGAAGTTTGAGTCATTGGGTGTCATGGCTTGAAATGTGTCCCCCAAAGTCTCATGTGTTTTGGGGTCATGACACCTTTGGGAGTGGGTTTTGGGGTGAATTGGTCCCACCCCATTTCCGGGAGAGGCCTGCTCTTGCACTTGGTAGTCTTGCAGCTCTCCAGCTTCTGTGGCTAGCCATGCTGTTTCGACCATGAAAGACTGCATCTCCCCCTCTGGAACTGTAAGCTGAATAACTCTCCCTTTCCCCTTAAGGGGCTTGACTTTGGGTGCTCTCTCTCAGCAACACAAAGGGTAACTGTATATTGGGTGATAAAGGATGAGTAAGGAAGGAAAGGGATGTGTGCAGATCAAGGCTGAGGGCAGGTCTTTACATCACGAAAGCCCAGTCATTGCCAGCTTCCACGATGCCAAGCTCCAGGCACAGCCTCCCACTGTAGAATGGCAAAGCAAACTTTTAAAAACAACTGATGCCCTCTGGGGGCAGGGTAGTCCTGGTACCTGGATGCTGAGAAGGGATAATGGTGTATTGAAGCTGTGCTGTATAACATACAGCCTGGGCTATAGAGCCAGACCTTGTCTCAAAAATAAAAAGAAAAATAAATTAAGACTCGCATTTCAGGATGTTTGATCGATCAGAACTCTATCCCCACCATCAACCTGAATATTTTTTCTCTTTTTTTAATAGGAGTGTGTGTGGTGCACACATGTTTGTATGTATGTAGGCTTACATGTGTGCATAGGTGTACATTCACATAAGTGCATGTAGCTGTGGAGGCCTGAGGACTGACGCTGGGAATCAAACATGATCACCCTCCATCTTAACCCAGTGCCCTCATGTGCAGACAGTGCAACTATGTTAGTTTGCTTTGGAAATTCCCAATCTCTGCCATCCAGAACCAAAGGGCCAGCCACACCCACCCAGCATTTTACAGCATTCAGATCTGGGATCTGAACTACATGCCCCATCGCTTTTGCAGCAAGATATTTTACTGCGGAGCCACATTCCAGTCCCCTGAGTTATTCTCATCCTGTTATTTACTCTGGACCTGAGAACCATGCCCCTCTCTTACATCCTGAGACATCTCCATCATTAGACTCTCTAGGGGGAGCTTCCCTGATTTTATCTCTACTTCTTCAGCACCCCAAACCCCCACTTTGGAAATCTGCCCCTTTACTTAGCTCCTCAGTGAGAAACAGAAAACCCCCTAAGACTTCACTTCAGGATTCTAACCAATGGAGGCCTAAGACTGAAGAAGCCGTCGGTCAAGCCAGGCAGGACATACACACTGACCCCTTATCTCTACTGACAGTGTTAAAGACAGTTACCGATTCTACGATGTCTCAAAACCATAAGAATAAGTGAGATATGTGGCAATACTTAACAGTTCGGGGGACAAGGTAGACACAATAGCTTTGGCAGACAGTGACTCCTACTGCTTGCTGCATTTGATTCTGAGATGTATCACATCACACTTTGAAATTTCTGAACCAGGTATGATTGTTTCCTATGGCAGGATTCTTTCTTCCCATTAGGCCCTGGGAAGGTGATATTAAATCCGTGGTACATGGATGGCCTATCTGTCATGGTTTGAAATGTGTCCCCCACAATCTCTTGTGTTTGAAGGTCATGGCACCTTGAGAGGTGGAGCCTTGCTGGAGGAAGGCAGTCACAAGGGGTGGGCCTTGAGGTGGATTAGTCCCACCCTACCTCCAGGAGAACGTCTGCCTTTGCAGCCAGCAGTCTGTAGCTCTCAGCTTCCAAGATGTCTGCAGTGACTTAGCCTCCTCCTGCTTTGGCCAGCCAGCCATGCTGCCTCTGCTTTGAGAGACTGTACCTTCTCTCTGGAACAGTAAGCTGAATAAATCTCACTTTCTCCCTTAAGTTGCTTGACTTTGAGTGCTCTCTCACAGCAATAGTAAAGAGTAACCGTTACAGAAAGTGGTACTGGGTAGTGGGGTATTGCTGTGAGATTAAGAACAGCTGGTACCACAACATGAAGTTGTTTGTGAAGCTGAGAGAATTTGGTACCCAGAAGTATGGCCAATGCTGTGATGTGGCTAGTGTGCCTTTGGAACTGTTTGTTGGGAGAAATATGTAGAACTTTGGGACTTTGTGCTGGGAAAGTCTTTGTGAATTGGCGAGGGGGCCAAAGGGGCCTTTCTCAACAGAGCTCCGTAGAGAGCAATGCTGTGAAAGATGCAGGCAGTGGAAGCCCAGCTTGTGATGGTCCAGAGGGGAACAGAAACTGTGTTTGCAACTGGATGAGTGACACATGGAACCATGTGTTGCCTGAGAGTTTAGTGACGTTTTGCCCTCGTCCTGAAAGCTTGCCTGAAGTTAAGCTGGAGTGCTTGATGGAAGTTTTAAAGCAGTGTAATTTTTTTTTTTCTTTTTGTGATTTTATCATTTTTTTGGTGCTGGGGACCGAACCCAGGGCCTTGTGCTTGCTAGGCAAGTGCTCTACCACTGACCTAAATCCCCAACCCCTAAAGCAGTGTAATCTTGACAATGTGACATGGCTACTTTTTAGTTGTCTTCAAAATTATGAAAAAGAGCTAAGAATCAGGCTGGAAGAAGCAAAAACTGTAAGACCTAATGATGAAAAATACAAAGCCAAACTTAAAGAGTTGAACCAGGAAGAAACAGAGAAGAAAATGGCTGTTAAAGAGATAAGCTCCATTTGTAAATCAAAGCCTGCTCTCAATTTGGATAATAGGAGAGGCCCTAGCTTGAGGGCAAGATTCTCAGAAAAGGTTCCCACCCATAAGAATGCAAATTCTTTTAGAAGAAATGAGCTAAAGGGTGGAGTTCCAAAGCAAGGATCCACTTCTACAAAACAACTGTCCAGGTGTGAAAGAGCTTTTCCCCAGCATAGGGAAGCAGAATCAGCTGTGATTCAAGTGGGCCAGTCTTGGCAAAGTCATCCACGTGGTTATGGTTTTAAAGGCATCAAGGATGCAAGAGGGAGGAGATGGTGGAGTCCTCCTCTAAGATTTCAAAAAATGATGGAAGCCAGGCAGCATGTGGCAGAAAGTCTGCAGTTTAGAGGCCCAAGAAGGGCAGTTTGTGGAGTTAAAGTCTGGCTTGCCATTGAGAAGTAAAGATGTTAAAGATGCCAGAGACAACGTGGGACACCTGCCAAGGAGAGCTGTGTACCCTGGGAGGAGTCAGCTCAAGAGAACAACGTAGTCTATGGGCAGCTGCATTGGAGGGATGGAACCGAATCTTTTTGGAACTGAAATGATTTCAACAAGAGGCTTACTCGTTGGACTTGGAGCTACAAGATTTGGGGTTTGTCCTGTTGGGTTTTGGTCTTGTTATGGACCGATCTTTCCTGGATATGCCCCCATTCCTTCCTTTTGGAATGGGAATGTTTATTCTGTGCCATTGTATGTTGGAAGTATGTAACTTGTATTTTGATTTTACAGGAGGCTTTGGGCTTTGAATTTTTGGATTGTGTTGGGAATACTGATGTAATCTATGGAGACTTTTAAAGTTGGACTGAGTATGGTTTGCATAATGAGATGGCAATGAGCCTATGGGGGCCAGGGGTGGAAATGTCATGGTTTGAAATGTGTCCCCCATAGTCTCTTGTGTTTGGCAAGGTGATGGCACCTTGAGAGGTGGAGCCTTGCTGGAGGAAGGCGGTCACAAGGGGTGGGCCTTGAGGTGGATTAGTCCCACCTCACCTCCAGGAGAACTCTGCCTTTGCAGACAGCAGTCTGCAGCTTTCAGCTTCCAAGATGTCTGCAGTGACTTAGCCTTCTCCTGCTTTGGCCAGCCAGCCATGCTGCCTCTGCTGAGAGACAGTACCTTCCCTCCGGAACTGTAAGCTGAATAAATCTTCTTTTCTCCCTTAAGTTTCTTGACTTTGGGTGCTCTCTCATAGCAACAGTTAAGAGTAACTGTTACACAACCAGACCCTCGAGCTGAGGTGAGACAGGATATGGTGCTTAACACTGCCAAGGCTTTTGGTCCTCAAAGAGGGTCACTCAGCAGGTCCTCTGATGGCCTTTGCTCTCATGAAGTCCCTAGAATGAGGCTGCTTGACTCTGTGTAGCTCCTCAGGCCTCTTCCTAAGGCCCAGGGCCAGTGGCTCAAAAGTAGCCAGGCTGGGTCTGGAAAGCTGGCTCAGGAATTAAGCTTCTGTCTCAAAAGCAGAAGGTCCTGAGTTCAGATCCCCAGATCTCATGTGAAAGGAAATGGCTGTGGCCTGCACTTTCTGCTCTGGGAAATGATAGAGCAAAGCAAAGAGAAAGTGGAGCAATCCAGAATGATTCTAGAACCATACACAGTATCTTCTCACACACACACACACACACACACACACACACACACACACACACACACACAGGCTGTGACACTGAGAGGAAATTCTGTACCTGGAATAACCTCAGCGGGGTCCTGTTAGACACTAGCTGTGTTTTCTCCAGTGAGCTTGGCTAGTCCAAGGCCTCTCTGGCAGAGCAGGACCATAGGAGAGTGTAGGACTTCCCTGAATCATACTAAGAACCTGGGTTTTTACTATCCAGGAACAGTAAAACAGACGGAGCATCTGTCTGGCAAGTTGTCGGCACCAAGTCAGACTGCCTGGTTCCCCTGGAGAATCATCAAAGCAAAGACTGAGAAGCCCCAGAGGATTCTGGGAAGGGCCCCAAGAAACAAGCAGGTGGCTTAGAAACCCAGACGACATCTTGTATTTCTAGCCAAGAAGGACTTCTCTTTTCCCTGCTTCTTTTTCCCTGTCCCAGAAAGCAATGGGGCACTAGTCTCCCTTGGGAAGATACAGGTTCTCATGGGGTGGGGGGAGTAGAGGTTCCCATAGTTCCTCCACTTCAGGAACTGACTTAAGTAAGGCTGGAGGTCACTCACAACTGTGCTTGCTCCTGAGTGGTGGTGATACACTGGGGGTCAATTCACATGGACTGTCACGGTACACTTTGATTGCCAACTGCATTTAGAGGCACACTTCTGCATGTCTAGAAGGACGGTGGGAAGACCCATGGTGAACATGGACGACCCCATCCATTGGTTGGGGTGCTTGACTGAGTAAGAAAGGGAGCTGAGTACCTGCATTTCCCTCTCTCTGTTTTCTGATTGCGGACACAAGGTGACCGGCTCCTTACCACTCCTCCCACCATGCCTTCCCCATCATGATAGATAGCACCCCCAAACTGGGAGCCAAAACTAACCTTTCCTTACACTACCACTGTCAGGAATTCCATTGCAGCAATGAGAAAAAAATAACTAATACTGACTGACATATTTGTACTGGACTACATGCTAGGCTTGGCCTTCCTAGCCTGTGGTATTATTTATTTCATGTGTTTAATCTAGAACATCTCATGAGCTTGACATTTTCATTTTTGTTTGCTTGTTTTAGAATAGGAAGATATGGAAGTGATCGAAATAACATGCCAGACATCTTGGAGCTGATATCCCAGGGAGAGGAATCAGACAATAATATATGTCTCTAACATGAGATGTGCTGTGGGGGGGGGAGGAACAAGCATTTGATGGAAATGAAAGCAGGCAGGGAACTGTGAATCTGGGAAGGATAGTGAGACTGCACGTATGTTAATTATACAGTATCTTACAGTGCTCATGAACTTAGCATCTATTGATCATCACCAGATCCAGCAGCTGAAGCCGTAATCCCAACTGCTCAGGAGGCTGAGGCAAGAGGATCACATATTTGAGGCTAACCTGGTAAACTTCGTGAGACCCTGTTTCCACAGGAAAAATTACAGAGAGATTCCACAGCAGTGGAATGATTGCTTAGCGCACACAAGGCCCTGGGTCTGCGGGAAAATAATCAGATTACAAAACTTTGCTAGAAGTTCATTTTTAGACTCTTAGAGTTACTACTGATGGAAATACTGTTGATCTGAACACGGGTGCCTCTCCTTTATCAAATATTCTAGCTACTTGTTGTTATCGTCGATCTACTCCTTCTGCAGGTGGGAGACTGTGATTGCTTAGAGAACTTTCTCAAGTTCATATTATTGCGTGGCGAACCTGAGTTTCATATCTGGTTCTGGCTAGCTCCAGAGTCTATGTTTTGGGCCACTTGTAAAAGTCCTGGGGTGGGTGAAGATTACTCAAGTAGATGATGGAAGTCTCAGAATTGAATGTGGTTCTCTTAACTCTGAGTTCCATTCTAACACATCTTTCTCTACTGTTTCCTTGAATGTCTAAGAGGCAGCCTGGAAAGAACTAGGCTGACTGGATCAGTCTGGCTGTGGGAGGGCTATGCTGGTCTTCATGGTGGCCACGGGACTGGCCTCTATAGGCCTGAACATCTCACAAGAGTCGCTGCTGGTCCTTGCAAAGTTTCTTCTCACGGCTGACAATTACTTGTGATTTGGACTTTGTCCTTAGGAGTCACCAAGATGTATAGTGTTAACATGCAAACACATGGGTTTATTTTGGTAGAAACAGAACCTAGCACCATCTCAGGGTGTAGGCACTTGTCAGAACGTGACTCACCGCACACCCACTGGAGGGTGAGCTTTTTCCATTCCTGATTTGATTGAGGCGATCGCTTTGAAGTTGCCGGTGACCTTATTTAGCTAATGACCAGAGCAGTTGAAGATGGTACCGGTGACAAGCTCACCGCACTGCCTTTCCTGAGAACACAGGGCTGGCCTGACATTCTACAAGCATCTCCGTGGCTCACCAGTCATGGACAAGGGAACAGCCTACACATACAGTCTGCAGGACCCTGGCCAACGTCCTGCCAAATGGGAGAAAATGGCACCAGTCAGGGAGCGACACTCACTTTCCTGAGCCTTAGTTTTCCCTTCTGTGCTTCAGCTGCTCTGAGTCACTAACGCGTCTTTTCTCAGAAGGCACCTGACTCCGGGTTCCCGGAAACAGACCCCGGTCTCTTCCACCTGAATGGCAGCTGAGATTCTGTCTCTTCCCCTGTGCCAAAAATTGCATTGAAAACAGATAGAAAAGTTACAGAAGGAGGTGGAAAGTGAGGTTGCGGCCCTGCAGGACATTCTTGGACCTTAAAAGACAATCCTGGGGTTGGAAGCGCAAGAATGAGCAGCTCGTTGGGATACCCAAACCAGTGGGCTTGCTGCTTTCCTCCTTCCTGCCCTGCGTTGGTGGCAGACATCGGGCCCGCTGAACTAGCAGGAAGAGGGCGAGGATGGCGAAGCCCAGGTCTGCTGACCACCACCAAAGGTAGCAGCAGCTTGAAATCAACCACCTTGTTAATTCGCTTCTCCGTCCTCCGGGGAAGTTTGCTGGCTTAATTTTCATTACGCCTTGCTGCCACTAAACACCTGACCCAAGCAGTTTGGGGGGAAAGGGTTTCATTCCCTGCTTCAGATTCTAGGTCACGGACCATCTGTGAGGGGAGGTGGCAGAAGCAGCGGTGGAGCTTGAAGCAGCGAGAGCTTACTTACCAAAGCTCAGCTAGCGCCCTCCTTTCACAGTCCCAGACCACCGGTCTAGGGAATTGTCCCCTCCCAGAGGCCTGCCTTAATCTAGAGGCTCCACCTCAGGTGGACCTTGGAGATCTGCCTCCTCGGTATCAGATGGTCCACAGATATTAAAACTTACATTTTCTTTCACTTATTTAGCCAAAAGGAGCAAAAGGTAGGGAAACTGAGACTCAGAGAAGTGAAAATGTTTATATCATGCACTTAAGAGATAGAGTCAGAATCTGGAGGCACCTAGTTCTTTACTGTTGCCCTGGGTTCTCTCCCGACCCTACTTCCCACCTTTCCTCTTTTCCCCCTTCCTTCCTTCCTTCCTTCCTTCCTTCCTTCCTTCCTTCCTTCCTTCCTTCCTTCCTTCCTTCCTTCCTTCCTTCCTCCCTCCCTCCCTCTCTCCCTCTCTCCCTCCCTCCCTCCTTCCCTCCTCCCTCTCTCCCTTCTTTCTTCTCCACCCCTCTCCCATAAATTCTAATTTATCCAGGCATGAGGACAACGACAGCAACCACCTTGGCCTTGACTTCTCAGAGAGAACAAGCCAGTGGGGAGTGAGGGGCATGGGGGGGGGGCGACACTTCCTTTCCCCCTTTCCTCATACCTGGCTGGTGGTACAGCTCTAAGGTCACCCACCCGGCAGTGTACTAGACACACAATGTTGCCTGCGCTTCTCTTTGCCGGAGACCCTTCCAAGCGCCTAACGCTGGCCAGTTCAGCTGCTCCATTTGAAAGATTGTAACCCCAGGGGCAACTCTCATCATTCATTCATTCACTCACTCCCCTGCTCATTCACTTACTCTTACTTTCCCTGCACAAACAGACACATTCTAAAACATGAGAATGTTTTTAATCTTTCTTTATTTCTCCTTTGAGGACTTCTTTGAGAGGCAAGCAAAGCATATCCTATGATTTGTCCATTCATCCATTCTTCAAATACGCCTTGGGAATTGTCATAGGTTAGATATTATACTGCTGTAGAGTCTGGTGACCAGGGATCAGCCAGGCAGAAGCTAGGGGTCCTTGCCAACCTGGGGCTCTTGGCTTCCCTGAGGGTACATGACCCCAAGTTACCAGGACATGGTAGGGAGTAGTTTTTCCTGAAGGTGTCACCATGCTGAACTCCCAACAGCTGGAGAAATCCAGCACAGATCCCTGGGCGTGGTCACACTGACTGGGGGAGAGCTCTCTACCCTAGGATACTGCTCTCTCTCTGGCCCACAAAACCAGAACTTTCTTGCGTGTCTACTATGCACACACTTCTGATGCCACAACAATGTGGAGATTCTAACAGAGTCGACAGAGAGGATGGACTCGTCGACCCATCGACCTGGCCCCTGCTGTTAGTGGGTTCCGGAAACTACATTTCCAGGTGCCACTCAAGCCAGCGGATGACTTCCTGCTCACGGCTTCTGGGTCAGCATCTCAAGTCCTCAGAGGGAGAAACTGAGCATCTTCAGGGGCACATCCATTCCCTGGCTCCTTTTTCAAATCACCCGCGTGGCATGTCATGTCACTGATGCGTCTGCCTACTCCCTGAGCCAGGGATTGATTCATCCCCACGGCAGATCCGTTTGCTTGTGTCTCCACGGCCATCTGAACTGTCACATTCCGTGAGACTTCTGACGAGACAAGCAGCAAAACCCAAACACTACATCCTGGGTAGGCGTTTGTCTTAGCTGGGCTGACTAGAAAGTCCACTGATGTGACACTGTGGTTAATCTCCCGGGGTTCTATCCTTTATGCAGTCTTTTCAATGAATGTCTCACATGCTCCAAAACTCCAGCTGAGCATCAGAATGTGCCAGGTGTGGACCCCCGTGGGGGTCTCCTTCCAATTTTTCTATGTCCAGGTTGAAGCCCAGCCAATTACGAAGTCATCGAGAAAGAAACAATGGCTAATTAAGATGAACTTTAAGGGGGGGGAAGGACTTAATTAATCTGATCTTTATCTGAAGCTCTTTCTAATTGAAGTAAACTTTAGATGTGCTATGGATCAATGGCCTGGGCTACTTGTAAAAATGTACACAGAGTGTTGCTTTAGAAATAAAAGGTTGGAAGTCAGATGGGATCAAGTGTGCTGAATTAGTGCGGGGCTTCAGATCTCTTCGCAAGAACTGCTGCTTATGAGCTGATGTGAGCATGCAGATAGAAACTCGGGGCTGGGGTATGTGCACGGCATCTGGGGAAACCTGTGGCTTCGAAGAAGCAGGAGGAGCTCCTCACAGAACCCCTCCTCCCTCTTCTTCCTCTTATCTTCTTCTTTCTCTCTTCCTCCTCCTCTTCCCTCCTGTATTCCCTCTCCTCCTCCCTCTCCTGCTCCTCCCTCTCCTTTTCCCTCTTCCTCCTCTCCCTTCTCCTCTCTTTCATCCCTCTCCTCTTCCCCTTCTCCTTCTCTTTCCTTTCCTCCCTCTCTTGCTCTCCTTCTTCTCCTCCCTACCCTCCTCCCTATCTTCCTTTTCCTCCTCCTCCTTCTAATCTTTCTGTGAAACAGAGTCTCATGTTACCTAGGCTAGTCTTAAGACGCACTATGTACTGAGGATGGCCTCAAACTCCTGATCCTATAGCCTTTACCCCCCAAGTGCTGGGGTTACAATCCTACACCACCTTTGGGCTTGGCTGTCTTTTTGTTTGTTTGTTTAATATCTGTATCTGTTTGTTTTAAAAAGATCAGAGAGGGGATTGGGAGGGAGAAAGAGAAAGTGCATGCCAGAGTGCACAAGTAGTCAAACAAAGGACAGCCTTCAGAAATCAGCGTTCCACGTCTTCCACCATGTGTTCCCCCTCTAGCCTTCACCCCTAGGGATCGAACTCAGGTCACAGGGCTTGTGAGCAAGGTGCCTTTACCAGCTGAGCCACGTTACTGACCCCAGTATCCTGTGTTTACCCTGTGAATGCTCTTGGTTTGTGCATTTGCATATTCATTCTCCTGTGACAATTTATTGAGCAACTATGGTTGCTAGGGCCATTCAAAGCACAGTGCGGAAAGCAGAAAAGGAGCAGGAGGACTCCCTCCCCTCTGGGGATTCACATTCCGGCGTGGGGACATGGACAATGTTGGGCTGGGAGGTAGGTAAGGCAGAGCTGGTTTCTCTGGATTGTCACCTTGAATCACGTAGGAGACACACCCAGGAGTATCTATAAGGGTATTTCCAGAAAAGTTTAACTAAGGAGGGAGTTACTCCCTCAAACTATGGACTGCACTACCCTGTGTGCTAAGACAGTGGGCAGTGAGGCCAGCTGAACCCCAACATCTATCTCTCTTTCTGCTTCCTGGCTGTGGAGGCCACGTGACCAGCTGCCTCCGGTACCTGCTGTCTGCCTCTCCGGCCAAGGCCATGAACTTGAGCCATGAACCCAAATAATCCCACCCTTCCTTAACTGCTTTTGACAGACATTTCATCACAGCCACGGGGAAACGGAACTACATAGTGGCTGAGTTTAGGGTGACCCTGAGTGTCCTCAGATTGGCTGGAGCCTGAGACCTAATAAATGGCAGGTGACATTTATCGTATTTGCTAAGCCCTGGGTCCCATGTCTTATGCCTAGATTATCTCATTCGATCTTCACAGCGGCCCCATGCAGGAAGTCCTGATCTTAGTCTCCTCTTAAAGATGGGCTGGGTGGGGAGGGCTGGCTTAGGATCACAGTCTAGCCCGTGAAAGAAGGGGGGCATAGACCCACTCCACACTCCAGAGTCACAGCTTGGCCTCTCGTACCGTTTCCTGTACTTTGTAGCTGTTATCTGGGTCATATTTGCTCTCTCTCTCTCTCTCTCTCTCTCTCTCTCTCTCTCTCTCTCTCTTATGAGCAGCTGTTCTGAGTCAAGGTACTAGGGTTTGCAGCAACTATGTCTAACAGTGTTATGTCCTTCTCGTCTGCCCTTCTAGATATTTCATCAAGGAAATCCCAGAGCACAGGCCTGAGGAACCTTGTGTGGATGGACGCCATTACCATTCAGTAAGAGCTTCGGGCAGGGGTCAGGCCTGGGAAACACACATGCCAGATGCCCTGTGAAGTCTGAATTGCAGAGAAGATATAAGCAATGTCTAGAAGTGTGACCCAAATAGTCGGTCTCATCTTTTGCCCAGAGGAAGGGAGCAATGGACATTTTACTCCCCGTGATAGCAAGACACTCTGAGATTCATGACTGAGGAGAGAGGAGGCTCTCTCTCAGTTCATAGTTTCAGGGTGCAGTCTGTTATAGTAGGAGAGCCCCAAGAATCAGAAGCCAAGGGAACCGGTTACATCGCATCACACCACAGCAAGCCGAGAGCAAGGACCAGGTATGCATTCCTGCTCGCCTGTCAGCCTGCCTGCTGACGTACCAATGCTCTGCTCACTTTCTTACATAAAGCACGGTCAATCCTACAGCAGCTGGATCTTCTCAACTCAACCCAGGTCCTCCTGGGCAATCTGCTTGCCCAAAGGCCTGTTTGAATCTGGAGATTCCCCGCTCAGCTGTACCACAAGTCTTGCTTTCTAGGTGTCAGGTTGGCAATCTTCTGACAGAGAGCAGGTGGAGGGTAGGAGGCACACATGTACGTGCCACTTACACAGGGTGGGCGGGACAGGGGTGTCAGAAGACAACTTTCAGAAATCATATCTCTCCTTCCACCATAGGGCTTTTAGGAATCGAACTCAGGCATGCAGGTTTGCAAGCAGGCGCCTTACCCACTGAGTTATCCCCTCCCGTCTTTGCTAAAGGAATGTAATTGCCACCCAGGGCTATGAGAACCTTGGGCCAGATCGACGGTGGCAGCCTTGCCAAGACTGAATGATGTGCCCAGGAAGAAGAGGAGGAAACGGCTTGGCTAAGGGCTGGCTACGAGGAACGGCACTTCAGCAGAGGGAACGACATAGGCCAGGCGAAGAGGCAAGAGTGAGGGCAGAGCGTCCAGACGTGCAGACGCACGTGAGGGCAGCAGCCTGGGCGGAGGTCAGGTCTGAGTGAAGGCAGCCTCCGATGTCGTAAGGAAGAGGCCTTTGCCTTCGTGTCTAATGATGTTGTTGGGTGTCTCTGGGGTTTTGTCTCTATACCTAATGTTGTTGTCGAGTGTCTTTAAAAGGAGTGTTGGTGCTCAGCGGGTTCCTAACCGACTACTTTGTAAGTCCCCGGGGAGACAAGGTGGAGGGCGCGGAGTGACCTGCGCTAAACTCACTTAAAGCAGAGAATCTCCTTTCCAAGATCCTGCTGTGATCTGAGAGGCCTAGAAGGTTCCCTGCAGGCAGAGGCCACCAGGAGGTGCCTGGATGTTCTATGCAGAAGATAAAATGAGAACAAAGTCCATTAGATCCCTGCACAGAGCCAGGTGCCAAAGGAAGGGCCCGGAACAAATACAGACCTTCCTGTTTGCCGAGGACACGCGGGGTGGCGGTCGGGAGGTTGTTCTAGTGCAGTAGTACAGATCAAATTGCCTGGGGCTGAGTCAGCACCAAACCCATGGCGCCTTGGGAGACCGAGAAGCCAGGTGCGCAAGGTCATGTGTAGCTATGGGTGTGCAGACTTGGGGGATGGGTAGCCAGTGGGGACAGGGAGGAGGATTGTGGTCCTACTGTGTGCTTATTGGTCACTGTGGGTCCTGTTCTCCAGCCGCCCCCCAGGAATTCTGTTTGTTTTGTTTAGTGCTGAGTTGGTGTCCGGTAGCTTGGCAAGGTTGTCATGTCAGAAGTGTTCTGGGGGTGCCACTGCAAAGGGGAGCTGTCATCCCAAGTGGCTGAAGGCGTGTGACTTAGGGTGCTGCCTATTTGGAAGAGACTAAGGGAAGAGAATAGGAGGCTCACATTGGACGGCTATGGTGGAAGTTTTATGAGTTTCTTTTTTCAAGATCCTCCATTTTGTCCCCTCCACAAATATGTACCTAGCAACAACTTCCTATTTTGTTTTGCTCCTGAAATATATGGGTGGGTCGGGCTGGACTCAGACTCCCCATATAGATGGGGGTGAAGGAGGACCTCAGACTTCTAAGCCCCTTGCTTCCTCCTGTCATGAGCTGCGCTTTTGGGGTGTGTAACCCACGCTCATTTTATGTACTACTGAGGAGGCTTCGAGCATACCAGTCAAGCAGTCTACCTGCCGAGCTACATCTCCAGACCCCTTGGTGACCACTTTTTGTTGGTTTTCTTTGAAATAGGATCTTGCTATGTAGCCCAAGCTGGCCTGGTGCACCAGCTCTAAATCCCCCTGCCTCAGCCCCCCAGCCTCCTAGGTCCTGGGATTAAAAGTGCGCTTCACTACACCTGGCTCTATTGCAGTTTTTTTAAAGAAGTAAGAACAAAAAAAAAAAAAAAAAAAAAAAAAAAAAAAAGGAAGGGACAGATCTACACCAAAGGTTGTAAAGCTCTTAGGGAAAATGTGAGCAAAAACGGAAGGCAGGAGAAAGAAGGAATGGCCGCATTTGGGAAATGCACAGGCAACAAACAGTGTGGGGCACCTGGCGAGACCACACAGTTGGCCCTGGAGCAAGGTGAGGACTCTTGGGGGGACGTGCAGGAGATCACCGAGCCTGTGGGCACGCTGTCCTCACATGGCGCTGGGCATCCTGAACAGCCCCTTTGTCCAAAGCTCCTCTTCCCAGCAGGAGGAGGGAAATAATAGAAGGAACCGCAGACTCGGGACATGACCAGAAGCAACATCACCTCAGGAGAAAGTGATGGTGACCTTGTGGCTCCCACCCCTTGACTCTCCAGGGAAGGCTTCGAGGGCAGTGCGCGCAGCCCTGTTTACTGAGCGCTTGCTGTACTCCAGCAGAATTTTCCCAGCATGCACTGCCTTCCACCTTAGTGCAGGACCTGTGCTTGGGCAGGACCGCTGCTTTCCTCCTGGGTATCTTCAGGGCTGAGAGCAGCACACGTGCTCAGTAAAGATTTGCTAAAGTCACGGGCGTGGGAATTTTTCATCTGCATTTGCTTTAAAATCACAGTGCCTCAATTTTTCCATCTGCAGTGAGCTGTAGCAGCCCTTACTTCTAAAGTTGGAATGAAACCATGCTTCTCACTGCTGGGCCTATACATCTCAGAGCTGGAGAAAGGAGAGCTGATGATACTGCTGTATGTGCTTCCATGCAGTAATAAATAGTAATAATACCTAATGAGAAAACACCATTATCATGCTACTAGCAAATAAACGAAGGTCCAGAAAGGCTAAGGCATTGGACTGGGAACACTTCATTAATATGCAGCAGAATCTTGACCCTGTGTAGAAGGCCAGTCACCTCTGGGGGTTCACGTGGCTGGCAGATGTGCCCTGAGTGGAGGCGATAAAAAGCAGAGGTTGAGGGAGATAGCGTGCAGTGACTGTCTTTCAGGGCTACAAATGTGGAAAGGCTGGCCTGGTGCTTAGATGTGGGGGTCTGGAAAGATGGCTCAGTAGCTAAAGTTCTTGTCTCAAAAGCTAAAGGACTTGAGTTCAGATCCCCAGACCCCAAGTAAAAATGCCGGATATGCAGAGCCTAGGACTCCCCAGAGCAAGCTGGCTAGCCAGACAAGCTTTAATGGCTGCTCTGGGTTTAATTATAGCCCCAGGTTCACAAGTGCATGGATGCACATGCACCCACCCATGTATACCCAACATGCAAATACACACACACACACACACACACACACACACACTTGCATGTACCTCGTGTACACATTCATGAATGAAAAGGAAAAAAGTCGCCCAGATATGTTTCTAAGAGTTCTGGAAATCAGAATTCAATGGTCAAGTCAGGGGCTCTGCTTCTTTTGAGGCTTCTTCTAGCTTTTTGTGTAGTGCTGGTGATCTTGGTATTCCCTAGGTTATAAACTCAGGACCGATGCCTTTTCTCCTCTGGGCTTTCAACTCTTACTAGGATTTTTGATCATCAGATTTCACATCCACCCTAATACGTATGATCTCTTAAGGTCTTCAGCTTCATTATATCTGCAAAGGCTTTTCTAATGAGCTCACGCTCACATCCCAGGGGGTCACTCTTGAATCCATCATAAAGATGGCCGCCAACCAGGAAGGCAGACTCTGGAGTCCTGGAGGCCCCTATGTGCAGTGTGTCTCATCACGGCTTGCAGGTGGAGGGCGCGCTGCTGTAAGCTGAGTCTTCAGGATGCTAGGTGCAGAGTCCTTAGTGTAGCCATGTGACAAGGCGCCCTCAGAGCAGGGCTAGGAAGCTCAGAGAAAGGAAGCAGCTCACTCGGAGCACAGCAAATGAGGACCAGGGTTTCAATACAGACCATCTGCACAGTTCCATTCAGCTACGGCACACGTGCTCAGAAGCACCCATCTTGCCCTCAGACACACATGTGCACATGCACACACATGCATATGCATACACATATGCACACACGCTTGTGCAAAACACATGTGCGCAAAACATGTGTGCACACAGACACACACATACATGCATGACATATATGCACACGTATACACATGTGCCTGCACACCCATACCTACACACCTACACACACATACACCTATACACACGTACACACATATGCACACACATACATATGCACGCAAGCGCGCGCGCACAGACACACGCACATACACACATACCAACCGGTTTGCATTCTGGTAAGCAGAAAAAAGCAGGCTGCCCATGCCCCACTGAAATCTGATGTGAGCAGTTAAAATCCGGCAGATGTAAGGAGGAAGACTCAGCTCTTCCTCTGCTTCTGTGGTACCCATCGAAGGGAATGCTCTTAAACTGATGGCCATGAAACAGGTCCGAGAACAAAACGGAAACCAGCGATGTAAATGGGCCTCACCTCAGGAGAACGGGTCCGTGTGTGCAGAGAACCCCTGGAGATTACAGAGCACTGATGCTGTGACATTGAACAGGAACTGAGCAAAGGCGAAGAGTTAACCTCCGAGAGACCTCGAGAGCTGTAGCACGTGAGCAGTTGTGCGACTCTTGACAGCCACTCGTCAATCGTGTCTTCACCCTCTAAGCCACAGAGCACAGCTTCAAGAACAAGGGCTGAAGACTTACATCACTTACTGCTTTCTTGGCAGACTGACACTATGGTATTAGTAATGTTATAAACGTTTGTATCCTGCTGTGGAACTATCATACCCTCAGTCCCACTGGGGATTGAGGCGTCAACATACATACATGTGCTTGCCATGGTGTCTGGCATCTTCGGGACTCACACAGTCGATGTAAGATGTATCACCCGTCACCGTCTAAAAATATTAGTGAGGACGGTTCCTCCCCCCATTGAAAGCATTTCCATCCTGTGTCCTGCAGAAGCAAGACTAACTGCAGCGTTTGCCTTGTTGAGAGGGAAGGAAAGGGGAAGAGAGAAAGAGAGGAAAGGAGGGAGGGAGGGAGGGAGGGAGGAAGGGAGGGAAGAAAAGAAGGAAAGGAAAGAAGGGAGGAATGAAAGGAGGGAGGAAGGAGGAAAGGAGGGAGGGACAGATGAAGGGAGGGAGGGAAGAAAGGAGGGAGGGAGGGAGGGAGGGAGGGAGGGAGGAAGGGGAGAAAGAAGAGAGGTATAGAGGGAAGGAGGGAGGGGAGAAAGGAGAGAGGTATAGAGGGAAGGAGGGAAGAAATGAAAGACTAAGGGAGGTTGCAAAGAAGAAGGGAAGGAAAGGAAGAGAGGAAGGATTAATTCCAGCTCCCCCTGCAGAGTCTAAGAACGCCCACTAGATCTGGCCGGGCATGATGCTCAGTGGCATGCATTCACCTAGTGTACATGAGGCCCAGTTTGATGCCAACACTGCAAAAGTAAATAAATAAATGAATACAAATCCTCAGTACGACATATTTAATTTAGCACCATATGTATATTTAATCAATTCCTGTTGGATACAGCAACATGCTGCACATCTCAAGAGAAAGATTCGTGACGTCAGATTTTTCTGTACCCTAAGGTAATTTGGTTGAACTAGGGCAGGGAGAGCAAACCCTTTCTTCAAATGGCCCTGGAAGCAACTACCCGAGGGTCCTGGCTTTGAGTCTCTGGGGCCACAGGGGACACTTGAGGCTTCTGTAGGAGGTAGCCACTGGTGATACGTAAATTAAGAAGCGTGGCCCCATGTCCTGAACAGCCAGAAGCTGGCTGCGACTCTCAGGACCCCCCTGGCGGCTCTCTGGGCTGGACAGCTGAGAAAGTCTGTGGACTTCAGTAGCCATTCTCTAAGCACCAGGGAGCCTGGGTAGAGTCTGGAAGCTTCTGAACAGGAAATGAGCAGATTTTCAAAAGGCAGGAAAGCAGAGGAAGGATTCCGAAAGGAATAAGCTTGATTTTGGTCTTGAGGCTCTGAATACCTTGCCCAAGGCAATTCAGAGTAAGTGGCAGCCAGGAGGTGTGAACCCCGGGCCTCTGGTCTCGGAGGGTGAATTTCGAATGCTCTGCTTCCTGGCCCTGTCACAGACTGGGGTTGGCCTGCCTGCCGGGAAACCTCTGCGGGTGATCCGTAGGGGAAGACAGGAGTTTTTGATTTTAAAAGGTTTTTAAAAGCCCAGAAACTGGGCTTGGAGAATGGCTTGAGGCTTGAACTCAAGTGTGGAAGGCAGACCCAAAGCTTTCATTTTGGGATAAACCTGAAGGGAGGGACCAAGTACCGAAGCGTGGGCCTCCCTGGCTTCTGGTAAACCTTCTCATTTTCTAGAAAGTTCTCTCAGAGTGACATTTCTTTTCTTGGCCACTTAAAATTTGAGCACGTTTTGTATTATGAAGGCTCTTCCCTCTCCCCGGTGTCTGTTTTCACAGTGATGCTCAGCCGGAGAGGAGTGGCCAATGGCTGTGTCTATGTGCATATCGGGCTGGAAGTGCGAGTGTCCCCTGCAGGCTCCTGAATCTTTAGTTGTTTGGGAAGGTCATGGCACCTTTAAGAGGTGGAGGCTTGTTGGAGGAAGGCAGTCACAGGGGGTGGGCCTCCATGTTGATTGACTCCAATCTACTTCCTGAGAGGTCTGCTCTTGCAGTTGGCAGTTTTGCAGCTCTCAGCCTCCAAGGGGGACATGACCACCTCCAGCCAGCCGTGACTTTTCCTCCATGAAGGACTGTATCTCACCTCTGGAACTGTAAGCTGGATAAATCTCCCTTTAAGTTGCTTGAGTTTGAGCGGTATCTCACAGCAACAGACAAGAGTAATTGGTACACAGCCGGAGTTAGCATTTGACAAGAGGTTACGCAAACAGGTGTTTGCTGTAGCTGAGTCCGCTCTGTCTAGAGTGGCCTGGAGAAAGAGATGTATTTTCCCTTTCTAGCTGAGCAATATGAATTGAAAAAAATTAAAGTAACATTCTTTGAATGGACTGGTTGATATCTCATAGGGTAAAATATTCGCTGGGGAAGTCAAGGGCCTGAATTCCATCCAGATGCCAGAACACATATAAAAAGCTGGCATGCGCGCGCGCGCGCGCACACACACACACACACACACACACACACACACACACACACAGAGGAGAATAGCATCCCTTGAGAAGCCTTCTGCCACCTCAGAGCCTTGCCTGCTTCCTCTGGCGACCCAACAGGCTCACAAGCAGGGATGCCCTCGGATTCCCTCCTGAGGAAGGAAGAAACCAAAGCGCTTGCAGTGCCCCGACTCCTTTGCAGGGCCTGGCTGGCTCCCTCAGCCTGTTTGACGTTACACAATCCTGTTACCTACACGACAGACACAGATCTTGCCTTAGTTATTTCCTTAAGACAGGGGAATTGGGACAGACTCCAAAAGCACCCTGAGGCCTCGCTTCCCTTCCCTGTGTGCTGAGGATGATGGTCTCCTCCTGCTTCCATCCTGACGGTGTGTCCTAAGGGGAGGCTGACAGAGGTGATCAGGCCTGGCATACGGTAAGTGCCATATGTATACATGTATGTATGCATGTATGTGTATGTACTGTGTATATGTACGCATGCCTGAATACATATGTATGTATATGTCTCCTTGTGAGTTTCTTACTTATTTTCAGGGGTCCCCATCTGCTTTGCCACGTTCACTGGCACAGTGAACAGACTCAAGACCTGTGCCTCCGAGTTTCATTTAACAGCAACAACAACAAAAATGATCTTTTGGTTTTGGAGCAGCCTGGAGACTGGATAGGCGATCTGAGGTATGGTGGGGACACGTTAGGCTCAGAGACCACTTGGTTGGACTGGAGAAGAAAGCAGGCAAAAGCAGAATGACACCCCCCCACACACACAGGTCGGACGGGATGTCATCAGGTGGGGCCCTATAGGATAACACGTTTTCTTTCATTCTTTCTCTTTCTTTTCTTTCTTTCTTTTCTTTCTTTCTTTCTTTCTTTCTTTCTTTCTTTCTTTCTTTCTTTCTTTCTTTCTTTCTTTCTTTCTTTCTTTCTCTTTCTTTCTTTCTTTCTTTCTTCCTTTCTTTCTCTCTTTCTCTCTCTCCTTTCCTTTCCTTTCTTTTTTTCCCTTTCCTTTTTCCTTTCCTTTCCTTCTCTTTGACTTTTTTCTTTTCTTTTCTTCTCTTTTTCTTTCCTTTCCTTTTTTGCTCTGTAGCCAGTTTCTTAATGAAAGAGGCAAGAGGGAGCTAATTCCTTTCAGAAGCTGAATTCTCTTGAGCCAAAGAGGCCCTCATACGAAGACAGAGTTGATTGGACAGGAAGTTGTCACTGCGACTCGAGAGTTTCCTTCGGCCAATACCACCCCGTCAGGTTTGGGAAGGGAACCCAGGTAGAAGGCGAGGTTGGGAAGGAATATTGCCAGCTCGTAATGAAATGAATTGTAATAAAAGCGGAACACTTTGGCCAGTGGGTCCTCTTCCATGGCTCGTCCCTCCCCCACCATGGAATGCTAGAACGCGGCAGCCAAAGGTAATTCTCTCCGTGCAGGGTGAAGGAATGATCGGGTGCAGTGTAGGGGGGCTGGGCACCCTTCATGGTGTCTATCGTTAGCTCTTCTCAGCAGCCACAACTGCTTTTCCTTTTCCTCACATCTCACTTCCTACATTTTGGTTCTTGTTTTTCATGGAGGCCTAGACCAGGCAAACCACACCCGGGCACTTTAGGTTAAAGGAAACGTTTCCCTCTCTCTGCTAAAGTGGCTACAAAGGAAACTCACCAGAGATATGCCTAATCTTTCGGGGCAGTTTGACTGATGATGGAGGTCCCTCTCTGGGTATGTCTATATGTGGGCATTTCGAGGAAGGTTTAATGGAGGAGGAAAGACCCGCCTAGCCATGGGCAAATCATCCTGGTGGGCTGGAATCCGGACTCAAGAAAAGGGAGAAAGCAAGCTGAGGGCCAACGGTCATTTGTCTCTGTGGCTTCTTGACTCCATGAACCACCCGCCTCCCTCTCCTGCCGCCATGCCTGCCTCACCTAGGGGAGCTCATTCTTAGACCGAGAGACTCTAAATCATCTCTTTCTTAAGGTGCTTCAGTCACAACAATGGGCAAAGTCACTGACACCACAAACTATTGTATTTGAAACTTGTTTTTCTCAAGTTCCATCTTGCTTGTTAAAAATTCCACATACAGGAGCAACATGGAAGAAATACATCACCTCGTTATATGATTAGAAATAGCTCATATCTGCAGTGGTGTCTTCTCCGAACCAAATAACCATGGCACCACTCTATCTCCATGTCCTGGTGTGACCTTAAAACAGCATCTCGTATACTGAGCTGACCTCCATCCGGCATGTTATATAACTGAGATCGACCTTGAACTTCCGGTCCTTCTGCTCCACCTCCCAAATGCTGGGAACAGAGACCTTGAACTCCATACCAGGTTTTATAAGTTGTCGGATTGAACTCAGGGCTTTGCACACGCTAGGCAAGTGCCCTGTGCACCAAGCTGCCTCCTCAGCTCAAGAGACGAGTATTTCCCTCACTTTGTCAATAAAACTAAAAGCGACTTCGGAACATTCCCTCACTCTTATCTATGGTATGGTGTCTAAGCGAAGCCAGTACACTTCCTGTCTAAACAGGATTTCAAAACTGTGGCTTCCCAACTGATCCCTCTACGACTATTCCTACAGAGAATGTGGGCAGAGCAGTTAACACACCCATCCAGAGATGTGTGCAAAATAAACACTGACTCCTCAGAGAAAACTAGGGAAGGCTCAGGAAGTGGCTGGCTAGTCCATGTCACTAGTCCATGCTGTCTGACAGCCTGCCTTTGCCATCTGACCAGTAACCCAAGATGTCTCCATGAAAATGCACTTCCTGGCTTAACACATTGGCAAGTTGGTTTGTTCTCTTGTGGGCAGGCATGATGAAAACTATGATGAAAACTAGCTTCAAAGACTCTTGCTCTGGTTTCCTTTCCTGGAATATCAAAGTGACCTGTGTAAGTCAGCGTGGTTATCCAGTTTCATGAGGGCCTGAGGGAGACCTCAAGAGTCATCCTGAATTGCTCTACCTCCTTATTGCTTTGCTCTGGGGTTTTCTCAGGCTCTGCCTTTCAGAATTGGAATCATAAGGACCCTACCACTTCCACCTGTTTTGTTTTGTTTTTAACATAGGATCCGAACTCAGGTCCTTTTGCTTGCAAGGCAAAGGGTTTAACCCCTGAGCCATCTTCCCAGCCCTCACATTTAATCTTCGAGAAGAAGATTTTGTAAGTGGTGGTTTTGACAAGAAAACCAAAGTTCCAAAGCTTCCCACACCAATAAGAGACTCCTTCTAGAGTGTTGGGGAAAGGGCCCTAGCCCACATGTGTTTATGATCTTGTCAGCAATCCAAATATTTTACAAACCTCCAGGGCCCCTGGATGCTAACTTTGCCTTTGAGCAGAAGCAAAAGACAAGTGAGAGTCGTGCGGGCACAAGGCCTTGGCCGTGGGTGTGACAGACACTTCTAGTCTGTTCCAAAGGCTTAAAGGAGGCCAAGGGGGAGACCTCCACTATCAAGTGGTATGGGGGGCACTTGTAGGAAAACAGCAGAAACCAGAGTAACAATGCTGTGGGAAGAACTTGTTCTGCTATTGATCTGACAGGGAGACTCTTTCCTTCTGCTGGTAAGAATTACCCACTCCATGTAGCCCAGGCTGGGGGCTTGAGAGAGAGGCTAACTGGCTCGTGCCATCCAGTGAGGAGGGCAGCTGGCCAGAGTTAATCCCAGCCAGGCACATTTCACGGCCTTCTTCCCCGCTTCCACCAAAAGCAGTTTCTTATTTTATAAACCCTGGATACGACCCCAATCCCTGAATACAGGGCAGTTGTCAGACACTGTTGAGCTAGTCTCAGACTCGAGTGGAAAGTGGCTTCAGATATTTCAAGAGGCAAAGCAGGGTTGCAGGGGGTGAGCGATACTGAGCAGCCCCCCTCCGTGTCCTGTGTTTTCAGTATTCAGCAAATTGATCCGTAATGAGATCAAGTCCCTCAACAAATAAAGAGCTAATGCAGATCTAATCCCACATGGAAGATGAGAAATATATCTTCACCAGTCCCCGGACCTTGGAGCATGTGTGGCTGCTGCTGGGGTCTCCCTGAGCATGGGGTAGGCAGATCAGTTGGCAGAGAACGGGTGTCGTCTCCCAAGAGTCAGGGGCACCTGTGTGTGTACGCAGACCTGTGGTCAGGGGACAGACACCCGGACGCCCATCAGCAGAGGAACAAAGAAACAGGCGTGTACTCGTGCGGTGGACAACTGAGAAGTGATGGGAAAGAAACGACTGCTCAGTCACGCCGCTGCGTGGACATTGTGTCGAGACACCACAGCACGGGGGAAAACACTCATTCTGTCATCACAATGATGGGGTGGGGTGGGGACCAGAAGTCAGAGCACAGTCACTCCAGTGAGCACCCCAGGAAACGTTCTTGGGGCTGGAAACAAGCTGACTCTCCATCAAAGAGCTAATACCAGGGCTACAAACATACAGGGCAATGCATGGATCTCAGGGCCAGCTAGAGACTCGGATAAAATGGAAACGAGGCATGTCTTTTTTTCTGTGTGTATGTGCACGTGCATCTCATCCCCAAATGAGGACCGTGTCTTGTCACAGAGCACGTGGCTTTATCAGGGTACACATCTCCCGGGAGTGTCAGCACAGAACCCCAGCGGATGGACAGGATCCTCCTCCATCTGCAGAAGGCTAGGGGAGGTTCAGAGACATTAGCAACCTGCCCAGCATTACACAGCCAAGAAGCAGCCGAGCTGGGAGTTGACCTGTCTAGCCCGATCCCAGAGCTTGTGTTCATCACCCCTCCATCATTCTCAGCAGGGAGGCATAGGAAAGCCCAGGCTTGCCTGTGATGTGGCCGATAGGATCCTACCGATATAACCCCTTCTTCTGACCTTCTCTATGTCTCTCTTTGTGGGGTGCATTGGGACCACTTAACCTTTGCAGTTCAGGATTCATTTCAGAAGGGACAGTCCAGAATGGGGCAGTAATCCACTTACACAGCATGTAAGAGGTGAGAATACAACCAAGTGCTGCGTTTACCCTCCGGGAAGCTTCCAGTCTTCTCCATGGGTCCAAGTATTCCACGTTTCTCGCTCTTTCTTTCCTTCTGCAATTTGGTAATTCCCCCCCCCCCTTCTCAGGTTTGGAAAGAGCAACTGACTGTCTGCCTGAGTTACAAATTAATGAATGCAAACATCATCTAGGTTTGGATTTATTTACATCTCCCATAAATCATATTTATTGAGCGCCTGGGGTGCACAAGGCGTTGTGAGAGGTCCCACACATTAAAGCTAGGGGAAAAAATAAACATTTCAGACACTCGGTGTAAACTGCAGACTACTTAAATACCCAAAGGCATCAAATAAATCATCGGACTGTTTAGAAATAGGCTTTGGCGCACTCCCCGCAAACCTTTCTACAAACCCTACAATTGTGCAATGAGCTTTTGGGCCCGATCTCCAAGGGCCCTGGGGATATTTGTTGATGTGTGTGAATAGGTCAGAGGTCTGTGCAGT
The DNA here is from genome assembly GCA_023101885.1 of Typhlomys cinereus. Classification (NCBI taxonomy): domain Eukaryota; kingdom Metazoa; phylum Chordata; class Mammalia; order Rodentia; family Platacanthomyidae; genus Typhlomys; species Typhlomys cinereus. Next base: position 467,151 of record JALPQD010000486.1, read on the forward strand.
CATCTGTACTTCAGAGTTTGTAGACATCATGGGCACCCTCCCCCCAGTTCAGACTAACGGGATCCAATTTCTGCTGTTTAGGAGCTTTAGCTATAGCATTTGGAGGTCGGCAGACCTTGGTCTCATCCGTCACATCCAGCAACTGTGTGTGACGTCTTTCTCGTGTGTGTTTGTATATGTGCACAATGTGTGTGTACAGGTGCATATGGAGGTCAGATACCTGCAGGCCCATCTAACACACCCAGAAACTATCCCCGACATCTTTCTCGTATGCGTATGCACGTGAACACGGGTATGTCTGGAGGCCAGAGGACTGTCACCTCTGTCGATCTACAGGTATCACCCATCTTATGTGTTTTGAAGACAAAGTGCCTCACTGGCCTGGAACTTGCCCAGGAGACTAGACTGACTGATCATTGAGCACCAAGAATCGTCCCAGCTTCTCTCCAGCACTGAGATTATAACCACGCACTACTACACCTGAATTTTTTAAATGGGTCTTGGGACTTGAATTCCAGTTCGCGTGCTTTACCAACACAGCCATCTTTCCAACTTCCATCTTCATCATCTTTAAAGGTATCAAGAATGTGATTATTAGAAAGGAGGGCAGTAGCAACACACATGCTGTTGCAGTTTGCCTGCATGGTTGCTGTTAAACAACCGTCAGACGGCTGAAGGGAACAAGGGATTTATTTTCTTACTGATAGTCTGGTTACAGTCTGTAGTCCAGCTTGATGGGAGAGCACACAGCAACACCAGGGCTGAGGGAACTGGCCACAGCATCTCTACATAATGGCTGAGAGAGGGACAATCTTTACTTGCCAGACCACATGTCTGGCCAAGTGTACATACACAAGGATGTCAACTCTCTCAACCAACTCTCAGCTCATCTGTTCAGGGCCTAGTCCCACCCACCATAGACTGAGCCCTCCTCATCAGCTAGACAATCTCCTGCAGGTTTGCTCTGGGCTTAACCCAACCACTAATTCTCCACAAATGTGCCCAGAGCTCAAACCCTCAGCAGTCAAGGTGACACCTGTGCCTATCTATCTCACTCACACACACATACACACACACACACACACACACACACACACGACTCATAAATATACCACACCACATCCTACCTCCTTCTCAGTATAATGAAGGATAAGGGAAAAAAATCCTCTACAGAGTTCTCTGTAAACTATCTATCTTTCTTTCTGCTTAAAGCAGGACAGCACATCCTTCAAGTTCTACCTGAATGGCATTGTGAACATTCCTCTATTCACTCTTCCAGCATGTGGAGTTTCTTTCACGCCCTTGTGAATGAATGAACACTGAACTCGAGTCCAGCTCTGTGCTTGGTGCAAAAGAAATGAAGTCACAAAGACTGCACCCTTAACCTCCAGAAGTCGTCCTTAAAAGGGGACATGCAAGTGAAGCATCTGGTGCAATCTGGTTCTCAGTAGATCCCGCTTTACCATCTGAGGGCCATACAGCTACCACAGCAGGCTGGGGACTTGGGATGACCCATGGGAGAATTTTGAGTCAGATGATAACTATTTGGATCTGGGAAGCCATAGAGTGGGAGCTGTTTGCTGTGTGTGAGTGGGAGACATGGGAGCTCGCTCTGGGTGGTCTCCGATGTGCCTTCTAGAAGCATCACTTGTCTATCGCTTTCCTTTTCAAGTCCACTCTGCTTCAAGTGACCCCTTGAGCTGCGTGCGATCTCCCGCCCTTCAGACAAATCTTCTCTAGACTATGGTTGCTTAGGAGGTGGTTTCCCAGTAAAATGAACACTCGTGTTGAAACGCATGCACGGGTACAGACTTCAGAAATGTTCAAGCTTCCTGAAGAAGTAAAAGAAAGAACTGGGTGGCGCGGGAAGGGGGGGGCAGAAAAAGGGAAGGAGGAGATGAGGGAAATGCAGGCTTCATACTAAGTCCACAAAACACTTTGCCCCCTTCTTCCTTAAGGCCGAAAGCCTGGAGCTGTTTCTTGATTCATCTGTGCCTCAGTTTCCCTTTCAGGAAAAGGAAACCTTAGTCATTTCTCCTAGAGTGGTGTTTCAGTGTTATTACAAAGCTCCATGACAAAAATGCTCAGCCTAAGTCACTTAACAGGAGAAAGGGTTTAATTGGCTCACAATCCCTGGTTTCAGTCCATCACTGCTGGGAAATCTTAGTGACTGGAGCCGGTCACATGACATCCACAGTAAGAGCAGGAGGTGAGGTTTGGCGCATACATGGTTGCAGGCTTACATTCTCTATCTTTATATAGCCCTGGACCATCTGTCCCCAGGAAATGGGTGAAAGTAGGTCCGCCGTGGCTGATGTGGCTCTAAAGGGAGCAACCCAACCCTACCTCTTGTTCTCTTGGACACAAACAGTTTTTGTCGTGTCTTTCCACCACGATGTTTATATACCATGGAGCCAAAGCAACCTTGGACCGCAATCTCAGAAGCTACGAGATTAAAAAAAAACAATAACCTTTCTTCCTTCTGTGTTGTTGGTCTGGGGTATTTCGTCACGAATCGTGTACCCCTTTGCAGCCTGGTCTGACCACATCACTGGTTTTTAAGAAATGGGGCAAACCAAGATGCTATGAGAGACTCTCAATATTTATCTTTTTTCATGTATGGGTATGTACGCATGACTGCATGATGCACGTGTGTATTTACATGTGAGTAGACATATGTGTATATGCACAAGTGTATGTACACAAGTGCACTTGAGTGTGTGTGCTTGTGGAGGCCCAAGGGTGATATCAGGAATTATCTTGGATTATTCTTCCACCTTATTGTTATGAACCTTTCTAATTAAATCCAGAGCATACCATTAAGGTTAGTCTGGCGAACCAGTTTACTCAGAAGATTCCCAGGCTCCACCTTCCAGGGCTGGAATGACAGGTGGGCTGCCACACCCACTTGTCATTTTTTCATAGGATTGGGAATCTGAACTCTTTTCTTTCAAGGCAAGGACTTGAACCATCTCCCCAGCCTACGAGTGACTTTTAAAAATTGGGTATGTCAGATGGCTGCAAGCAAGGTCCTCATGGTGCAGACATCGAGATAGGACATTGTCACATATAAAATCACGCTTTGCGACCTTACAATTCAGTTACCAAAAAAAGTTATGCTTTAAGTTTATGACTTTGTGTTGGTAACATTCATAGTCATCCTGAGATACATGCAGCTCATGGGCTGCAGACACACCTGCATCCGGAAGTCCTGGAGCTGGATGGGAAGGACATGGGTCCCAAGTCACTGCATGGAAGAGAAGCCCCCCTCCCCCCCTGCCTCCCCACAACCAGACTATCCCAATGGGACTCTTGGTCAATGAGATTTCTGAATTGTTAAGGTTTGTTATAGCAGGTAGAGCTAGCCTAAGCTATACAGCATGCCAAATCAGCACAAGTAAAGAATAACAAGTGTTTAATCTAGACATCATGCGAAGGAAGCGTGCAGGACGCTCACTTCCAGCATTTCCTTTCTGCATCAAAGAAACAGTACTAATTCGAGGCAATCGCTCCTCACCCGTGTCTTTGGAAGGGCCTTGGGATCAACCATCCCTAACAAGATTATCTTTGTGAGGGAAAACGAAGCCAAGTACCCTACCTCTCTCCTGCCTTTCCCCTCAGAAGCACCCTGCCAATTTTAACCACCATTATTTTGTGAGTTCTTCCATTTTAAAAGTTATCCTCTTCCTTCAGACCTGATGAAGCTGTCGTTGGCTGAGAAATGGAACTCGGCCAACTGATTAGCTTAGATGGACTGCGGTGTGGAATCCAGTTGGTGTCACTAAGGTGCCTGTTCATCCAATTAGCCAAATGACTATGGGGAGCTCCGGCCAAGTGCAACATGGGGGGGACCACTGTGCCTGAAGGTGGGGAATGGAGAGGGAAGCCATGTGTCAGGTGCCTGTCCCTCTTCTCCCTTGTCCTCGGGCCAAAAAAAAAAACAAAGGCTGAGCAGATAGGACAAGCAGTGGCTTTCACATAGCTGTTTTGCCTGCTTGCTTGGAAACTGGAACAGACTCCTTAAAAGGATATTTCCATATTATTATAGTTGCTTTCCTTGATTTCACTCCACATCCACTTGTAAAATACCTGGCATATACCAGGAATTAACAGATGCTACAGAGAAATTAGCAAAGAATACAGCAAGAAAGGCCTTGCCTGTCTGTATCTCTTTCTCTCTCTTTCTGTGTGTGTATATGTAACATGTGTGTATCTGCACCTATATGTCCAAGTACACATATATGTATGGATGTATGCATATAAGTGTGTATGTATACCTGCATGTGAATGACAGAGGACATCCTTAGCCAGTCTTCCTCAGACACCATCCACCTTTTCTTAAAAAAAGTCATCTTTAATGAATAAATGAATGAATTTCCGACACAGAGGGAAGGATGCACGCATGCACCACGTGGACTTTGGAGCATTGGACTCAGGTCACCAGCTTTGTGAATAGACCCCTTAGCCACTGAGCTCTCTCACTGGCCCCACCATCCACATTTTTAAAATTTTGTTTTGTTACATTAATGTTGTTATAGTAGATTGCTGTGTTATGTTGTGATGTTATGTCGTTGTGCTGCCATTTGAGGCAAGGTCTCTCAGTGGCTTGGAGCCCATCTGGTAGGTTGAGCTGATTGTCCAGCAATCTCCAGGGATCCATCATCTCCACTTCCCAAGCATGGAGATTGTGAGCCTATGCCACCATAGCTTCTTTTTTTATATGGGTCCTGGGGATGGATGTCAGGTCCTTATACTGGCAAGACAAGCACTTTCCCAACTGGACTGTCACCCCAGCCTGAGGACAGCCCTCCTGTAACTTGCTCTGTAGCTGAGAGAAACCACGGTCCACAGTCACTGATTGTGTTCCGCTTCAACACTATTTGTGCTTGGAATCGGACAATTTGTTGGTGGGGGTCAGGGGTCTTGTGCATTGTGGGTGCTAAGCTGTGTCCCTGATCTGGATGCTGGACGTCAGCAGCTCACCTGCTCTGCTCTGGCTCGTTCTCCATGGAGAACCAGGGTGCAGCTGGGTCCATAACAGGAAGAACCTATCGTGGAGTTTGCTAGGAAGGAGAGACGGGGATAATGAGATTGATTTCTTCAACTGGTACCCATGGGTGTTTGATTGGACATTACGACTGGGGTGTATCCTGGGGAGGAAAGGGATGATCTTGCGGTGGGATCAGATGAGACAGACAGGATGGAACAGGGTTGCTGTTTCTAGATTTAGTAACCTCGGGAAAGTGACATAATCTTTAACAGTATCTGAGGTGACTGAGTCCGTGCTGCCTTTCATTTGCATCTGCACGCTGGTGGCACATGGTTGCCTTGGCTTTCTCTGCTCTCCAAAATGCCAGGAGGAAATAAGAATGAGCCTTAGATTGGGTGGATTTAGCCACGAGGTTCAGGTTTGTGAATGTGCATGTGTTTGTGTGCATACGCAGGTATGTATGTGTGTGGAGGCCAGAGTCATTCCTCAGGTACTGTTTGTCTTTTCATTTGCTGACTTGTTTGCTTATTTTGAGACACAATATTTCCTTGGCCTGGAACTTGCCAAGTAAGGCAACTAGCTAATCAGTAAGCCCTAAGAATCTGCCTCCCTCTTCTTCCAAACAGTAGGATTACAAGCACATGCAACCATACCTGGCTTTTTTTTTTAATTTGGTTTTTCCAAGGTTTTAATTCAGGTGCTCATACTTGCAAGGCAAACGTTGATCAACTGAGCTGTGTCTTAGCTCCAAGTGTAAGTTCTTAGCCAGAGCCATCCATGAGTATCCATTACCTAGAGTCCTAGTGAATCTCTCTGAGCAGCCCACGCCCACTACCTAGCTGTCCTCTTTCTAGCTGTTCTCAATGTTCTCTACCAGTGCACCTACTCAAGAAAGATGGGCTTCCTTGCTCCTCAGGTAACTTTGCAGTGAGGTCTGGTGTGACTTTTACAGTGTTTCATGGGTATCCAGAGAAGTTAAGGTTTTGACTTTGCAGTGAGGTCTGGTGTGACGTTACAGTGTTTCATGGGTATCCAGAGCAGTTAAGGTTTCATTTCAGCCTTGGGAGTCTTAGCCCTGCTACTTCCAATATTTCCCCAGAATTTCTCTCTCTTCCTTACTATGTTTTTTCAAGATTTGAGAAAATAACCATCACCACCGTCACCCCCCTCATCATCATCAAATCATCACCATCATTACCACCAACAATTACATCACCATCACCAATATTGACATCATCACTGCAATCTGCATCAGTACTACCACCATCATTATGGGCTACTAGAGAGACCATCAGCATCATCAACATCATTACTGTCACAGTTAGATACAGGTGTCAACTTGATGATTGAAGGTGGATCTTGGGCACATTTAGAAAAAAATTAGTAGTTGAATTTAGCCCCAAGATTGGTTAAGTCTGTAGAAGAATGGCTGATTGACAGGGAAGACCCAGCCCTTGGTGGGCGTGACTAGTCCCTGGGCAGGTGAATAAGATGGAAAGAGTTGGTTGAGGAAGTTGGCATCCTTGGGTACACTTGGCCAGATGTGCTGGTCTGAAAAGTAAGGATTGTCCCTCTCCCAGCTATTATGTGTATATGGTATAGTTAATTCTCTCAGCCCCTGGTGTTGGTGTGAGCTCTCCTGCCAAGCTGGACCAAGAAATGTAGCTGACAGACTTAAGCCAAAATAAAAACCCTTGTTCCCTTAAGCCATTTGATGGTAAACAATGTAGAGTAACTGCAACAATCACCATCACTCTCACTATCACCACCTCTGCCTTCATCATCATCACCACCATTATCACTATGAACGTCACCATCACTTCTGCCATCATTTTTATCATCACCATTACTGTCAATATCACCATCACCATCAACTTGATCACTATCAGTATCACAGATGGAACTCGTCTTTACTAAGAACTAACGGAGCAGCTATTAAGGATACGAGGCATCTTAGCCTCTAGAATCCTACTTGAATCCTGTGAGGTGACTTTGACTATTAGCCCAAAATCCAGATGTATAGACTAAGCAACTGACAGAAGTTGTTCCCATGATATAATCAAGAAGCAGCTGAGGCAAGTTAGATTTGCTGAGCGATCTTGGAGCCCTGGGGCCAGAGCGTTCATGACTATGAATGAACTTTCCATATTATGCAAATATCCTTTGGGTAGTTTTCATCATTGGTGATCACATGAGTCACTTCCAGGAAGAAAAGACCAGACTGATGTTCTCCTGACACCTGTCTTTCACTTGAGCCAGGTGAAAACTGTTGGCGGCAATAACAACAACAACAACAACAATAATAATAATAATAAAATTCAAGCATGTTCAGGCCAGTGGATGCTGTAAAGAAGCATTTGGATTCCTCTAGGTGACACCATTCACGTACCCATCAAAATAAAGTGTCCCAGGACTGTCAATCTAAGATTATGACAAATTATACCCGTGAAGTCTAATCAACTGTCAAGAAGTCTCCCGAAGACAAGAACCAGAATAAACCAAATGAACAAATAGCTACCACCTACCCCCATCTATTTGCGGATCCCTGGTCTTCTCATTCTTGTTTTTTCCGTGAGTGGTGGGGTAGACAGAAGATGTGGGGCAGACATATCTGGAGCTGGATAACTGTGTCAAGTTGGTGAAATTCACACACGTGCACATAACATTCAAAATGTTGCGTGTATCATCAATAGAGCTCTCAGTCCACTGGGAGCATTTTCTTGTCATCTTGCTTGATAGCAGATTGCCTGGTCTATATCATGTCTAATGTCACAGAGTCTACACTTCCCTTGGCTTTGTGACATGTTTAATTGAGAGTTATAACAGCAGGTATGTCAAAGCCCATAGCTAACAACAAATTCCTAACTTCCCATCAATAATCTTTTAAATTTCACCTGGATTATATCTCTATTTTAGATTATCTATTAGTTTTCTTCCTGTGACATACAGGCTGGCAGGTTCCGTGGTCCTTGGCGGCAATCTGTAAGTTTTTAAATGGCTTATGGACTTCTTCGTGCCCCCATCTTCCATAGTTGGATGTATAGGTTGAGCCTCTGTCTGTCAAAAGTGAAATCGCCTTAGGGAGGAGGGATCAACTTCATACTTGAGGACTTGTGTCTCCTGTTCATCTTACTCACCAAAGACAGGTCCACGATCCAGAGGACATTGATCGTGACCTTGAAGAACATCGCAAGGCAAGTCCCAGGGTCTCGGTGCTCTCTGTTAGATGGGGCTGCTGTTTGCGGAATCCTTCCTAAGCGATGTGCATGTATAGCTTTTTGACGGAGTCAAGAACCCCTCACCTCCATGTTAGGGGCGGGGAACAAGAAGTCTCTTGTCCAGGGTGTGTGATTAGTGAGTAACTGACGGTCAGAACCATCCCAAGCCCTTCCGTAGAGCTCATCCTCTCCAGCTGTCCTAACTCTTCCCACCTCCTGGGATCCCACTGGTCCTAACTGAGATGGCTTCACTCCAGTTCAGGTCCTGTTCAGAACTCTGCAGACGACACCATGGGCCAGAAGAGTCTCCACAACCCGTGACACAGAATTCCCGGTACGAAGGTCTAATTAGTTCCCAGGGCCCACTTCTGAAACAGCTCTCTAGAGAGGACACTTGGACCCTGCTGTGGCATGTTCCCTAAGTCAGAGTGGGCTATGTGGGGGCCATGAGGGGAGCTTATTAAAAGGCTGCCTTGCGGCCTCGCCTATCCCTGTTGATTGGCATGAGTATGATATCTCATGTAGAACTCACATTCTTCCTTATTTATTTATTTATTTATTTATTTATTTATTTATTTATTTATTTATTTATTTAGTGTATCAGATGGCACCGGGTGACCCTATGGAGGGCCAAGGGTGACTCCCAGAATCATCCTGGATTGTTTTGACCTCCTTTTTGCTTCCCTCTGGGATTTCCCAGGCTCCGTCCACTAGGGCCAGAAGTAGCAGCCGTGCAAGGCAGAGTCTTAACCCCTGAGCCATCTCTCCAGCCCTAGAGCTCACATTTTTACCTTGCGTCGGCATTCATACTAAATTTCTGAGTTACCACCGAAGAGAGGAGAACTGAATTTGGAATGCGGCCCTGTGCTCCTCATATTAAAACAATGTGCTGTTCTTTCATGAGACCATTCGATTTGTCACAGGGCAAGTTACTCGAGTTCTGTGAACCTGGTTGACTTGGATTCGCATGAGGAATCTTCTAAGGGGCTACCCCAGCTTAAATAACTGGCATTTAGATTCCTTGAAAGCATACTTGGCATATGGAAAAAGTTCACTGCAGGTGTACTGACAGCTATGGTTTCTATCTGTATCGGTTTATTTTGACTTCCTGTATGATGGTAATAGACCTTTTGTTTCTTTCAGTCTTTCTCGCTCTCTCTTTCTCTTTCTCTCTCTCACACACACATACACAGACACACACACACATTCTGACAATAGGCTACATTTTATTTGACTATTGCACTGTCACATGACATGTGGTTTGTTTAATATCCATATTTTCAAAATCAGTTTTGCACCCTTCCCACCATATTTTACTTTGATATAAAATAATTTAGAGATAGGAATTTGCTAAGTTAATGACCTGCTGAGAGAATGAAATATGTCCTGAAAAATTACATTAAACCATTTCTTTGACAACTTTAATAATGACAGTATAGTATTCTGCTCTAAAGCTGTGTTTGTTAATACATTTTCTATTTATCTACTTATCATCTATCTCTCTATCATTTATCATTTATGCATCAGTCTATCATCTATATATTGTCTATTATCTCTCATCTATTTTTCCTTTTTTGAGTGCTCATCTGTGTGTACATGTATCCTTGTGTAGCAGAGGCCACTGTGTGTGCCTGTGGAGGTACAAGGATGATTACGGGAATCATCCTGGATTGTTCTAGTCCCTTTTTGCTTTGCTCTAGCATTTCCCAGGCTTTGCTTTCCAGAGCCTCAAATTCAGGCCACCACCGTTTCCACGCGGCATTTATGTGGGATCTAGGATCCAAACTCATGTCATCCTGCTTTTGATTCAGAGGCCTAATCCCTGAGCTGTCTCTCCAGTTCTATCATTTATTTTTCTATTATATTTCTATCTAACCTAATCTGTCTCTTCTATCTATTCATCTATCTGTCTGTCTTTCTCTGTCTTCTATCTTTCTATCATCAATCTATCATCTGTCATCTACTTATCTATCACCTAACTCTATCATCAATCATATATCTCTCAAACTATCTACCTTTCTATCACATATCAGCCATCTTTTTAATCTACCATCTATTTATCCTCTACCGTCTTCCACTGGAGCTGATCAGTTGCATATTCCCGACCACTGGGTTGCTTTGATCTTCAGATGTTGTGATTGTTTACTTGTTTGTGTGCATGCTGGTGACTTGCTGTAGTGTTTTCCTCTGGATAAAGCCCAAAGAATGAGGCACGTGTGGTAAACTCTGTCTTGTTATGAACAGAACCTGCTAACAAGCAGCTCACAGAACCTCTTGTTTCCCTGGCTCGGGGCTCATTTGTAACTCTCTTTCCACCTCAATTTGTCCTAGGGAAAAACAGGGCCTAGAATTGGCTATAATGACAAATCTTTTCTCACCACCAAAAAGAAAGGATACTCTGAAAGCAGGATGAAAAAGGTCGCTCCTCTTTTATGGCAAAGAAGTATCAGAAGGCATGCTCCTTTGTGTGGAAATCCAAACAACGCCTTCCAACATGGAGACTTCTAAGAAGGAAGGGTCGGGAGGCTAGGGTGGACCAGTCACCCTAGGCATGGCCTCTCACAGGCCACATGAGCTCTGTCCCCTACAGTCTGTCACGCTGCACAGGACTGTCGGAATGGAGATCAAAGCTGGCAGGATTCTACTTGACATCTGATTTGCACATTCTTGATTGTCACATATCTAAGCACCGCCTCCTGCCTCTCTGTGCTCACATCTTAGAGAGAACCGGCAGATAAGGCGCTCGGACCTGCTGTCAAAATCAAACCCTGGACTGACTTTCATGCATTTATCTTTACATATATTTTACTTTGCCATAAACAAGACCCACCCAACAGAGTAATCCTCCCTGGTCCTGAATCTACACTGGTCCTGAATCTATCCATGCTGTGACCTTGAGCAAGCTCAAGACTGGGGACCTGGATTTCAGAGGCCTCTGCACGAACACTCTGTGGAATTCCCTGCATGGAAAACAAGGGGTGGGACTAGATGCAGGAGCATAGTCCTGTTTGTAGCTGCAGCTGCACTGACAGATTGACCCACTGCACAGAAGTGTGGATGGGGGGGGAGGCATGTAGAACTGGCTCCCTTCCACACTCATCCTCACCAGGTCCCAGAGTCTGAATGAAGGTTTGCTGCTAACATGTGCATAGCACGTCAGCCCCAACATGTAACACTGCATCTGCTTCAAACCCAACTCGATGCCTTCCCCCTGGACACCCTTTAATGGGCACGGGCAGCTCCTCTCCTCCGCGCTTGGAGAGAGTACATCTTCTCTGACATGGCTCCCAGCCCTCCCTATTACCGAGGAAAAGTTCTTGCGTAGCACACACACCAAACAAGAAACATAAGTGGCAGGGCAGGTGTGGGCAATCGGCCCGAGACAGTTTTTAAAATGATATGTTGGCACGAGTTCTGCACGGCCTGGGGGCCTTCTGGTCACTTTCAAGGTCCGCAGCAAGCTCCTACTGGCTGCTGGCTCCCAGTCATGTAGTCTCACAGGTCTGGCCTTGGCATATCCCAAGTCAAGCACTCAGGGATTTCTTAATGCCCATCTGAGGTACTCACATCAGTGCCCAATCTACACCAGCAGCTGGACTGGGCAACTATGATTTGTTGTGTTGTTGGTATTTTACAGATCCTATGTTTTATTATCTTTTTCTATTTTGCGTGTGTGTGTGTGTGTGTGTGTGTGTGTGTGTGTGTGTGTGTGTGTGTGTTATGTGATATGCATGCATATGCCCAAGGTTGATATTGGGAATTATCCTCCGTGACTCTTACACCTATTTTTTTATTTATCTTTTTAAAGTTTCATACATTAATGTACTTATATCATATTTCAACCCTGATTACTCAATCCCAGGGTAATCCTTTCCCCACCTCAAGCCAATCCCCCGTTTCCTGTCTTTTTTGCATGTGTGACCCACTGAGTTTCATCTGGGATGTCTGCCCTGGTACATACGTACCTGAGGAACTATTAATTCTTCAGTCACCAGAAGTGGCTGGTCAAATTCAGCCACATAGTCGTGATTATCTTTTGCTCCTGAGGCAGAAGAAAGGGTATGTGTAGATACATACTTGAAATTTACAAAATGTGGGAATCCCAAATCCTGATTTTTAAATATTGTCCTTTCAAGGATGTTTCTATTTGCATGGTCGAATCCTCTACACCACCCCCCCCCCACCCAGCACCAACATTAGTGTGACCTTTTCCCGCTAATTGGAAAATCTTACGGAAATAAAGTCTGTCAGAATATGAGAAGTGACTCCCCCTTCGGATGGCCAAACGACCTCGGAGGGGAAAGAAGTTCTGAATTTCTGCTCCTTTTGCACACACTGCAAAATCTTTATGACTTCGGAGAGCCTTGGAGCTCAGTAATGTCCCTCCAGTGCAAAGCGGAGTAAATAAATTTCTTGTTATGACCACTTTGGAGAAACACACAAGCAGACTTACTCAGCAGGGAAAGATAGTGGACAAGATAATGAAGAGAGAATAAGAATATGATCGGGGGTTTACAGCCTCTTCTGTCTCTTTAAAGGGTTTTAATCCTTCCGAAACAGGATACGGGGTCCATTTCCTTAAAGATACAGTATCCCTTCTGGGACAAGGGATGTTATAAAAAGCTAAGATGTAACATCTATCTCGTGATATTGATTGGCACTTTAGTGTGATAAAAGGGGTTGAACCTGAAGGGAAAAGAGGAGGAAAGGTAAGTGAGAACGACCCTTTGAAGACTTCAAAGTGTCCCTGAAACACCAGACCACACTCCAATGACAGAGAAACCAAAGAGTCGTTGGCACAGGTGACATCCAGCCCAGCAGCTAAGGGCGGGGTGTCAGGATGGCGGGGCTGTCTTACCAGGAAATGACTGCTCGTTGAAAAAGCCATTCGGTGGCTCTGAAATTGACCCCAAATGAGTAAGGCCAGGTATTCTGCTCCATTGCCGCCGGCCTCCACATCAAGGTCTTGCCTCCTGAGAGGCGTCCATTAACCGCTCCAGTGAACCCCTGGGCTCAAGAGCCCCAGATTCCTTGCAGCTCATTTCCCAGACTCTTCTCCCGTCTGTCTGCCTCCTTTTCTTCCCCCTAGTGCTAGAGCCTGGACCCGCCTTTGACCCAGTGATTGACTCCTTCTACAGCAAATGAGGATACATAGGCTTGTCCATCTCTTGCTGTGAATCTGGGAGTGCATTTGATCCTTCCAATGACTTCCTGGGAAAGGCTATTAACCCATTTGCAAACAGGAAAGGTGGCTCAGAGAGTCCTCTGTCCTGCCTCAGGACGCACAGTGTGGATACATTTTTTTCTATGGCGTGTTTTCAAGTGTGTGTGTGTGTGTGTGTGTGTGTACACGTATATATGTATACACATGACTATGTGGGTACGCAGGCCATCTCCACATTATTTTCTATGACAAGGCCTCACTGGACGTGGAATTGACTGATTCAGGTAGGCTGCCAGCTAGCACACTCTAGGGGTCCGCCTGTGTGCCCCCTCCCCGGCGCTGCGCTTCTACCCATGAGGCGCCTCTCGTGGCTTTGCTACCTAGGTTCTGGGACTGAACTAATCTTACACGTGCTTGTGCAGCAAGCCCCACACCAACCGAGTCGTCTCCCTGCCCACCTACAGGTTTTGTTGTTGTCGTTGTTGCTGTTGTTGTTGCAGACTTCCGGTCCCTTGGGATTAAGCAGACAGTCGATCTTAGAAACACAGACGCCGTAAGTCTGCGAAGACAAAGCAGGAAGTGACATGCCAGGTTCCAGGCACAAGTGTGAGGCAGAAGCCTAGGGTGGGGTGCGGGCAGCAAGAGTGCAATGCCCCTTTTATACTGAGCCAGGCAGTTGGGCGGCCTCGCTGTGGAGGAGCTGTAGGGAGCACTGTCTCCCCACCTGGCTACCCTGGGGAAAAATACACAGGGACACTCAAGACCCCCGACGGCCACCGCTTTTTGACAGCCTGCGGATGAGCACACTCCACCTGTCCAGGGTGGAAAAGTCACAGATTGAGAAGACACGGTCCCTCCTTGGGACCTGCCTCCAGGTCTGAGCTGCCTGGGACGAGTGGGTCCAGAGCTCTACCCAACCAGAGACTCACTCACTGGGGGACCTGGGAGAGCGACTGGATCACAGTGTCCTGCCAAAGGCTGAGGCAGACACACCCTTGCCTGGGAATTGTGTCAACCTCTCAGCTCCATTGGGCCAAAGTCAGAGAGAGAATCACGTCACCCGGCGACTCTCGTTACCTGCTTTTGTTACCTCGGGACTTCTTAGCATGCTTTCTACCGCTTCTACAGTTACAAAGGGTGTTCTGGGACGCCTGGGTCCCGTGCTGGCTGCTAGCTGGGTGAGACACGCCTCAAAATAAAGGGGCTAAGACTTTGGGGAGAGGATCCGAAGGGTCAGGATTGATTGCAGTCTCTGTCCTTCGTCAGCTCAGGGATTTGACAGTTTCTACACCTAAGAACTGTTAATAAAATTGCATGAATTTTATGCAATTATAGATTATGCTAATACCCAGTTTTCTCCATACAGTCTCAGTGAAGTTTCTATATCTTCTGAATAGATTAAGAAGTGAGTAAATAGGTTGGGCAGATGACTCAGTGGGTATATTGCTTGCCGGGCAAATATGAGGATCTTAGCTCGATCCCCAGCACTCATGTAAAAGCCAGACAAGGCTATGGCTGCCTGTAATCTGAGTGTTGAGGTACAGGGAGAAAGATGGATCCCAGAGTCTGACCTGCCAAGCAGTCTAGTTGCAAATATATAATTTCAGGTTCAGTAAAAGACTCTGATTTAAAAAAAATAAGGGTTAGAGACATCTCAACACCAACTTATTGTTTTCACGCATGGGTCAGCATACTTGATGCACACATACCTACAAACACATATGTATATACAACACACACACACACACACACACACACACACACACACACACACACACAGTATATAAATTCTGCAGTCACTAGTGAGAGCTGTAATCCGGGCAGCTGGCTTTCAATCACAACCAAGGTAATTGGCAGCTCATATTCTGATAGGTATACATATCCTGATAGCATAGACTATGACGTGGAAAGCAAACCCTTCTACCTTGCTGTGACAAGCAGCAACATCTCCAGATATTTCCAGATGTTGGAGGACAGGTAGAAAAGGCTTTGTTTAATCATATACAGGAGAGTCAGAGCCAGATAAATCGTTCTCAAAAGGAACGGGAGCTTAATTCTTCTACTAGATGTACGTACACGCATGAAACTTATGATACCCAAGAAATCTAGAGAGATAGTGTCAGATCGGGAGGAGAAGGAACGTAGGAGACAGAGTCCAAGAGCTGACAAAGCTTTGGAAAAAAAGAACAGAACTGTTTGGGAAACTGTCAGAAAGCTGTTTCATAACATTTTAAAACCAAAGTTGGCTTGTGTATAAAAGATTTCTCCTCTCTTGATAACGTTGCTTTCAACCATTTCGCCGGCGCCCAAATCATCTTTATGCTGGGGTAGTTAATCCAGGGTCTATCCTCTGGAAGGGTCCTTATTCAGACTCCTGCGTGTCTTGGCCAAGCTTGGACCTGACTCCCCAATATTTCACAATGCTCTCTCCTAGAAAATGCAGCCCTCGTTCTTAAAATAGAATCTGGTCTCTGCCTGGTAGTGGTGGAAGGGTCAGGGCAGGAGGGAGTTTAGCTTATGGTGTGGAGGAGAGCATAGCTCAGGTGGGGTCTTGCTCCCCAGAGATGGACTCAGAAAAGGAGATCTGGAAGGGGTCAGTCAGCTAGTGTCTGTCTTGTGACCTACCAGCCCTTAGATCCTCAGGCACCTGCAACTTTAAAATGGGACCACAGCCCCTTGTAGTTCTAGAGGGGCTGTTCCACGAAACCAGAGGAGGCTGGAGCCTGGGCTTCCACACTTGGTGGAGGAGGGGCAACACCATGGAGTCTTAGGTCTGCCCTCTTTGACATCCTCCATCGTCCCCTCCTTCCCTGTGTGTAAGACCCAGCCCCAGCGTCTATGAGGACATGAAGACAGTACGTGGCATACATGTATGATGTGTCCTCATGCAAAGGGAGGTTGCTTCCAGGGCCGGAGAGGCAGTGCTTGGGAACGATGCCAAGCAGAACTCCTGGTGGAATGCCATGCTGGAAGGAGAGACAAGAGGTGTGCGGTTTGCCCCAGCCTCCCCTGCAAGATGGCTGGGGGTGGCGGTGGACAGGGCAGCTGTGACGAGCCCAGTGTCCTGTCGTCCCATCTAGCCCCCCACCCAAGCAAGAAGAGACACAACCTCCCAAAAGGAGAAAAAAACTGTGTGTGTGTATTTCCTAGGTGTGTGCCTCAGCAGGGGGACAGCAAAGGTCCGTGTCAGCTGTCTTCTCTCAATCATTCTCCACCTGTGTTTTGAGACAGGGTCTCTTGCTGAATCTGCAGCACACCGATTCCGCTAGACTACAACCCCAGGGATCCTCCTGCCTGTGCCTCCAGCACGTGTGTTACAAACATGTGCTGCCATGCTCTGGTTTTTACATGTGTGCTGCGGATCTGAGGTTGGCTCTTCGACTTGCACGACAGGAAGGAACGACTGGGCCATCTTCCTAGTGCTTCCAAAGTAGTTTTTGATCTTCTTTCTCAAAGCTAGCATTTCTTTTTTAAAAACTTTATTTATTTAATTATTTATTTACTTACTTACTTATTGTGTGTGTGTGTTTGTGTGTGTCAAAGGGCATTGGGTGTCCCTGTGGAGGACCAAGGGTGACTTTGGGAATCATCGTGGATTGCTTCTACCTCTTTTTTGCTTCACTCAGGGATTTCCCAGGCTCCACTCACCCGGGCTGGAAGTTCAGGCCACCACCATTTTTACCTGGTATTCTTTGGTGAGACCTGAGATCTGAACTCAGGATCTTCTGATTGTGAGGCAGAGTCTTAACCCCTGAGTCATCTTTCCACACCCACCATACACATGTGTAAACACATGCATTCACACGCTTACGTAGGGTCATGCACTAAATGTGGACATTGGCAAATACACCATCATACTTGCAACATGTTTCCTCAAAGTTCTGTTCTTACAAATACTTGGTTTTCGTTAACGAACAGGAACTTTTCAGGACACATAATCATTCTGCTAGGTGTCTGCTCCCAACCAGCATGGGACAACCATGGCATTGTACCTTTCATTTCTTCATCCTGGGCCACATCCCTGCTCTTTCCCACCTAGACGTGTCTGAGCCTGCTTCCCCATCCCCACCCCATTTGTCTTGCCTGGACAACTGCAGTAGGCATCTAGTTGCTTACCCTATTTCCCCTCTTGATGTCCTGTAACTCAATCTCCTCCTCCTAGCCAGAGCAATTTTTAGAATAAGTCCTTCATCGCTGCCATTGCAAGACACTCTGACGTCAGACGCATCTGGGTTTCCACAGCTCTGACGTTGAACCCCAAGGCCACTGTCTACTTCTATGTGCACCAAACACCCCTTCCCTGTGGAGACTGCATGATACCCATCTTAGGGACACTCCTCTATGCTGGTGGTGTTGCTACGTCTTGGCTATATCTGGTCAGAACTCTAATAGCCTGTTTCAGGCACAGCTGCCTTGCATGCCAGCCCCAGCTTGTAGGAAAAGGCAGGAGAGCTTGCAACCTTTAATCTGACGTGAATGCTGCTTACAAAGACAACGGGGATGTGTGTGTGTGTGTATGTGTGTGTGCACGTGCACATGTGTGTGGACACGTATGAATGTGAGTTCACACATGACAAAGCATGTGTATGGGGGGAGAGGACAACCGTCAGGTGTTGTTCCTTGTCTTAACATTTTGGTTGCAATCAAGTTTCTGTACTGCTACTGTAAACAGGCTAGCTGGTCCAGAAACTTCTGGAGATTCTTAGGTCTCTGCCTTCCATTTCCTGCAGGCATATAGGGATGATAGGTGCTTAAGTCATTGTGTCTGACTCTTATGTGGGTTCTGGGGATCTAAACTGGGGTCCTCAGGCTCGGGTAGCATCTTTCCATGACAAGAGTGGGCTTCCATAAAAGGCAGGGTTGCTGGGACCCTTGGATTGGTTGGAAAGTGGCAAGGGTCAGGAATGAACCATCTCCCTAGCCCAGAGTCACGGGCACATCCGTCAGACTTCAAGTGACAAACTTGACAAGCAGCCCGACCCTTCACATTCCTCCCCACCCCCAACTTCACTGATCCCCAGCTGTGATTATTTTTAATTTCGATGATGTCTGTTTGAGACAAGGCAAAGCCCAGCAGGGTCACATGATCCTACCCGACTTCAGACATCCCAGCCCAGGCTTGATCTCCCTGCAGGTCAGGGAAAGAGCAGGTTTGGGATTACAGAGACGGAACATGGCATCCCCTCTTGGCCCTTGCTCCTGACGTGTGTAATAATAGCTGTTCCTGCTGCAGAAGGCTTTGAGGATGCCAGCCGCATAGACGGGCATCCTGTGCCCACTGCTGTCATAGTGAGAGGCGCTGACGTTTGAGTCTGCTGGCTTCGTTGGGGACCAGAAATGCCTCCCAGCTGGAGAGCCGCATGCTACCCCCAAGTTTCCTGGGGTCTTTGCTCTGGAGCCTACTTCTAGACAGTCCAAGACTTCAGTGGGCTACACATCTGGCTGCCGTTAGAAGGACGTTCTGGGGCTCGCTGATGTCAGGAGTGTTGTCTATTTCCTGGCAGGCACGGTCTGAGCTATGTAAAGATTCAAATTGTCACTTCTAGTCACTTTTAGAGACAGAGCGTGTCCAGGCCCACGAAAACAGAAGTGGGAGGGGTAGGAATTGATCAGGTGTAGGGTCAGAGGGAGCCTAGGATGTCCTCCATCATCTAAGCCAACTTTATTGTAGCATATATGAGTATTTATACGAAAACAATCAAGGAGCAGGGCCAAATTTAGAAAAGATCAAAGAAGAGCAGTAGTGACATCTACTTGCTGTGGGACCAGACATGATATCTCCAGGTAAAGAAAACAGGCATGACACCTTGTTGCTAGAAGGGAATGGATGATGTATGCCTCAACAGACATTTGGTCCATGCACATTAGCATATCTCAAATCTGTAGGAAGGAATTTTCAGGGGAGATAACAGTCCAGCCTCTTGAGAAAAACAAAAGTGATCCAAGAACAGACTGGAGGCAAACTCAACTTCCAAGGGAAGGAGCCCCTAAGGACAGCCCGTTTCAGATGCTAATGTATCATTCTCCAGAGAGCAGGCTTGGGCCTGACAACCCCCACAAGAGTGCTGGAAGAAACAAGGCTTCCCCCCAGTGCACATGTCCAGGGAGGTCTGAATAAAGCCCAGGTGCCCAGACCTGCAAGTGCTCCTACAAGCTGGCAGTGGGACAGACTCGGATCCTACTGCCCTTGCTGTGGAAAAGTAGAGTCGGGCAGCTGCTTTATGTCATCGCTTTCCTCAACCCAAAAGACAAGCCGATGACACAAGGTGTCATGAAGTGACTATGTATACGCTCTAGAACTTTCCATAGACAAATGTTGCCTCCTAGTAATGGCACAACGAGACGTTTCTTTGATAGGACGCTGATGTGTTCAGACCCTTGCTTGCTGAAGAATCCTGAAACGTACTCAATGTATTGTCCTCCAAGTTGGTTGGAGGGGTTCTCAGCCACATCATGCGATGCTCTGTGAGCCTTAAAATGTCAGTGATTGTTGACTGTGCGTGGGAGAAAGAGGGACACGGTCCCTGACCTCGAGATACTTCCAGCTAAGAAGGACAATTACCACTGCAATGAGATCACCGTCCCACTCGCCTGTAGTTCCCCGTGGACCGAGTGCTACAGGGCAGAGGCTACCCTAGTATCACAGGTACTCAGTTCCCGTCTTAGTGGAGATGTTGATCTTGAGACATGATCAGAGGCAGAGGACAGTGGCAGCCATCAGTGAACAGCTCTGTCACACGTGGAAGCAGAGGCGTGTGAGCCCGCAGAGAAGTCTGTGGGATATTATTACTCGCCACGTTAATATTGGTGAAGGCAGCAAGGGGAAGCATTACTGAGCCTGGGCAGTGTGATGACTCGCTTTACTTTGAGACGTGGCTGGCTGTAGCATCCAGGCTGGCCTTGCACGAACTAGGTAGCCCAGGCTGGCCTTGCAAGAACTAGGTAGCCCAGGCTGGCCTTGCACTCCTGATCTTCCTGAGTCATGTTGTCTGAGTAGGATAAGAAAGAAGAAGATGGAGCAATGAATGGAAGTGGGTGGGGTGGCTTTGGGAACCATGAATGAAGGACTGCTTAACTCCACAAGGATTGTCTCAGGACGCAGGGTGCTGCCATCAGAATGAAGGGAAGAGGAATGGTCTGCATTCAGAAGGCGTGGTGGGAGGGTTTGGCCTTCAGACAGACCATCCACTGCTTCTAACTAATACAATGGGGGTTACTCAGGCCATGAACGCTGACCAACGCTGGCAAATCCAGCACTCCGGAGGTGCGATGATGGATTCCTGGAACTTACTGACCAGCTAGTCCAACCTGTTCACAAGGTTCCAGGTCAGTGGGAGACCCACCTTGGAAAAATAAGGGGACTAGTGCCTGAGGAATGATACCTGAGGCTATCCTCTGGTCTCCACACGCACACACGCACGCACGCATGCACTCGCGCTTACTGACATACAATTTTGAACACACACAGACACATGTACACACACACAATTGTAAACACACATGTACAGACACGTATATATACAGTCACACACACAGACACACATACTACACATGTGTGACATTGTCCTCTGGTTTATAAACACACACAACCTCACACACATGCACATACATGCACAATATCCAGAAAGCCCACAGGAATGTGTATTGAAGACCTCAACCCCTCTCCATGCCCCCTGCATTAAGACAACAGAAGGGGGCGGGTCATGTTGTCACTTAACCCTAATCTCCCAGCCTGCACCGGGAGCTCTCACAGTCTCTCATCTGGATGGAGCCCAGAAGGATGCTGGGAACAAGGAACACGTGGGAAGCCTGGAATCAGGCCCAGCACCTCTCAACAATTTTCCCTTTCTTCATGGGGACCTGAGGAGGCCGAGGCCTGGTGTTGAAGTTTGATTAGCAATAAGAACATTCCAGCTTAACCTCTAACATTTAGCACTCTCCCCTGGATCGAATTACTGATCTGTATCTGTGTGACCCGTGTGAGCCGGCTGCTGGAGGAGGCTACGCGGCTCTAAAAGCTGTCATTCTCTGTCACCATCCTCACACAATGAAGCCCTTAGCTGTGTTTAAAGGACTGTGTCACCTTTCAAGAGAAATTGTGTCTGCATAGAAAATTGATTTTCCTAGGGTTGTTTTATCCACAGATCAGGTGGTCCTTCAGCTCCCAAAGCAACGCGCATGCCTGGTACCCCCACAACCCAGCATTATTTTGATGTTTACTTCAGGGAGAATACAAAGGGCTTCAGAAGAATAAACTAAAGGTCGAATGTATGAACTTCCACAGATGGTGCGTTGAGCGTAGAAAGGAAGGGAAAGGGGTGGAAGGGACAACTGAGTGACAGGTGTTTGACCAAACCACTCACAATTTGTTTGATTTTTTTCTGGAGTTCTGTCTGGTTAGGGCAACAAACCTCTATGCACTGGATCCCTATTAGGAAGGTGGGCTGTGGAATCAACACGCCCTGGTTTATGAGCCCAGCTTGACTTCAGAGGAGGTTCTTGTTATCTGTGTGGCCCGATGTATCCCTAGGGCCCTCATCTTTAAGGTCCTGTTGATGGTTGGTGGGGAGGGTCACTCCAAGATCCTTCATGTCAGACCTCTAATTCAGCTAAATGGGCTGCATGGAAATTTCTTAGCACATGACAGCCGTTTATTAGCTCGCCTCAAAAATAGTTTTCCTAAGAGGAAACTGAGATGGGGAGAGTTCTGAATGACCTGCAACTTGAAGAACAGGTAGAAAGCACTGGGATCGTATAGAATGTTCTAGAAGAGTTGTCAAAAGGCCAAATAAGACTGTTCTAGATTGTATACCTTCATGTTCTCCTCTGAGATGGAAGTGGAAGTCCAGGCTACACAGGACATGTTGTAGGTGTGGCATCTATAACAGAAGTTCGTATTTACAACACTTGTAACACTCTAATGCCAGAGCGTGGGGCAAAGAGCAGACACATTTGCTGTTAAAGCAAAAGGCGTGCATCCGTACGGATAGCCCCTGCTTTGTTCCAACCAGCCATCTTAGCAGCTTTTATGGGGACTTCATAGCTCATTGTCATCGTGCCCCCTTCCGTCGCCATCCTGTCCCTTTGAAACTTGTCCCCTATTGTTCTGCCATCCTAAAAGGGAGGGAACATGCTGAAGGAAAGAGGGGCCAGTCTAAGGGTACCTGAACATTATGAACTTGGAAGGCATTAACAAAATTTCTGCTCAAGACTCGTTAGAGATTCAAAGACAAAATGAAGGACCCTTGCTTGCATTGCATACGTATGTGCATGTGCGTGTGTCTGTATGTGCTTATGTGTGTCAGTGTGTGCATGTGTGTGTGCCTATGCACATTTGTGCATTTGTCTGGGTGTTTGAGTGTGTATGTGCATGCATCTGTGCGTGTGTCTCTGTGTATGTGCACCTGTGTGTGTGTTGATATCCAGGGTGGATGTTGTAGATATCCCTGCTCTTGAGGGTCTGCTAGCCCAGATAAAATTATCATAATACAAGTAAGATTAGAGCCAGAATAGAGATCTGATAAAGTATGTGGAGCCCAGAGGGAGAAGCGGCGGATTCTGCCTGGAGACACTGGAAAAAGGCATCAAAAGTAGAGGTTTAGAGCAGGTGACAAAGGGGTTTTAGGTGGTCAGAAGATGGGAGGGCATCTAAGCAAGAGGAGAAAAAAAAGACTCCCAGAGGGTAAAAGCACGTCGACCTATGAGCGTGGTGTCAGTAGCTCAGCATACACCAGGGTGGGCCGTATTGCTTTGGAAGGATGTTGGTGAGGTTCAGGTGGTGAGGATGTGAAGATAGGAGGAAGAAGAGCACAAGGGCCTGGATGCCTTTACTACAGACTATTCGTCCACGGTATGAGTCCTGGGCAGGGTTGAAGGACAGTAGCCACCAAGAAGCAAATATTCTGACGTGGGTCCAGAATCAGCATCTGGAAGCACGAAGTGTCTCACCACCTGAGGATCAAGAACCTTGTCTTTTCCATGTTGGAAGTTCCTGCACTTGAAAACCGGTCAATGCGAGATACCCAGAAGATTCCTAGCCCGGCTGGCAGGGTGGTGACCTACTGGTATCTGCAATGTGGGAGAAAAGCAGGAGTCTCAGAGAGAGTAAAAGACTTAGACTTCACTCTTAAATCTGTTGAGTCCATGAAGTCATAGATACAGATCAAATTATGTCAGGAAGGGTCCCCGAGGGAACACGCTGTTTCCCAACATTGCACCATTTAGAAAAGTTGGCATGGAATCAAGGGAACTGCCTCCTGATATCATTCGCTAACATCTATGTGGATTTTATACTCAGGGGGTGCCTATGGGGCTTTTGGTCCAAGAGCTGACCTAATTACCTATGTGGAGAATCCTACCTACATAGGAGAATTGAACAGGTGCCCTGCGCCTCACAAAAATGCCCCTCTAGGAGGCTAAAGCATTGCGTGAGTAGGCCGAGAGACAAAACCTGTTTCAATCCTTCTATATACACACTTGCTAGAAGGTAAACTTGAGCACATTAAAATTTTAATGAGTTTACTTGAGCATTAGGCAGCTTAAGCACCAGACCACACACACAGTTCTGACTCCACCAGTGGGTGGGGGGGGGCGCGAGAGTGGGAGGGCGGAATGGGAGAGTACTCTTAGAAGATATGCACAAAAGGCAAGCCAAGAAAAGATTTTATTGGTTGGAGTGGACACTCCCCTGTTGGCGGTTAGTTGATGGTTTCTGATGGGTAAAAGTATCTCTTAGAAGCTGGGGGCTAGTGGTTAATGGTTCTAACTGGTTAAACTTTGTTTTTGTTCTGCATTTGTCTGCACTGAATGGGGTTTGGGGTTGCTTACGTCAGAACCCAAGGTACTGGAAATATCTCGGCCTCATGGCCACCCAGTATGTTATTTTAACCTACTGAAGATCTCAATCTTCTTCCAAGATCCCTTGGAAGAAGCCTGCCTGTCTCTTCCCATCCTCCTCCTGTCTTCCAGTTAGGGGAGCTTGAGCCCCCTTTTCTCACAACTCCAGACAATTCTTCTTTGTGGCACTTACAACAGCTGCGATTTCACATTTCTCTGTGTGTTTACTTGATGAATGGCTTGATTAATGACTGGAATTACTTGATTAATTACCAGAAAGTGGAGTCCTTGAATACAGGCATATTGCAATTAACACGCTCCACATTGGGAGCCCCGTGCAGTGTCTGGGACTTAGAATGACTGACAGTTGGGTGGTGTCTTCAGAACATGGAGCTCAGTGGGTGGGGTGGGTCACATGCCTTCTGCTGGCATATTACCAAGTCCCTGCATTCCTTGGACAATGACTCGTGTGAACTGATCTGGGTTGGGACCAAAATGATTCTAGTTTCTTGTCTTCAAAATGATGCTGTTGCTACCAAATATAACTCAGTTTACCCAGCATGCACAAAGCCCTGGTGTGGATTCCCTGTTTCACACAAACCCTGTGTGGTGGCACAAACCTACACTCTTGGCCCTCAAGAGGCAGCGGCAGGAGGATTGGGCATTCATAGTCATCCTTACTATGTAGCAAGTTCAGGCCAACCTGGGGTATGCAAGACCCTGTCTCAAAAAAAAAAAGTATGCAATGCCCAGAGGCAAATTATGCAAAGGAGATATTTCTTATAACCATGAAATCTTTGATAAGATGCATCATTGAACATAAACTTTTTAATCCAATCTCACCAGAGCCATGCTTTTCCAGAAAGCACGCAGCCTGAGATTGAGAACTTGTTAGTATGAGCTACTCCAGACTGTTTAGGTTTTAATGGATCTTCTACCAGTGGCAGGCTGGTACATTCTGTCAACTTTGCAACCACGTATATTTGCACACACACACACACACACACACACACACACACACACACACACATATCCTTTTGAGACTGCTTCCTTATTTTTATCTCTCCATGAGGAGAACCGTCTGCGTCTTCTCATGTTTTCCTTCTGCAGAACTGATATTGGTTTGATGTCGCTAAGTTCTCTTCTGGTTTAACAATGTCAGGAGGTCCAAACCCTCAAGGACTAAAACTATGTCTGATCAATGCATCTAGCTGCAAGAGAGTCACTCTTGACACAATCCCTGCAGGTCAGAAGCCCTTCAGGAAATGCAGGCATGGCAGAGACATTAGAAATGTGGGCAGAGTTAGTGTCTGCAAAGAGAGGCCAGATTGTCCATATTTACAACCCAAATTGACTCCTCTTGCATGCTTTGGTCAATCTTCTAACTCTTATAATTTTGTTTCTTTAGCAGTAAATGTATTAATAAAAAGAACTGACAGAATCTCACATGTATTTGAGTTGTCTTATCCTTTCGACACACAGGGAGTCTGTACCTCCCTTTCCTTTGGAGTTAGAGGTTCCACAACACTGGGCCTCAATGGACATTGGCATGCTCAGAAAGATAGGCCAATGTGTGTATAAACCATTAAGTTCTGGGGACTGTTTGTTGCTGACGCATATCATCACCCATACATACTCTCACATAGACACACAGACATCATGACAAGGGATCCCTAAACATTCATTGTTATTTATCTCACTCCTGTGCAAACACTACAGAAAACTCCAGACCCTTCTTCCCTTTGCTGATATAACTATTTTCCCACTAATTAGTCACTTGTTTTCAAACTGGACTTCGCTTCTCCATGAGACTGCGTCATCGGCCATGCAGACGGCTAATCCAGTTTCTCCCAGCCAAGAGGCAGCTCTTCTCTTTCTGTCGATTCTGTGGCTGCTGCACTGTGCTGAAGGTCCACTTCCTCGAGGACATTGGCTCTTGCAGACAAGATGCTCAAATGATACCCTGATCATTGATTAGTCATACCTTGTCTCACGGCAGCCTCCACACAAAGTTACAGAAATAGGTCTCCCTACCTTCTTTGGGTTGTGGGTGACAGATGTCACCTGCAAAGCTAGGGATGGGTGGCAGAAAGCTGACAGGCTGTCCCAGACTATCAGGATGAGTTCAATGTAGTTTAGCCGGGAAGTTTCCAGTCATGGTTTGAATATAAAGTCACCCCAATTGCTACTAAAGATTGGCAATAATTATTGCATGTTGAAAGGCTGGTCCTCAGCTGGTGGCGCTATTTTGGAAGGCTCTGAAAGCTTTGGGGGGGGGTAGAAGTAGGTGACCAGGGGCAGGTCCCTGGGGTGTATTATCCTTGGTGCCTTCCTGTTACGCGTGCTATTGTAGACTGAAGTGTCTGAAACCGTTGGTTGGAAGCAATTATGTTGGACATTCTGTCATAGCACCAGGAAAAGAACTAAAACATCTCCGAAGTCTCTCTCTTTCTCTCTCTCTGTATGTGTGTATTGTGTGTTACTTCCTGTGACTCTGTGTGTCTGTCTCTTTCTCTATGTGTCTGACTGTCTCTCTCTTTGTGCTTGTGTGTGTGTGTGTGTGTGTGTGTGTGTGTATGTTTCTCTTTCTGTGTGTATATGTGTGTTGTCACTCTATTGTCCCTGTCTGGATAGTTCCCTGTCTGATCTGTTAGTAAGTGCAGTCTGGTGACACAGCAGAGCGTGTGCACGAGCAGAGAAGACGCGTGTGACCTGCGAGGGCCTCTGGTCCCCACACCCCTGTTTGTGACCAACATTTTCAGTGGCCCATGAACAAGGGTTTCCGGTGGGCCCCTAACCAATGGGAGTTCAGTAAAAATGCCCAGCAGCACGAGGTGAGTGTGTTCTGTCCGGGACTCGCAGGCCAAGCTGCAGACAGCCCTGTCCATTCAGACCAGTCCAGTGGGAATATGATGGGGTCCTCAGAACCACCAGTGACCTGGGGTCCCTGTCTCCTCTTCCTCACGTTGCTTCGCTGCATGGGGAAGTCACTATGTCAAGAGCAGGGACGGAAGGAGGGCAAAGGAAGGACGGTCTTCCCTGCCTCACTGAGGCGCAGCAGACACAGGCAGTGGACTGCGCCCAACGACAGTAGCTCCCTTGTGTCTTTCCCGCTGTGCTGGTGGAAGGAAGAATGCACGCACGGGCCGGCGTGGACTACGGCGCGTGTTGTTCCGTGACTCCACATTGGTGCTGCAGCACAAGAATGTATGCACGTGCTGTCCTGGACGACATCTGGCATGTGTTTTTCTACAGTTTCACGTGGGAGCTAAAGGCTCCCATCTTTTCATTTAATAAGTGATATTTAACAAGCTGAAGGGGCACATTCAAATTCATACCAGTAAAATATTAAGCCTTCCTTACTTTGAATGATATTAAATGGTAAATTTTTAAGATGCTATGACAAGCGGAGAGAGACACCTTGGGTGATCCGAAAAGCTTTAGGCTTCATTAATCTAAATCATCAGTAATATTGTTTCCTGTCTTCTAGAATGTTCCTTTTGTACTGACTCTCCCAAAATTATGCAGCCAAATTATGCTGGTCAAAAGCAGTCAGATGGAATGTTTCTTTTTCTTTTATCTTAAAGAGGAAGCATGTTCTGACCACAGTATTTGACTGGGTGACTTTCTAGAATTGCAGTCATGACGTCTCTGGATCAGATAAGTGGTGGGAGGCAAGTCACTGTTCAGTCCTCAGACAACAGCTCCCCAACCCCATCCCTGGGCTGGATATTCACATTCAATTGAGAAGATGTTAAGAGAAAGAAATGTCTGGCTCAATAGGATGGTTTAATGGTTAAAGTAGTTGCTGAATAGCCTGACAACTTGAGTTTGAGCACCACTCCACGTAAAGGTGGAAGGAGAGAACAAAGGACACCAAGTTGTCATCTGACATCCACCTATTCACCAGGGCACATGCATGTCCGCACATCCACCACAGTGCATGCATGCTCGCATAGATACGCACTCACAAAGCAATAAATGAAAATCTGCACGAATGATAATAACAGGAAAAAGGCTTCTCTTTCATAAGGAGGAAGTTTAAGGGAACTTTACCTTCCACCTTCTGTGGATACCCATGCTCCAAATTCGAGATGGGAACGGAAACCATAAGGCAAAGGAGGGAATCACAGGGAGATTTCCCGATGGGATTATGTCAAAGACAAAGGAGTTCAGGTCAGGAGAAAAGAGCAGAAGTTTCAGGAATCAGCTGTTCTGTGGCAGAAATCTCAGGCTGAACAAAAGGATTGGACACTGGGAGATGACAGCACCTTCTTGGGTCCCAATTTCTCTCCTGGGCAAAGGGCACGGCAATGTCTGTCTTCCAGGACTTCAGTGGGAGCCAAAGAGGTGTAAAAGGTTGCTTCATTTACAGCTGGCATCGATGTATCGTGCCCTTTCCCCAACCCCTGCCGTCTAGTATAGTAGGTGTTCAGATGGTATAAGTCCAGGTGAGGAGTGGGCTGCTATGATTACTCTTGGTCTATTCGTGGCACAACATGAGAAGTAGAGAGGAAAGAAGAGAAGAGGAAAAAGAGAAAGAGAGAGAGAAGAGTGAGGATAAGGAGAAGAGGAAGGCAGGAGAAGAAAAGAGGAGAAGAAGAGGAGTGTGACATTTACCTACAGATGTCAACTGGATGATTGCAAATGGAGCTTTGAGGACATCTGCAAAGAATGGATCGTTAAGGCAAACCCTGAGCAAAGCTGCAGGAGACTGTCTTGAGGATGGGGAAGACCCAGCCAACGGTGGGTAGGGGCTGTTTCCTAGGCAGGTGGGCAAGATGGGGGAAACTGGTAAGACCAGTGATCTCCCTTAGCATGTCCAATGCTGTGCTTCTTCAGCTGGTCAGTGAGTTGGCATCTTCAGCACACCTTGGGCAGACATGCCGCCTGGCAAGTGAGGAGGCGTGCCCCTCTCTCAGCAAGCCCATGGATATAGTGTGGCCGGTCCCTTCACCTCTGATGTCGGTATGAGTTCTCTTGCCAAACTGGATTAAGAATGTAACCAGACAATCCTAAACTAGAATGAAATCCCTGGTCCCTCACAAGCTGTTTTGTCATGAATTTAATCAGCAACATGCAGGCTAACCATGACAAGGAGGAAAGAGAGGAAATCTCTCACTCAAAAAGTGCCAGATACATTAGTGAGAATCTTACCGCTGCTACTTGAAACTGGGAGAAACCAGGCTTATTTCAATTATTTCAATTTTCTTCTTGCCAAATCTGGGTCAAGGACAGACAGTTTCACACTGATGGGGTACGGGCTGTATAGACAATTTCTACTTGGTGCAGGATACACACACACACACACACACACACACACACACACCTGGCTCTTCAGATCCTCAGATTCCTTTCTTGGCTACTTACTGCCACATCCACCTGGAGCTGCTCCTGGCATGTGAGACGGGCATGCTTAATGGCACCTTCCTTGGAAGGAATTACGTATAGGCTTGATTGACAGTTTTGCATGCTCAAAAGAGCCAAGGGGGTTGAGAGGTAGCTACTGCTCTTTGCCTCTCTTCAGACATTGCTTTATTTCGTCTCTGTCAGATGCTTGGGCTGCCCTTTCCCCAGGAGTCTCCGAGTGACTGAGGAGGTGGTCATTTAACATCGAAGTTGGCAATGTTTGCTTATGACACGATGCTAATCCATGTTCCGGCAGATGGGTTTTCTGTCTTGCGTCCCTCACAGTGATAAAACCCAGGGGTACAACTGACTCCTTGGAAGCTTTGTGAGAGGCTCTAGCAGGGAAGCACCCCTGCTCCTATACTCCTGACTGAAGAGTGGTTCTTCTATACAAGGAAAGGTAGGCCTCTCCCGCTGAGCAGTGCAGCTTTGGACAGGAAATCCAAGGCATAGTAAGGGAGGAAACAGATATCCGTGTGGTCATTCAGATCAGTCAATCCACCCCATAAATCAGTGGGGTGTGTGGGGTGTGTTAGAAAATGACCTCTCCTATGAGCATGTGTGTCCCTAGAAGTGCCAGAGCCTCACACTGAACTTCTGTCTTGCATTGCTCACAAAGACAACTTTCCATTTGCTCTGTAGTATTCAGAAGACGCCAGGGTATTTCCCACCTCCACACATGGAAGAACTTGCTGGAATCAGTGCTTCAGAAACCCCATCTGCCAAGTGATAGCTCAGAATGTAAAGAAAGCTTGGAGAAGTAGAGTATTGCTATTCAGCAAGACGCTGCGCCCGGAGCCTTTGATGTATACACTGTATGACCATCCCACTTTCATAATTGAAATGTACACATAAATAACCACATACCATACGTGGCTGCCACCTTGACCAGCACAGACTAGGTCAAACCACATGACCAGATGTATTGAGTTCTCTCCCCCTCCCGCAGGTCCTTCCTGTACCTCTTTTCTGAAAAACCTTGGTCTTCCCCTTTTCAAAGGCAAAATGTCGTCAGAAGACAAAACACTTGGGGCAGACGCTGGGGCAGACTGGTCAGTGTCACCACACAGTCCTTCTGTCTGAGAAGGACAAGCGCAGACAGGTCTGGCTGAGCGGCTCCCTGCACGCCTGTGTGGAAGCTGGGGGTTCCCCAGCTTGTGCCTGTGTCCCCATGTCCCCGGAGGTGTTTGTCTCTGGAAGGAGCTCACTGATGGTCCCTGCTGGACATCTG
Source organism: Typhlomys cinereus (assembly GCA_023101885.1). Classification (NCBI taxonomy): domain Eukaryota; kingdom Metazoa; phylum Chordata; class Mammalia; order Rodentia; family Platacanthomyidae; genus Typhlomys; species Typhlomys cinereus. The sequence continues at coordinate 497,999 of JALPQD010000486.1, forward strand.
CTGAGGTGCCAGGCTGGTTCCATTTTGTCTGGAACGAATTCTTCTAAAAATCTCCCTCGATGGCCACATGCCCAGTTTATGAGGCCCCAGGCCTTGTCTGCTTGAAAACATCATCTGAGAAGCCCTCGGGCAGATGGAATTTTGGAGAAGCTATAACATGTTTGGACAAGCTGTGGGTATGACGGTCAACACTGTCAATTTGACCGAATTCTAGAATCAAGAGGAGATCAGCTTCTGAGCATGTCTGTGAAAGACTTTCTGTATTGGGTTGATCTAGATGGGAAGACTCACTCACTCTTGACTGGTAACACCAGTTCCCCCCCCACACTGAATAAAATGAGGAAAGCAAGCTGAGCATCACACGCACTTCTCTCTGCTTGCTGACGGCAGACACCACGTGACGCGTCCCTTCAATGCCTGTCATGGTAGACTGTGTGTGCCCCCAAACAGTGAGTCAAAATAACCCTTTCCTTCCTGGAGTGGACTTTGTCAGGTCCTTTGTCACGGCCATGAGAAAAAAGTGAACACATACAAGCATTCAAAAAGAATCCCAGAATCTAAAGCCACGTGTCAAGCTAGTAAGAGACATCCAAGCACACGTGCTCCCTCCATCCACGGGCACCCCAGGTTTGAAATATAGCTGCTCCTGGGCTCTGCTCAAGCTGGGGAGACTTTGGGCAAGGACAGACATCTGTGGCACAAACCTTGGGTCCAGTGAAGCAATACTCAGAAAGGGAAGTGAAATTCTGCTAAGGCCAGGCCTCCCCATCCTCGGAGGTGGCCTCCCTACACTGGCGACCTCTCTCGACCTCCTGGAACCGTTTCCTTGCTCTCATTCACCAGAAATGGCTTGGGCAGTGACTCACCAAGAGGCCCAGGTGAAACGCATGACGTGAGAGAACCTGGACTCCTTCTCTGGACAAGATCTGGGCCAACCAGAGACGTCGCAGGGTGAGTCCTTTGCTGGCGCACAGCGAGAAAGTGTCTATGTGGGACAGACTGGCAGTGTCATGTGCATGTGGTTGGGAACAGGTGGAGATGGAGCTTTGACAAGCAATGAGGTTTTTGGGCTCCTTCCTCTTTAGGGCTGAGATTGGAGATGAATCTTCTGATAGTAACTATTCACTAAAAAGAAAGAGGAACAGCCCAAGAGCCCTTTGATACTCCCAACTCTGACATTCTGTGTGTGTGTGTGTGTGTGTGTGTGTGTGTGTGTGTGTGTGTGTGTGAGAGTGGGTTCTTTGGCTACACAATTTTTAGACACACAGAGGCCCTGTCTAGATTTTGTGTTGCCTATATGTAAGGCAGAGTTGAGTTCTTCTTTGAGCAGAGTTGAGTTCGAGCCAGAACATGGTTAGAGGCACAGAAGGGCCACCCTCCAGGAGAGGCGTCTCCACCCCTTCAGTCACTCAGACATCTCACATTTGATCCATCAAGTAATCTAGCTTTAGCTTGTTTTTTTTCTTCCCAAATCCAATACCAAATCTGGCCTTTCCTTCTCTCTTGTTCACTCCTCACCCTCTTGCTTGGATGACTGCATTTAAATTCCCAAGTAGATTTCTCCACTCTCCCCTTTCCCCTGTAACGTCCACTCTCCAGGGTGGGCCTGGGTTCTGTCTCACACCTTCTTGTCGCATCCCTTCAGTGGCTTACGAACATCACTGGGAACCAGTGCACCGACTTAAAACAACGAAACTGGAAAATCTCACTTCCTGGAAGAGGAGTCCAGACAGGGCTCAGCCGAAAGTCTGCTTTGCTGACCTCAGAGGTCCTCGGTCCTAACAGTCATGGTTTCTAGTGATCGGGGTGGGTACCCAGAGCTGCCTCAGATGGAAGAGTTGACTGTAGTGTCTCGGGTATCATCTCTTCACCCTGCAGACTTCAGGGACCTTGGACTTTGTTCATACTGCTTAGGCCTCCCAAGAGAGCTTCCAGGCAGGAAGCAGGATTGGGGAAGCAGCTTAATTGTTTGAAAGCCTAAGACCTGGGTTCAAGCCCCGGGCACCAAGTAAAAGAAACCAGGCACAATGGTTCATGTCTAGCACTGGGAAGGAAGAAATCGGCGGATCTCTGGGACTTGCTGTCCACCCAGTCTAGTTTAAATGGTGAACTTTCTAGGCCATTGGAAGATCGTATCCCAAGAAGAAGGTAGGAGCTGGAGGATGGTTCAGAGTTTAAAGCCTTTGCCTCCCAAGCAAAAGGATCTGAGTTCAGATCCCACATAATATGCCGGGCAGATGCAGCAGTAACCTTAAATTCTAGTCCTGGAAGGTGGAGCCTGGGAAACCCCAGAACAAAGTAATAAGGAAGTAAAGAGTTATCCAGGATGATTCCCAAAGTCACTCTTAGGTCATACACCACACACGTGCTATAAACATTGACCTTCCTATGGAGTCAGGCTGTAAATCAGTTAGCACCACACAACCATATCACAATGGCGAAGGGTTCACAGAGGCTCCAGAGTCAGGAGGGGAAACCTCACCAGCAGTTGATGGAAGGGTCCAGAAAGATGTGCTCTTTGCTCCTTGTGCCACGGGCCTGCGCTCAGAAGAGTGTCATTTCCTGTGACTGCCCTCACCACCTCCTCCTCCCGCAGCGGCCTCCAGCCACACCAGACTCCTTCCTGTCCCACCAGCACACAGGTCCTCCCTTCTCCACCTCAGAAGCATCGCGCCTCTTTCTGAATTGCCTGTCATTAAACCTTAGCTGGCCTCCTTCTTCAGTTGGGTGTGGCGGGTTCGTCTCTGAATAGCTTCTGTGCTTTGCCCATCGCTGTTCATATTAGAATGTTCTGGAAGGCCCCAAGCTTCTCTTGGAGGGTGAAAGAAAGAACTCTGAGGGAGGCGGTAGGACACACCCTGTTTGTGTCCAGGAGGGATCTCGGTGCCTGCTGCGAATTGCCCTTTAGTTCCCCAGGGCCTCCTGTTTCTCATGTGGTTGGAGGCAGACCAGCAATACTCACTGTAATGTGTTGGCATCAGAAGAACGTAAGGGCCAGAGGAGAGGGCTCATGGGCAAAGGGCTTGCTGCAGAAACATGAGGACCTGACTTCACTCTCCTAGCACTCACTTAAAGTGGAGCCCAGCAGCACACCTCTGTGGTCTCAACACTGGAAGGTGGAGACTAGAGGATTCCAGGGCTTGCCGACTGGCTAGACTAGCTGAAAAAGTAAACCTCAAGTTTAGTGTGACACCTTGTCTCCCAGGGTAAGGTAGAGAGCTGAGGAGAGGGCTCGGGGTTAAAGCCTTTGCCTTCATAAGCAAAAGAATCAGAGTTCAGATCCCCAGATCCCATGTGAAAAATGTCAGGTGGGATATGGTGGAGGTCTGTATTCCAGCCCTGGAAGGTGGAGCCTGGGAAACCCCAGAGCAAGCAGTAAGGAGGAAGAATAATTCAGGATGATTCCCCATGCTACCCTTGGGTATGTACACCCATCGACATGCAAAGCACGTACACACACACACACACACACACACACACACACACACACTCCCCATGCATGCAAAATTAAAAGAAACAATAAAGATAAGGTGGAGAGTGGTAGATGAAGACATTTGATGCTGACCTCTGACCTCTAAATACACACATCTGGTCGGCAAGGACAGCTTACCTCATGTGCATGCAACACACACACTCGTGTTCCACAGAAGGAGAGGAAAGCGAGGAAACACAACTGTGCCCACATATGAGCATCTCACAGAGGATCTGGGCTGGCCTGAGTTCAGTAAGTGCTGGTGAACAGCGACGGTCATTTCCGTTCCTCCCCGAAGTAGGAAAGTGGTCCAGGCTATCGTTACCTTGTTAGGAGACATTTGATTTGGTCGTAGAGGTAGCGGCATATGCTCCTCACGGAGAGAAAGGCAAGGATACAGAATCTTGCCCAGAGCCAAGAAGCTCAGAAACCCGCCAGAGCAAACACACGCCCGCTGGAGAGATTTTTAATAATAGATGTTAAAAAAATGAATCTAAACAAGGGCAATATACCCACCGAATAGGGATAACTGTAATGTCTATCATGGGCTGTGATATATGTCTACTCTGAGACCAGCTCCACAAAAGGCCAAATTTTCTTAAAAGCATGTTAAAATATTAATAGATATTTGAAACAGTCTTCTTGCAATGGCTGCCAGTCTTCGGAAAGATTACATCAGACTGGAAGGGGCTGGGAGGCCCTGTAATGTCTTAGCCCCTGTGATCTACCAGGGCTAGCCTTGCCCTGTGCTGCAGCGGGGCAAGCTGTGGTCTGGCGGGGGAGCCCCCTGCAGGCTCCATCCGTGTGAATCAGACTTACTATGTGAACTCAGAATTGTGAATCACTCCCTTAGACAGGCGCCTCAATCCCTCTAAGAGCCCTGCAAAGGTCTATTTGGTTTGGTTCCAAACTCCTGCGCTGGCCTCTTCCCTCTCGCCCCCCCACCTCCACCCCTGGTCTGGCTTCTCTCCATTCCAATTCAGTGATTTTTTTCTGTAGACACTCATGTCTACCTCCTTTCTTCCAGTCCTGGGACTGCCTCTTACTTCTTTCTAGAATGTTCTTTCCTCCCTGTGCTGGTTGATATTGATTGTCAACTTGACAGAATGGAGAATCACCCATGGATTAGAGAGGCTCTCAGCATTCAACCCAGGAACTTCTTTTTGCAATGGAAGGTGTTTAATACAGAGAATAACAATGAACCGAAAGTAAGTGCTTGTGCTTAGAGCAAGTGTTTGGCTCTAAATGGGACATCTAAATCACTCACTCCCAATCTGAAGGCTCAGAGCATGTCAAGGAAGAGGGAGAGATAAACAATGGAAGAGCCCAAGAGAGGGGAGGGGTGTGCCAAACAGTGTCTTCTGGACATGACAGGGTTACTGCCCCCCAAGAACTCACCGCAGCTGTGTATACTTGCACAGGATCTGTATGAGATTTAGCTATTCACATTTCCAACACTATAGAAGGGGCAAGTCATAAGAGGCACCACACCTCCGGGAGCCTATTGAGGGAAGAAGAGGAGCTACTGTCTTTCCTCAGTGATTTATCCACTGAGAGGACATCAACGTTCCAGAAAGTTCCTGGACACGTGCTATTAAAGAATCCAGATGAAACTCAGTGAGCTACCCATGCAGAAAGACAAGAAAGTATGAGAGAGAGTGGTAGAAAAGATGTTTTGCAGTAAGAAAATGAGGAGGTGTGATTGGGCCATAAGGGTGTGAAATGACATACACTGATTGTATTCATATGTAAGACTCAAAAAGAACAGCATGATTTGAAAAAGAATGTAGAATCACTGGAGTATAAGCCTCCGAGAATGTTAATTGATTAGGTTAATTGAGGGGGAAAGACGCATCCTAAATGTGGGCAGCAGCAGTCGGTGGGCTGGAGTCTTGGACTGAATGAAAAGGAGAAGGTGAGCCGGGCACCAGCGTGCATCGCTCTCTGCCTCTAGATGTGGATGCCACGTGACCAGCTGCCTCAAAGGGCTGCTTCTATGCCTTCTCCGGACGACTGGGCCTCACCTTCTGTCTTGCTTGAGACAGGGAGCGACGGTCCCTGCTGTGTGCACCAGGCTGCATAGCCTGTGAGATTCTAGGAACTCTCTTGTCTCTGCTTTCCATCTTGCTGTAGGAACTTTGGAATCAGTTACTGTGTTGGGGTTTGTATGGGTTCTGGGGATTTGAACTCAGGTCCTCATGCTTGAGCGGCAAACGCTTTACCCTGCCCAGCCTCTCCTCAGTTCCTAGGCATTCTTAGAAGATACGTGTAGTCCAGATAGACACATGTCATTCTCTGTGCTAACCCATCCAACATATACCACAGAGAGGGAATTGTGATATGAACTGTGGACTGAGTAGAGGATTTTAATGATGGATGGCTATGGAGGTGTAAGATGGAAAATGTCTTCACTTTCCACTCAACTTTACTGTAAGTCTGAGACTGTTCAAACAAAGCCTGTTTAAAAAAAATGTGCCTTGGTCTGGAGAGATGGCTCAGGGGTTAAGACTTGGCCTTGCAAGCAGCAGATCCTGAGTGTGGATCCCAGGTCCCAGGTAAAAACACCAGGAGGAAAAAATAGGGTGGGGGTGAAAGGATGAGGGTGGGCAGAGCCTGGGAAATCTCAGAATGAAGCAAAAAACAGAAGCAATCCAAGATGATTCCCGAAGTCACCCTTGGTCCTTCACAGGGACATACAGTGCCCTCTGACAGACACACACACACAGACACACACACACACACACACACACACACACACACACACACACACACACACACGATAGATAAATAGAGAGAGAGAGAGAGAGAGAAATTAAATAAAATAAAAGCATTTCTTCATGTCTTGTGTGTGGCAGGCAGGGATGTGCACCATTGTGAGCCCATGGGGGTCAGAGGACAACTTGCAGAGGTCGGTTCTTTCCTCCCCCTGTGGCTCCCGGGATCTGCAGCTCCCCAGGGTGTGGTGGCAGGTGCCTCTGCCTGCTGAGCCATCCGGCCAGTCCTCTTGGCTTCTTCTCTGGGACCATGAACTTGAGATATCTTCTGAACCCCAGCATCTCACACACACAGTGAAGGTCGATAACACAGTAGAGTGTTGGCATAGGAGGAAAATCAGAGTCGGTGGAGATGCTCAAGGGGGAAAAGTGCTTGCTGTGCAGCATTCGGATCTGAGTTCAGATCTCTTGAACCCATGTCCTGGAATAAGTTTGTGATGAGTGCTTATGGAAGGGATGAACATATGGATGGACGGACGGACGGATGATGCATGGATGGGTGAGTTGCAGGGTAAGGGACTCTCATGGTGTGTGAGTTGGTGCGTATTCCCACCATGTGCTTTATCGAATCTCCCCCCCCCCCGCTTTGCTGTCTCCTGGCTTCCAGCTCTCTGTCTCTGTCTCTGTCTCTGTCTCTGTCTGTCTCTCTCTCCCTCTCCTGCTCAACCTCAGCTGCTGCTGCCTCTGCCTTCTCTCTTGGCTTCTCACCGAAGCCCCTCCCGGGATCGCCTTTCCCAGTGACACCTGGTAATATTTCTAAGTTACAAAGCTTCCCGTTCAGCAGGAATTTATTGATGATGCTATTACAGGACAGCCGCCGTGCAGGCGCTGGGGACATAAAGCCGTTTGCGACCGCCCAGGGGAGACAGACGTGTAACCAACAGCGGGTTTCTAGGGGGAAGGAGTGACAGATCTCACAGAGGAGTGATCCAGCCAAGACACGGCACGGGCAGCTGCCGAGGGTCATTCGTCTCCTCCTATGCCCTCTCTCTGTCCCTGCCTGTCCCCTGTCTTTCTCTTGGTCTCACTCGGAAGAACCGTGAATGGTAATAGAGCAGAGGGAAAAGATGCATTAGATAGTTAGAGGGTCAGGGTGGAAATGAACTAGACTGAATAGTCACCCCCAGATACTGACTTCTGCCTGTACACCTGGGCCCAGATTCACACCTGTTACCTTGTGACTTACCTTGTGACTCCCAGCTTAGAACCTGGGTCTGAAACTCAGTTCCTGAGGAGAATTTATGGAATGAATGAATGAATGAATGAATGAATGAATGAATGGATGAATATGCATGGAGGAAGAATCTGGTCTAGTGTGAAGTTAAATTCAGTCAGCAATAGAGGTTTTGCTATTCATTTGCCTTTTTGAGATGGGGTTTCCCTGTCTGGTCCAGGCTACTCTTACACTCTCAATCTTCTTTTAAATTCTTTTTAAATTTTTTCAAATTTTTTATGACAAAGAAAAACTTTAAAATAGGAGTAGACTTTGTAACACTGAATAGGAAACAAAATTCCCAAATCCAGAAATGCAGTGTCACAGTGCTGCATTCAGAGGGATCCCACTCTGTCCAAAAAACCCAACCAAATCCACAGTTCCTGGCCGTGTGGACCACACCACCACACAAATCTCTCAACACAGCAGGCAACATTCACCACCCAGCTGTGCACTATGTCACCCTCCACCAAATCTTCGGCCTTTGCTGCTGCAGTCACAGCAACGTATCCGACCTCACCTCCGAATCCCACACCGCAACATTGCCAGCCCACCCAAGCGTCTCAGGCCCACTAGCAGCTATAAGCACCCTCAATCTCCCTGCCTCCATTTCCCAAGAGGAAGGATTACAGGTGTGCACCAGCACAACTGGATAGCGAGTATTTCCAGGCTTCTAGCTGAGTGAAAAATTCTCTACAAAACGGAGGCAGGTTCTCTAGAGCTGTCTACGTCGGGGAGCTCAAGGGTGTGAGTCTGCCACGAAGCTACTCTGTTCTCTTGACATCCACCTGCCTGTGACCATTGTGTGCCTCAAAGACTCCTCAGGGGGGCTGTGGGAGAATTCACTCACTTTATTCTCCAAAAGAGAGACACCAGAGCTACTGACCTCAGAGCGACTCCATGTTATTCCAAGACGGCGATGAAGAAGATGATGATGGCGGTTATGATGATGGGAAATAACGGTGAATGTAATGATGATGAAGAAGATGATGATGGTGATGAAGAAGATGATGGAGATAATAGTGATGATTGATGTGGATGGTGATGGTGGTAATGGAGGTAATGGTGATGATGGTGATGATGAAGATGTGGTGATGATGATGATGATGAAGAAGATGACAGAATTAGTAGTGATTAGAAGATGGTCGTGATGGTAGAGATGATGAGTGTTGGTAGAATGATAGTAGTGGTGATGGTGAGTGCCTGGCATTGTCAGGGCATACACTGTGTGTATCTAAATCTGGATGATGATGATGATGATGACGATGATGATGATGATGAAGATGGTCATGATGGTAACTAGACATTTATCGTGAGCATCCAACTCTGGCAATCTATGCAGAAAGGAATTCCCAGCAGCCTCTTCCAGTTTTCCTACATGTGATATGAGTCCATGACCAAACAACTTATGGGAACGAGGGGTTTACTCTGGCTTACAGTTCTCAGTCCAGTTGGCAGGAGAGTCCGCAGCAACACCAAGATCTGGGGACTAACCACACCATATCCATTGCCAAGAGAGAGACACAGTCCTCACTTGTCAGACCAGCATGTCTGGCTACGTTCACCCAAGAATGCCGACTCCCCGAATCACCTCTTTCCATCTTACCCACCTTCCCCGGGGAAAATGCCCTCATGGACTGGGCCGTGCCCATCAACCAGATAGTCCTCTGCAGGCCTGCTCAGGGCTTAACAACTAATTCTTCACAACTATGCGTATAGTTCAAGCCTACGACTGTCAAGTTGACACCTGTATCTAATTACGTCATACCTCATCATAAGTATTCACTTTAAATATTAATTACAAAGCAGGACAGTGGAGTTTATATAGCAGAAAGCACTTGCTAAGATCTACACGGAAAGCAGCAAGCACCCTTGTCTCTGGCTTTTTTCCCCATCTGGGTTCGTTCTCCACTGAATGCACAATGCCTTGTAAGCACAAAATCACGGTGAGACGATAAAAGTTCCCTAAGCAATTATGTCAACACAGAGAGATTCCGAAGGTATCAAGTGCCGCGACGGAGATGTGGGTGGGAAGAGATGAGGGGAGCAAAGACGCCTTCAGATGACAGAACAAGTCAGCCGTGCAGCGCATGACACCTGCCTGCAGATGCCTTTCACAACGGTGGCATCGCCTGGCAGCACAGACAAGCAGCCACAGCACAAACCGAGGGAGAGGGAAGTGGACCCAGGAAGGGACGTGTCTCTCAGCTGCATGAGCATCTTCGGTTTCTATTGGTCTAGTTAAGGCTGTCCTTCCCTCCCTCCCTCCCTCCCTCCCTCCCTCCCTCCCTCCCTCCCTCCCTCCCTCCCTCCTTCCCTCCCTCCTTCCCTCCCTCCTTCCTTCCATTTCTTTGCTCTTTTTCATTTTTGCTGTTCTTGTTTTTTGGGGTAAAGCCTCATTCTGAAGCCCAGGGTGACCTGAAACCCACTTGCAGCCCAGACGGGCCTTATGTTCACAGGGATCTTCCCACATCAGCCTCACATGTTGGGGTGACAAGCACGAGCTACCATAGCCTACTTTTCGTATCTTTATTTTTATGTTTGCTTTTTAAAAAGCTTATTCTCTTTCTTTCATGTTATTACACAAATTAAGTTGTGTCTTCTCTTTGGTCTTCATATCTTGAATACTCATAGCATTTCAAATAGTATTTATAAAATTTGTATTTGTACTTATTTTGCATTCAGTAAGTGTGGTGCATGTGTGCGTGTGTGTGTGTGTGCGTGTGCATGCATGTAAGTGTATGGGTACACACACTCATTTGCATGCACGGAGAGGCCGGAGCAGGGCTCAGTTCTCTACTGCTCTCCACCTTACCTCTCAGGGGCAGGGTTTCTTGCTGGAAGCTCTCCATGGGGGTTGCAAAGTTTCTAGAATCCACCAGCCTTTACTTCCCTGTGCTGGGGTTGCATAACTATGTTGGGCCGTTATATAGGTGCTTGAGATTTGAACTCAGGTCTTCATGTTTACACAGAAACCACCCTTGCCCACTAGGTCATTTCCTAACCCTTATATTTATATTTCATTGAAAAGGTAACTAACTACCCTTTGATCCAGGACCTCTTCCCAGGGCATGAATCCATGTAGAAGGTCAATAAAAAGGCACAAGAACATCTGTAATAACACTCAATGACGGGACCCCAGAAATGAAAAAACCCCATGGGCCATACAGTGCTGTCACAAAATGGAATGTTACACAGAAACACCAAGAATCAGCTCCTGCTAAGTGTAGCCACGTGGATAGATTCCAGAGACATGATATTAAAACACAGAAGCCAATAGGAAAAAAGAAGTCATTTGATTTTTATTCCACTATTGCAAAATTCAAAACAAAGGCAAAATAAACCTGCCCCCCTTTTTTGTCTATTTGGAGCATTAAGATACCTTCCTACTATTAAAATTCATTGAATTGTTAACCTGTGATTTGAGCCATCTTTGTGTATGTGTGTTACACTTCAATAGCATTTTTAATGAAACATGATCACACATTATCAAAAATAGAAAGAGTGGCCAGCAGAGGAAAGAATCCATATTCATTCAGAGTCGGACCACCTGGAGGTGACAGTTGTAAATATTTATGCTTATCTTCTTCGGATGCATTGTTTGTCTTTAATATGCACGTCCTGTAATTACTTCTGTAGTTCTGAATGAATCAAGTAAAACTCAGATCCACAGACTCGAGATTAATCATCGGCATCTTTTCCTGTGGTCGGCATTTGGTGACTGTGGCTCATGTTCCATGTGCTGTCCCAGGGGAAATGTTTCCTTACAAGAGTCTCCTGCGCTTCTAGCCTCTGAGAAATGGAACTAGAGCCTGTTTGACCACGTCCCTCATGGTGTGCGATGGTCTGTGCCTGTCTTCATTTGGGGAAGAATCTGGACAGGTTAGACACATCTCTAGGACAAGGTCCCTGATTGTGCCCCACAGAACAGAATTTTTTCTTCCTGAGATGGCTCGCAGGCAAGGGGGCCTGTGTGCAAATCCGGCCACCTGAGCATGCTTTCTGGAGTCTGCATTTGTCCTCTGGCCTGGACATTTGTAATGGCATATGTGTCCTCTCTCTCTGTCTCTCCCTCTCTAAATCATCTTAGTTTAGCTGTCATTTAGCTCGTCCACTTCAATGGATTGGTCATGTCTGACAGGAGAACTCTGAGTATCCTGAGCCACTAGTGATGCCTGTTATGATATCGGAGTGGGAGAGCTGGGCGTTAGCGGTCTTCTGAAGCATCAGCACTGTTCACCATGTATGTAGTATGTTTTATCACTCCATTTATGCCTGAGTTGCCAACACAGGACTGTTGGGCAAAGCATTTTTTATTTTAGTTTTTTTTACCTGCGTGTGTGTTTGAGTGTGTGCATGTGTGTATGCATGTATACATCTAGGTATCCTTGTAATTACTTTCTACTTTATTTATTTATTTGTTTGCTTGTTTGTTTTGTTTGTTTATTAGACAGATTGCTCACTTAACCTGAAGCTTACCAATTGGGTAAACTCACTGGCTAGCATCTCTGGAGATCTGCATCTCCTGGCCTCCTACCCCCAGCAGTGCTGGGGTGACAGACATGTAGCCCCACTGCCCAGCTTTTGTTTGCACATTGGGAATCCAGAGTCCCCTCCTGTCCCCTCCTGTCCCCTCCCCTCCCTTCCCCTGTCCTACCCTCCTTTCCTTTTCTCTCTCCTCCCCTCCCCTCTCTCCTCCCCTCCCCTCCCTTCCCCTCCTCTCTCCTCTCCTCTCCTTTCCCTCTCTCTCTCCCTCCCTTCCTCCCTCATTTGTTCTGTCTCTGTTTCTGTCTCTGTCTCTCTCTTTCTCTCATGTGTGTACTTTCAGGCATGTGAATATGGCTGTGCACATGCCGCAGTGCATTTGTGGAGGTCAGAGACAGCCTTGCACATCAGTCCACCTTCACCTTGCTCAAAGCAGGATTTCTTTATTATTTTACTGAATGACCAGACTGCTGCTCTGTGGACTTCTAGAGACTCTCCTGTCTTTACCTTTCTTCTCTTGTGCTACACATACGACTTTTGACATGACTCCTGGGCATTTGAACTTAGGTGCTCATGCTTATATAGCAAGCACTTTTAACCACTAAGTTATCCCTGTCCCCAGCCTAAGTATTAGCATCTTTTTGCGAATCAATTTATCCATCTTGGAATTAAGGAGCTCATCATTTCTGGATAAGTGAAACAAACTAGTTCATGTACCAAGTCTTTCTTTCTATTTCCTTATTGAGGGAGAGAGAAAGGGATCCAGAGATGTTTCTCAGGTTTGAATGTGAGTAGCAGAAATCAGCAATCAGCATGCCTGGGCTTGGAGACCCCCACAGACACAGTGACATCTGAAATGACTCTTACAGAGACTCTGAGGTTGTGGGAAAAGACAAACAAAATAAAACAAATAAAAAAAACATAACGACCAAGACGACACTTGGGAGATTGCGGGAGGGATGCCTGTGGAGCCCAGGGGTAACATCAGAAAAATCCTCCTGGATTGCTCTTCTACCTTATTGCTTTGTTCTGGGGTTTCTCAGGCTCTACTTTCCAAGGCCAAAATTTCAGATCTGGGCTGTATCCACCCTGCAAAATTTTTTTTTTATGTAGGATCTGGGGATCTGAACTCAGGTCCTTTCGCTTGTAAAGCAAAGCCTTTGATCCCTGAGCCTCTCCCCAGCCTGACGTGTGTTTGGGAGGGAACAGCCGCTGGCGATGGCCAGTCACTTTGACTTCATTCCTTATGGGTCACGGCATCCAGAGAAAAAGACCGAGACCAAAGCCTCAAAGCTGACACACCTCCATGACAGTCTAGGGCCACCTGCTAGCCAGTCACTGGCTCTGCAACTCTTGTGAGTCTCTTTCTTTAACCAGCTCCTTGGGAATGTTGACTTCGGAGTCTAGGTGGTCTTAAGGCTGCAGAACATTCTGGTCTCTCCTTTCAATTTGAATGTGATAGTAAGTATCCGCCAGGGTCTCCATGTCTGGGATCAGAATTACACCCCTCCCCCCGCACACACACGCACTAGCCCCCATACCACGACCTCTGGCCTCAAGGGCTGGCAGGCCACCCTGGGTCTGGCCTCCCTGCACAGCGTGGAGGGCAGCTGAGCAATCATTAGCAAGCAGCTGCAGGTGGAGATCAATGATAAGTAGAATTGTGTACATCCGCCTGCTCTCCCCTCGCAGCACGTGACTTCCTATTAACGGCATCTCTCTCGTCTTACCAAGCCGATATTTCCTGTAAGAGGTTCAGACTAATTGTGGTTTTAACAAGGGTCACACCGTGCACTTCTGCGAGAGTGAGCAAGCGTAGGTCAGACAGTCAGACGGTCGGTCTGGAAAACAGATCCATACTCCCCATCTTCAAGGCTGATGCGCAGCCTAGATAAGTACGCTCGCAATGTGGAAATTGCCTGAGGAAGATAGGATGGGTGGAAAATGAGCCCTGGAAGGGAGGGGCCACCAGAAAGATGGGGCGCTGAGTGTTTAGGATGAGGGACCCTAGCTTCTGCAGATGGGTTCTCCCCAGGAGAGTCAGGCACCTGGTGTCTGGTGGCTGACACTGTCTAGAGGTGGCTGGGGTGGGGGTGGGGGGGTGGGGGTGGGTCACATGGCTGTTTGTATCTCCCGCCTCTGAAGTTGTGCCTTTTCCCTCAACTTCTTGGAAGTCCTGAAATCAGTATTTTTGACAGTCAGAAGATGTGGCCCTGTTTGGCTGTCGCTCTGCAGGTTGAACTTACAGCCCAAGACCCCAACCTGAGCTTTGAAAAGCAAAATGCGGACGAGAGAGAAAGGTTTGGACTTCCTCGCTTGACCCTCCCAGCTGGCTCTGCCTGTTCCCGTAAAGACGTCAAGGGTGATATGACAGGACACCATTTATCACTTAGACACCCTCTGCTGCTTCCTTGCCCCTCCCTGTCTCTTCCACTTACTTTAGGTCAAACTGCGACATTTCTTGTGGTTGAGCTTTCAATTTAGGTGACACTTTTCCTGATTCTGAATCTTGTTCCAAAATGCCACAAGCAAAGTCTCCAGCCTAGAATATCAACATGTCTGAGGGTTGTCAGACACAGCTCAATCATTTCCTTCCAGCACACCCAGGAATTTCACGGGGTAAATTAGTATCCAGTCCTACTGGGGACATTCCAAGCAGTCATCAATCAGCTCTGAAACTCTCATCCCTCTCACCTCCTGGGACAGACTTAATATGGAATGTATATACATACATCCTCCTATTAGATCTATATAGTAGAACTTTGCAGAATAATGGAAATATTCCATACCTAGATTGTCCTATATGAAGACCACTGACCACATAAAACCACACTGAGCAAATAAAATATGGATCCTACAACCAGGGAACTAAAATTTAAAATATGTTAATTTTAGTTCATGTAAATTTACAATTAAATTTGGCTATGGTTTTGCATAAATCATGTACAGTTGAGACCAAAAGCATATGAAATCCTAAGTTGATTATCACTATTGATGTAAGTGTGGTCACATTTATTCAAATTCAGAACCTTCCCTTTAATCGTATTCTGTGACTCCCAATCCATGTTCCTGAGTTGCAGGAACTTTGGTTTGAATGTGATATCAGAGATGAGAGTGGAAACTGTAGGAAATGCTGGATTCATGAAGCGATGTGCTTGCGCTGTGCTTTTCAAGGAGACAAGAAGACCTGGCCACACACTATATTGGGACATGTGTGGTCACCTTGTGTGAGAGCCAATGCTTTTGAAGAAGATCTTGGGCTCATTCTTAGCCAGGGAATGTATTCTCACACCATTTATCCACCCACCCAATGTGTGCTGATTTCGTCAGCTTACTAACTGGGGCTGTTTCCTCTGTAATTAAGGAGGAAATTCGAGGTGATAGCTGAATTCCAGGGTATGTGGTATGCTTTATGAATGGTGAACCATCAGGAAAAGTCAATCCCTTTGTTTTTAGTATGTTCTTTATTATTATTATTATTACTTTGTATATGTGTATTAGAGGACACTGTGTGTCTCTGTGGAAGACAAAGGGTGACTTCAGGCATCATCCTGTTTGTGCTTCGCTCTGGGATTTCCCAGGTTCCACCCACCAGGGCCAGAAGGGCAGGCCACTGCCATATCTGCTTGGTATTTTTACTTGGGACCTGGAATCTGAACTCAGGACCTTCTGCTTACGAGGCAGAGTTTTAACCCCTGAGCATCTCTCCAGCCCCTGTTGTTACATCTTCTTTAGTGAAAAAAAAATTATTGGAATTTTTCTTCATTGGCAGGGGGACTTAAACTTTAATTGAGAGTCTGAATTGGAATTGAAGACAGGATAGGTAGAAAAAATAAGGAATTTGTCTACTTTATGTTTTAAATTTTTAATTTGTTTCACATACATGTGTATGGGATATGTGCCTATGTATGTGCGTGTGTGTTTTATAGGCGGATAGGTGGGTGTTGCAGCTCGACTGCATGGTTGCTGATAAATGACCATCAAACAGCTTAAAGGAAAAGGGGTTTATTTCCTTAGGATAGTCCGGTTACAGTTCTCAGTCCAGCTAGATGGGAGAGCATGCACCAACACCAGGGCTGAGGGAACTGGCCACACCATCACTACATAACAGCTGAAAGATGGACGATCCTTACTTGCCAGACCAGCATGTCTGGCCAAGTGAACAGAAGGATGCCCACTCTCTCAACCAGCTCTCTGTGATTTATCCAGGGCCTAATCCCACCCACCATGGCTGGGTCTTCCCCAGCAGCTAGACAATCTCCTTCAGGTTTGCTCTGGGCTTAACTCAACCATCAACTCTGTACAACTGTGCCCAGAGCTCCAACCCTCAGCAGTCAAGTTGGCACCTGTGCTTAACTATGACAGCGGGTATGTGTGCATGTATGATTACAGTAGAGGCCGTGTGTGCCTGTGGAAGCCCAAAAGTGATATTGGGCATCATTCTGCATTGCTCTTCTACCTTACTGCTTTCTCTGGGGTTTCCCAGGCTCTGCCTTCCAGGGCTGGAGTTACAAGCTGCCACCATATTCTTCTGACATTATTACGTGGGATCTATGGATCCAAATCCAGGTCTTTTTGTTTGTGAGGCAAAGGTTGTCACCACTGAGCCATCTCCCCATAATCTGCCTAGTTTAGAGGGATGCATTGGATGGCCCAGTCTATGTATCCAGGCAAATGTTACCTTGGCATACCAAGTAGATTCATTGGTAGAAATCTCGTGCTCAGCAAGAGAAGAAGAAGAGAAAATCAGATTTTAAAATGTCTCAACTTTCAATAGACTATGAAGGACAGGTTTCAGAAACTACAGGCCAGTTCATATGCTATGGACACATTTTAGAATGGATTATTACCCACTTGATTTTCAAGATGCGGGGCATGGAAATCTAGTGTCTTAAGAAAAAGTAACAGGGCAAGTGTGTTTGTTCTCAAGAAGGGTGTGAGTAGCTGTCCTTCCAGAACTATCTCAAAACAAACTGGAGATGTGTGGGCTGCATGCAAGCGTTCAGAGACTCGTAGCTACCTGGTCTCACTGAAAGAGACGTCACAAATTAGTACTGTGGTCCCAAGGGAAGGTGCTGGAGGTGTACCACAGAACTGTTTGGTCTGGTTCTGGCTGGACCTTCATTATTTCAAATGAAGACCTAGAGGTGTGTACATGGCCGGATACATGTGAGACGGTAGATGGCCTATCAGGGTTCACAGAGATGCTCAGAGCTCACAAGGATACACTTGCATCCTTGAGATGAGCTTAGAAATTAGCAGTTGTGATTTCAAAAGGCCTTCAAAAGCCCAAGATGCAGAATCACCCACGTGACAGAGCCACGGACATCCCCCGGAAACAGGGTTGCATGCAACCTGAGGCTGCTGAGTCTTGGGTAAACTGAGGCTCAGGTGGAGGGGGTGAGGGAGTCTCTCAATTATGTCTTTTGCATGAAGAGGCCCGGGGGAGGGAGAGGCAGGGATGTCTTCCATGTGGGTGTCATTCGAAACCGCTGAGAATGTTCACCATGAAGGAGCCCACATTCAGGAGCTTCCCTTCCCACTGATGAAGCTTTGTGGTGTGTGTGTGTGTGTGTGTGTGTGTGTGTGTGTGTGTGTGTGTGTGTGTCAGACGGCACTGTGTGTCTCCGTGGAGGCCCAAGGGTGACATTGGGAATCAACCTGGATTGTTCTATCTCCTTATTGCTTTGCTCTGGGGTTTCCCAGGCTCCACCTTCCAGGACCAGAATTACAGGCTACTTCTATATCCTTATCTCCCAAATATTTTTAATATGGGATCTAGGGAGGTAAACTTGGGTCTTTTTGCTTGGGAGGCAACGGCTTCAACCCCAGCCCTATTTATCTTTTAAAAGTGTCTCTCACAATCAGACATGCACAAGAAAGGACTCTCTGGGAATTGGGGTGGGAGGCACTTGGGGATGGGGAGGGAGAGGGGTGGGGAGGGGGAGCAGCGGGTACAGGGGGAGGAGGAGGGAGGGAGGGAACTGGTGTACCTAATAAGTTTGTATGAGCTGAAATAAAAAAAAAAAAGAAATAAAGAATGAGGGTAAAAGTTGTTTGATTAAAAAAATTAAAAAAAAAAAAAGTGTCTCTCACTGAAGCTGGAGTTAGACCCTTCAGCTAGGCTGGCTGGTCAACCAGTAAACCTCTAATATCCACCTGCTTCCACTCCCCTGGGATTATAGGCACGCACGGCCCTTCCTCTCTGTCTATGTGCATGGATCTGAATTCAGGTCCTCATATCCGTGAGTCAAGCGCTTTTCCCACTGAGGCATCTCCCCAACCCTGCTGCTCAGATCTTTATTGGCCAAAGCTCATTCTTCTCATGCTGAGCATTTTTGTGGCATGAAGTGGGAAGGAAACAGAGGTAGTCACTAATATTCTTTCTCCAGACATGAGCTTTTAATTTTCAGTTTTTATAAACATTACTTATTTTATTTGTTTCAGTCCTTCAAGTTTACTTTTATTTATTTATTATTTATTTACTTATTTACTTGCTCATATGTTAGGGGGGAGGCACTGTGTATCTCTGTGGAGGCCCAAGGGTGACTTTGAGCATCATCCTGGATTGCTTCTACCTCCTTTTTGCTTTGCTCTGGGATTTCCCAGGCTCTGCCTACTAGAGCTGGAACTGCAGGCTGCAGCCGTTTCTGCCTGGCATTTTCTGCCTGGGACCTGGGATCTGAACTCAGGACCTTCTGCTTATGAGGCAGAGTCTTAACCCCTGAGCCATCTCTCCAGCCTCAGTGTGTGCTTTTTAAAACAATGCATCCCTCATGGACACTTGTCTTTAATTTGGGGATTTTTTTTTTTGTAAAGTATTCTAGGCAGTAGAGGTAGACCGACAGGGACAACTGAATGGCAGATGGCATCTATTGAGAACACATCCTCAGCTAGTAGCCAAAGATCAGGGCTGTGATGCAGTGGTGGGTATCTCCAGTCCTGCAAGACCCCTCCATGGAAGGGGACGAAATGGCAGGTTTTTGGGGAGCAGGAAGCCCCATGTGGGGGAAGTGAGGGTCAAAAGCAGCTGAGATTGTTACCATGTTCCATTTCTGACTTAGAATGCAGACTGACTTGACTTCAACTACCCTAACTACATAGCCCATCCTTGTGTACGCATCCCTGCCACTTCCTCCCAGGAAATGAAGGCAAGTGGAAAAGTCAAACTTCTCGAAGGGGGAGACTTCAGGAATCTGACGAGTGTTTTTCTAGCTTTTTGATCATCTTTGGAAAGAATAGAAGAAAGCAATTCTGCCAGTGCACCAGTGCACAATACTGAGCAATCTGTACCTATGTAACTTATCAATCAAATGTGTAAGAATCATGATTGGTGAGAAATGTAAATTCTTTGTCTGGATCTGGAGCTAAAATTTATTGGCATGACAACAGGAAATATTCCATTGGTAGCAATATGCGTACATCTTGCTACGTCTATGTCGGATCACTGTCCACTGAGGAGCATGAGGTAGTCATGGAAGTTTGCGTCTTGATTCCAGCTCGCGTCTTTACAGGTTTCCTTTACAATTTCCTGAGGCTTAAACGTGATTCTTACACATTTGATGATTGATAAGTTACATGTAGACAGATTGCTCTGTTAGTGTGAACTAATACAGTGGTAAAGCTGCTTTCTTTTATTCTTAAAAAAAAAAAAAAAAGCTAGAAAACCCTAGTCAGATTCCTGAAGTCTCCCCCTTGGAGAAGTTTGACCCTGATTGTGCATCTGGACTGTCAGCCTCGTGGCTTTGGCTTCCTTATCTTCAGAGTAGCCCTTATCAAGTTAGGTGTTGGGTACAGGGATGTAGGAGCACTCTGCCTCTCCTCTCTTCCTGTGCTGCCTTATCGTCTTCCCGGCAGGATCCTGAGTTCCGGATCCTTTGCCCAAAGCAAAGGTACAGAATTGAGTCACGCGATGCTACACCTCAGAGAAAGGAGCTGGATCCCGTGGGGAGGCTCATCCCACGTCACCGGCTGGACAGGAGGAAGAGGCGGGCTCCTGTTTGCCAGGGCCAGAGCGGGTAGGAAGGAGCAACCGGAGGAGGGGAAGAGATCAGGGCAAGTCAGGCGATTGGAGGGGGGAGGACTGGTTTAGGGGTTAAGGTGCTTGCTGAACAGAGAAAAGGACTGGAGGCCCCTGCCCCCCAGTTCCCACATAAAATGTGAGGGTGAATGTGGTAGTTTACTTGCAATTCCAGCCCCGAAAAAGCAGGGACTGGGAATGACCACAGCAAACTAGCCAGCCAGACTGGCCCTAAAGAGGTCTAATCTCCAAACATGAAGACCGAGACTCAATATCACCCTCAGGCCTCTACATACAAATGTACTCACATGCACATGCCACCCACATTACATTCAAATACACGCACACGCACACGCACACACCCCACATGCTCTCACATGTGCATGCAGAAGAAAATAGAAAAGCTTTGAAAAGGAAGTCCAGAGAAAGTGGGTGATGGCAGGAAAGCTCAATGGGTAAGACATACATACGCCTGTGAACCTGGAGACCTGAGTTCAATTCTTGGAGGGCCACATGGTGGAAGGAGAATTGACTTCTGACTTGCACCATGGCTATGCCTGTGTGTGTGTGTGTGTGTGTGTGTGTGTGTGTGTGTGTGTGTGAATGTCTTCTCTCTCTCTCTCGCTCTCTCTCTTTCTCTGTCTCTCATTTATAAATAAAGTACTAAAAATAGAAAGAGTGCATATCCCATTTTTTTTTTTTTACATGTGTATGTATCTGTCTGTGCGCTGCCTGTGGAGACCCAAGGGTAACTTTGGGAATCATCATAGATTGCTCTGCCTCTTTTTTGCTTTGCTCTGAGGTTTTCCAGGCTCTGTCTTCCGGGGTTGGTAGTGCGGCCACTGCCATTTCCACTGGCGTTTTTACGTGGGATCTAGAATTTGAATTCAGATCCTTCTGGTTATGAGCCAAAGACTTAACATCTGAGCCATCTCTCCACCCCCATACATTCCATTTTTTTAAAAGGAGGTCCAGGAGTTGTGGAACTTCAAAGGGTGTTCACAGGTTTGTGTAAACTGATTCTTTTCTGTTCCTTCCTTAAATAAGTTTGGGAGACTATTCCTGTTTCAAGTACAGCAATGCTCGGTATCAGACACCAACCTCTGCCCAGCTGGGTTGGATGATCTTACTTTTTCATTTCCAACTCCCTGTGGACCTGTCTGGGTTCAAATGTCCACAGACAATCCAATGCCGCCGTCTGTTTTCCAAATTTTTAGCCATAATAGTGACTCACTTTTAAGACAGCGCCAGAACACATCTCTGTATGGAGCACTAGATCTTGCAAGGGACATTCTAAGGCGAGTCCTCCTTAATGCATGGAGACAGAAAGAATAACTCTGGAATGTACAGAAGTCATGTTTAAGCCTGTGACCTCGTTGTCGATTGCCCAGAGACTGATCTGCAAAGGTCCGCAAAGAATGGCTTCAGCCAGAAGCTGGAGGAGGATTTTACACTTGCCTGCCTAGAAAAATTGCTTGACATAGATAAGGTTTTGTTTTCCTTTTTTTTTTTTTCAATATCCCATCTGAAAACATTTGCTCTAATAAACATATAAGACAAGATAATGATTGTGTTGCTGGTGCGTGAGGAGGATAATAAGATATTAATATACAGCCAAATATGAGCGGCCCCCTTGTAGGCAGCTGGCTAGCCTGCCGATGTGTAAGAATTGGTTCACCTTGTGGAGGGAGTGCAGCCGGGCGCTAGATTGTAGCAGCAACCGTTAGCACACTGGCGAGGCATGAAAATCTGCTGCTGTTTAAAAAAAATCCTGTGTGTTCTCTCTGAAAGAAAAAAAAGGAAAGGAAATCCACAAACATGTATCTTAGTCATGAGATTTACTCCACACAGTCTGATTTTACCTTGATGTGTGTGTGTGTGTGTGTGTGTGTGTGTGTGTGTGTGTGTGTGATGTACATGTATCTGCATGTATGAATGCATGCAAACTTATACCATGTCTTAAGTATGGAGGTAGCATAGGGTTGGATGGACATGGGGTACCCACCCTTACTTCTGCCTTGGTGAAAGCCGCTGTCCATTGATGTTTTACTTTGTTCCCTGTGTACACAAGGCTGACTGGTCTGCAAGATCCTGGAGCTTCTCATGTCCCTGCCTCCCATCTCCCCATTCGAATTCTGAGACTATAGATGTTCTCATTATATACCTAGCTGTTATGTGGGTTCTGGGGATTTGAACTCAAGTCATCATACTTGCGCTGCACGAGCTTTCACCCACTAAGCCATCTTCCCAGCGTTCATTCATCCACTTCATAGCCGTGTCCCGAGCACTCGCTAGGTGGGCACCTGGCACGTCGACAGGCTTTAGAGCAAGGAGCTGGGGTCCCACCCCATCAGAGCTATTATACATAAGCAGCTTGACTGGCTTTCACACCTCACTAGGGCCGCAAGGGATGCTGAGGCTGACCCGGATGCCTTTCTAGAAGTCACACGTTGACTGTGGAGAGCATCGGCTTGGCTTCAGTGTGTGGTGTTAAGTCAACTGGATGCTCAGAAGCATAACTCTCTTCCAAGGCTTCAAGCATGCACGATTCCAGAATGAGCTGGGTGCTCTAAAAAGTCACACGGGTTGGTTTGGGTTATGCTATTATGGGCTGTATCTCTTCCCAAAGCAAGGTCTCTGCTAACCATGCCAAAGATGGGAACATCCGCCACTGTAGAGTTCTCCCTTCTTTATCCCCACCCTTCTCAGCCCCAACCATGGCGCCTTCTGAGACAGGCTACCGGCTCTTGCTAGACATTTGCATCCAACCTTTCATCTGACATCTCTGCCCCTTTAACCCCAACCATCGCATAGCTGAAGGGTAGACAGTCACGTGACTTCACTGAGGACCAGGGGCAGCTGTGTTTTCAATGCCTGTTTGCATCTTTTCCAGCTAGATGGGAATCCGTCCTTCGGATCCTGCATCTACTATTAAAAGACAAAAATGAAAACCACGAGGTCAAAGCACGAGTCCCAGTGGAAAGCTATTAGTGTCATCCTGGTCTGGCTCTCTGTCTGTTCCGTCATGACACATGAATAGTAATGCATGCTGGGTAACGTGATGGCAACCGATGCCTTCTGCAGGGAAAGTGAATGTGGGCAACATACACAAGTGAGTTCTGTGCGCACACAATCCTCTTCACAAGGAGTAATGGGTCTTTATTGATCACAGGATGTTAAAGCAGAGCAGAGACAATGAACTAGAAATCTAATGTCTGAATTAAAAATATTCGAGATGTATTTCTAATCCTCATTGCTGCTATTCAAATCTGAGAACTTAAATGAAAACGAGACTCTCAAACATGGAAAAGAACCTGGAGCTAAGACTGCCTGTATTGTGGGGCAGGTTCAGTGAACATGGAGATCAGTGTGACTAATGACATTTCTCAAACGCAGATGTTTTCTTGGCGACCTACGGAACGTTTGCTGAGTGCACGGTAGATCATACATGAAAAATAAATAGCGGTGCTTCCTTATGAGTGGTCTCAGCCAGGATTTCTCAGAACGAGAAATTCATTTTGGATCCCACCCGGCTTATAAGCGCCCCTCTCCTGCATTTCTCCTCTCCCAGTGCTTAAGTGATACAGAAGATAAAAGAAGCATTGGATAAATGCATAATTATGTCCATTTAGAAACTCGGCTGTCTATATTTGCTCAAGTAATGTATGTTGGTCTAGCCAGTGAATTTTAGAACTTTTCAGGAAGTTTGTGTTTCTTGGCCATTAGGATTTCAGCCATGAAATCTTTAAGGAGCCAAATATGTCTGCTGCAAGATGGATTTCTTTTATTTATATTTCATTTATTTATGAGAGAGAAAAGTTTGAGTGCACAAGTGCACATATAACAGCACACATGTGGACACACAGGTTAACACTTTTGGCAAGTCAGTTCTTTCCTCCCACTATGGTGGAAGCCTGGGATTGTGGAATTGAACTCAGGTCACCAGATTTACACACAGGCACCTTCACTGGCTGAGCCATCTCCGGCCTTGAGATGTTTTTCCTATTCTAGAATATTATGTCCAAATGGAGTATTCTTGGAACAGATACACCTGCAACGCACACAGCCCACATTTGAAACTTTCTTTCCACATGCAGAGGCCCCTTTGATATTTTCTTGCTTTTTTTTTCTTGGATGCATATTAAATGTATTAAAAATAAACAAAAAAAATCTGTAGGCGATCTGTTTCTGGGAGCAGTTTGCTGTCAGTCAGCCTCTGTTTGCTTTCTCTTATCTCTTTCCAAAACAACAGCCCATCAAATAGTTTCAGAAGGAGTGAATTCAGATATGACTGGCCAGCATCACGTACTGGGACATCCCGCATATCTTAAGGAGAGGGGATAGGAGGAGGGAAAGAATCTTCATCAGCCATAGTTGGTCAGTATCCCACATGCACACTCACAGTAGGGAGAAACCTGAGACCCAGGGGAGGGCTTGGTGGGCTCCCAGAACAGTGCTCAGCCACCTTGTCCTCTGCTTTTTCAAAGCTCATGCTATTGCCCGTGTGGTTACCTTGCCTGATTATTGGTCTCCTACAAGGAGACGCCCATACACACCAAAGTCTCTCTGGCACAGAATCTGGATCAACTTCAGAATCTTCCACACGCAAGCCCACCCTCTCTGAGATGCTGACGTGTGTCTATGGTGGGAAGAGACTGGAGTGGAGAACATCTGAATGGACTCTGGATTAGTTACTTGACATCGCTGTGACCAAATCCCCAACAGAAACAACTTGGGGGGGTTTGTCTCAGGGTCCAGGGACATGGTCCATGATGTAGGGGAAGCTTGGTGGCCACAGGCTCCTGTCTTCCAAGTCACACCTGTAGCTACTACCTCCTTCAGACCCAGCCATGCCTCTCTGACCATCCCCCAAACAACAGCAAAAAGACCAAACGCAGCACCAGCAGGTGCGGATCAAGTGTTCAGACACATGGACCTGTCGAGAACATGTCACTCTCAAAGCATGACAGATGTCAGTCAATGCTCCACCAACTATCTTCAAACAGCCAATGGTCCCACCCCATGGGGGTCTCCTGTCACCATGCAGACTCACCGCCCTTGAAACTCCTCTATGCTGTGGTCTGCTGGCCTTTCAGATGTGCCCATGCCTCCCAGTAAAAATGAAATTGTGTGTGTGCATGTATGCACACACATGTTTATATGTGCATGTGTGTATATGTACGTGCATGTGTGAGCGTATTGCACGTGTATACATATGTGAATGTATGTGCATGTATGTATTCATGTATGCATGTGTGTTTGCATGCGTATGTGCGTGTGCTTATGTGTCTCTCTGAGTGCATATGCATGCATGTATGTGCATGTGTGTGCACGTGTATGTGTGTGCATGTGTGTATGTGTGTGCATGTGTGTATGTGTGTGCATGTGTGTCTGTATCAGAGGGCACTGTCTGTGCCTGTGGAGGCTCAAGAGTGACATTAAGAGTCGTCCTGGATTGTTCAACTTCCTTCACTTTGCTCTGGAGTTTCCCAGACTCTGCCTTCCAGGGTGAAAAGTGCAGGTTGCCACCCTGCATTTTTATGTGGGATCCGGGATCAGAACTCAGGTCCTTGTGTTTTTGAGGCAGAGATTTCACCCCTGAACATCTCTCCGGTCCCCAAAAATAAAATAAAAATATTTTTAAGTCTGGGAAAAACAGTCAGTCTCTCCCATATTGATTGTTGTGATTCTTCGGAAATCTATGTATACTTTTCTTCTATTTCCAGAACATTCTTCAGCTGCCTTCTTCCCATGGCGTACAAGCCTGTGTGCATGTGTGGGTGAGCCTATTCATCGGTGCTAGTGGTTATGTACGTGAGTGTGTCCCTTAATGCAGGGCTGACATTGGGAGAGCCGAGCCACCCAGTGTCCTTGTGGATCTGAGCGGCTCTTTCTGGAAGCTGGGCTTATTGTGGCCCTATTGCTTTTTTGGTCCTCTCCCCCGACCTCCCGCATTACCGGCCGTGGATTGCTTCTTACTGAGGGTGATGCTTAGGTATGGTCCGGAGGAGATAAGTGATTTGGTCGAATCGCCGCTGCGGAGGTTGGAGATTCCCGGCCACTTTAATAGCTCTGGCTGACCTCTGAATGAAACTCCACCTTTGGTTATTAACATGTCTCTCTCCACTTTTATGATTTTTTCGGAACATAATTTGTCACAGTTTTTATCTGCACAGAGCAAGCTTTAAGCTTTTAAAAACGTGAGTTATCTTTTTACAACTGCTAACAATTACACACCATGGCCAGGCCCCGCCAAAAACCAATTATGAAAAACCTGGTCTGGAGTGAGCAGCGGGGGGCGTGGGCTCCCTCCTGGCGCTGAGTTACAGATTTCTGAACTCCTGCCTCTGTGCTGCCTTGATCAGGAGCCGGAACCCAAGCCACACTTGGGAGTGACTCAGAGATCCCGGAGATAGGA
Organism: Typhlomys cinereus; assembly: GCA_023101885.1. Taxonomy (NCBI): domain Eukaryota; kingdom Metazoa; phylum Chordata; class Mammalia; order Rodentia; family Platacanthomyidae; genus Typhlomys; species Typhlomys cinereus. The sequence continues at coordinate 524,381 of JALPQD010000486.1, forward strand.
CAGGGGCAGAGAGACGAATTGTTCCTTGTTTGGAATGAGCATCTGATAAGGGCTCGAGGCTGCTTCCCGGCTCTTCAGGGAAAGGCTTGCACGCCGTCAGACACCCGGAGACACTTAGCAGGGGTGTTTCTGGGCTACTGTCTCTCAGTTGTTCAGTACTAAATTTATCCCAGGACAGAAGTGCATTGTCCTGGAGCAGCGCCGTTTTGGGTTCCAATCCGCTAATTATCCGTTATTCTCTTTCTCATCTGCGCTTTAGTTGACTGAAAGTGTCAGGTTCCTGCAGTGTTCGTGTACACGTGCATGCATGTGTGTTGTGTCTGTGTACTTGGATGCATGTGCATGTCTCATATGTGTATGTACCGTGTGTACTTCATTGTGTGTGTATGTGTATGCATTGCATGTATGTGTGCACATGTGAGCTTGTGTGTGCATATGCATGTGTACCTGCACTGCATGTATGCTTGTATCTGTAGGCATAGACATGTGTGCATATATATGTGTGTGAACTCATACACATACTTGGCTGTGTGTATTTGTGTACATGTGTCCTTCATTATGTGTGCATTCTCATGTGCATGAGCATGTATGTTCTTGGCTTTGTGTGTGCACATGGGTTTGTACATGTACTTGGTTGTGTGTAAGTGCACACACATGTACACTGCATGTGTGTCCACTGTGGCATATATGCACTATGTGTGTGTGCTTGTATGTGTGTCTATGTGTGCATGCATTTGGTTGTGTGTGGCATGTGGTTGGCTGTGTACACATGTTCATGTGAATGTATGTGTACTTGACTTTGTGTGCGTGTCTACACGTGAACTTGATTGTATGTGTGTGTGCGCGCATGCGCTTGCTTGTGTGTATGTGTTGGTCACACATGCACATAGGTGTGTACAAGTATGTGTCTGTGCATTTGCCTCCTGTGGAGGCAGAGGTCAACGCCCAGCATTTTCCTCAGAAACTATTCACCTTATCTTTCGAGATGGGGCCTCTGTCTGCACGAGGCCTGCTGGCTCAGCTAGGCTGACTGACAGGGATCCCCATCTCCGTTTCTTCAGAACTGGAGGTGCAGGCCTGTGCTGCTGCACTTGGCTTTTAGAGTGCAGGGAGAGCAGTAACTGGGACCTGCATGCCTGCCACACAAGCACTTTAAAACCAAGCATCTCCCTGCCCAGCACTGCTTCTTCTGACTTGGGAGCCACACGGGTTCTAGTCCCGCCTTGACACTGGAAGTATTAGAAGGCAATGGGACATACTGTGAGGAATGTGGAAAAGTAGGGGCGACAGGTGAGTGAATTACCTGTGCTGTTACTCTTATGCAGCAGCCAATCCCTGAGGGGGTGGGCTTGGCTCTAGGGCGGACAATAGGAGGAACTGATGCCTCTATGCCTTGATTAAAGTTAAAGGTTTTTTTTTGTGTGTGTGTGTGTGTGTGTGTGTGTGTGTGTGTGGCTGTTAAGATGCTACTAAAGAATCAGCAGGAAATGGTGTGAAAACCAGGGGCAGAGTTTTCAAATACGAGATTGAAGGAAACATCTGTGGTCAGACCACGGAGAAAAGTAGGGCAAGGAGCAAATGGGGGCAACCTGAATGTGGGCTCCCCACACTTTCCAAGCACAGCTCTCTGCCGCCCCCCACTCTCCCCAGGATGCCTCCTGGGCCTAAGCTGAGACCCAAGCTAGCTTCTGCCTCAGGGCAGGCTCCTGACCCAAAGCGAAGACCAGTGGACGGTATCACCTGCTTCCCTGGGGCCTTATGGCCTTGAAGCAAGACGTCTGAGTAAATGAAAGATGGAGGCAGAAATGAAAGGAGCAAGAGAGGAAAGAAAGGAGAGAGAGAGAGAAGGGGAGGAAAGGAGAGAATGGAAGGAGAGGAAGAGAAGGAAAAAAGGAGAGGAGAGAAGGAAAGGAGAAGGAATGAAAGAAGAAGAGGAGGAAGAGGTGGAAAAGGAGGAGGAGGAAGAGAAGAATAGAAGGGGGAAGAAAGGGGTGGAGGAAAGAGAAGAGAGGAAGAGGAGGAGAGGAGGAGGAAGAGAAATAAACAAGGTGAACCGCCTTCTGGCTACAGGCTTCCAGCACCATCTCATAAGGTGTGTGGTTAGCCCGAGCAGGGCTCACCATGCTAGCTCAGTTCCCAAGTGAGATAAGGGCCAAGGTTGATGGGAGGTGTAGGGGTAACACTTGCAGGAAGCCTGAAACTCGCTCTCGAGCTGCCATGCTAAATAGTTGGCACAATAGTGACCAAGTCCCAAGCCGGCCACTGCCTGCACGGCTTCCCTCCCCCTTCCCAACAGGCTGAGGTCACAGAAGCTGCCACTTGGCTCCATGACGCACTCTGCCCAGGCCCCACCGTTCTGGGATGCCCAGGAACTCGGGTGGGCGGCTTTTGCCTGCAGCTAGGAACTCCTCGGCTTCTGCCCCCAGCGATGGGGGACCAGGCCGTGCCTTGGCAGCTCCTGCGTCTCTTCACAGAACAATTACAAGTGTCTCTTCCAGGAAGTGAGTCTTTCCCCCTCTCCTTTCCGGGACCACCGTCTGCCTGGGTCCCAGGAGTGAAGCCTTCTCTTTCGCTAGCCCCCTGCAGGAAATCCATTCAGAAAGAAGCGGAGCAGTCCCTTCAGCACTTAGTCCCTTTACACTGTCCCTTGTTAGTTCTTCCCTTCCCCGTATCTTTTGGATGGGGGCAAAGGCTTCCACCAACCTTGGGTTTGTCTACCGACTTGACTCGATCATGCTGATGTTGTCTGAGTCCCTCACAATGGGACCTGGGATGGGGATGGAGGGCTTGACTGATGTGGGGGTATGGCACATACAGGATTAGCCTTCTTCCAGACCAGAGGGACCCCCAGCAACTGCGGGATGCTGGGCTCCCTCTGCTCTGAGTTGTTCTTCCAGGAGGGAAACACACAGGGAAACCACAGGTCTTCTTGTTCCGAAGCCTTAGGACTTGTGAGCCTCTGAGCTGGTCTGCTTGAAGTGCTCGTTCCTCCTAACCCTTCCCTAGAGAGCTGACCCCTTGTTGTTCTTGGGGTTCGGATAGCCAGAGGAGTTCTAGCTTCTGCCTCTCTCAGCCAGAGGTTTAGACCCAGGGGTTCTCCTAAACCCCAGGACCATCTAGGAAGAAGCGACTTTGGGATTTGGGACATGGACTTGTTATGTGTCTAGCCAGCAATTCTCTCTTCAGGCTATCTAAACGGATAGGCAAGTGGTGGCAAATTCAAGTATTTCTTTCCTTTGTGGAAGTGAGGAAGGTGTGTGCGCGAGGTGGGGGTGTGGATCAGACCCAGGTCCTTCCTTATTTCAGGCAAGCAATCCAGCGCTGCGTTATATCCCTGGCCCAAAGATATAACTTCTGAGCATCTACATGTGCTAGGCAGAGTCTAAGCAGGGGACACTTGATTCTCTGTATCCACAACTTCCGCATTCATCCATCCAACCCACTGTGGATCAAATGTATTCTTCAGAGAGGGCAGTGAAATCGCACAACAGGTAAGAGTGTTTGCCTTACAAGCTTGATGAGCTGAGTTCAAAATCTGAACTCTTTGTAAAGGTGCCTAGTGTAGTAGTCAGATACACAGGTGTCAGCTTGACAACTGAAGGCTGAGCCCAGGACACACCTGTGAAGAATCAGTAGTAACGCAAGACCTCCGCAAACCCACCTAGTGTCTAATGGATGTAGGAAGATCCAGCCCATGGTGGGCGGAACCATTCCCTGGGCAGGAGAGAGCTGGCTCGCCGTTTGGCAGGTCTCAGCGTGCTCTGGCAATTTTACCCCTTTATTTCTGGACTCCTCGGGTTAGTATGAACTCTCCTGCCTAGCTGGGCTAAGAACTGTAGTCAGAACTGTAAACAAGAACAAAATCCCTTGCTCTCTAAAGTTCTTTAGTCAGGACATCAGATCCACAACATGAACTATAACCTGCAGAGAGAACCAACTCCACAACGTTGCCCTCTGACCTCCACATTGGCATACATAGTCACTTCATTCACACATTTGAGTGTGTGCACATACACAATAGTAACAATAATAATAATAAAAAGATTAATTAGCTAACAATTAAAGTGGGTGGCCCTGTAGCTCAGTTGGTAGAGTGTTTGCCCAGTACACATGAAGCTCTGAGTGCAATTCCCACGACTTGCTGCATAAACCAGGCTTGGTGATGCACCCCTCTAATCTGACTATTGGGGAGGTGGAGGCAGAAAGATCAGTACTTCAAGGCCATCCTCAAATAGTGAATTTGAGACCAGAATGTATTACATGAGATCCTTAAGAACCAAAGTGAACCAAACCAAAGCAAAGCAAATGAAACCCCAACCAAACACCCCCCAGTGTGTGTCTATCCTGAACACATACATTCTCCTCGCCCTGCCCCTTGTACTTGCATGCCGTTGCATTGTAAAGACGCTGCAAGAGCCTAGAGATGATTTAGTGTGGTGGGAGGGGCGGACAGGCCTTATACGCATCCCATGCCGTTTGGTATAAGGGATCTTGGTATCTATGGGGGTTCTGAAGTGACTGCCCCTCAGGATACCTGGGTCACTGACTGACTACATAGGCGTCACCTTATTTGCACTCACATACATCCTAACACCTAAGTTTCCTCCTGCTCCAGGCTGCACAAGCTGCCACAGATCCACACAGCCCTGGAGAGCAAGTCGCCTTCCTCTCTCCTTGCGGTAATCATCGTCTCTCTATTCCTGGCAGCCCTGAGTCAGACAGAAAAGTCTTCCTTCCAGACTGTTTAGGAGTCTGATCTGCTGGGAGATTCTCCCTCACTTCCTCTTGGTCCCAACAGGCAAAGAGCTTCCTCCTCCCATGTCTCCCCCTCTGTCCCCTTCTCCCTTAGGGGGCCCTAGACTCATGGATCATTCATGAACTTGGGCTCAGGATATGTATTTTCTTTATGTGTGTGAGAGAGGTTAGAATGGGGTCCTTACATCTTGCCTAGGCCAAACAAGGACTCTAGCCCCAAACATAGAACCGAGTATGCAGTAGGTACTTACTAGATGCTTACGGCATTCATTCATTCCACCAACTCTCCTGGTACCTGGAGTGGATTCTAGGCTAAGACTCCGGCAACAAGAGTGGTGGGAATTCAGCGTTTAGCAGAGACATTTGGTGAGTACTGGTGGATCAAGGGGTCTCGGTATCCCACACACCAGGACACACCTGGTGGCAGAATCTAGTGTATGTATTACAAGGCCACTAGTTGAGTGGTCTTCGATTCATGTCCCCCAACAACTAAGCATGTTAATTTCTTCTCTTGTCATCATGATAAAACACCAGGCAGAAGCAACTTGAAGAAAAAAAGATTTGTCTGTCTATTTATTTATTTGACAGAGCGTGAAGGGATATCCATCTGTGATGGTGGCGGGGGTGACTTTGTCCGTGGTGGCTGAGAACATGCAGCGTACCTTTTGACATCTTGGAGGATCAGGAAGCAGAGACCGGCAAGAAGCCAGGCTATGAGGATTAAATCTTACCCTCAGCAATCTAGCCTGCGATTAAACTCTGCATTTCTAAGGATACACAAGCTTTCCAAACAGTGCCACCAGTTGGAGACCTCCAGCCTGTGACGATATTTCATGTTTCAACCCAGACACTAGGAAGATGAACAGGAGGGTCCTCGCTGTGAGTACAGGAAAGATGCCCAGCTGGGTACCAAGATCTCACACATGAGATCCAGCGCCCTCCTCTTCCCTTCTTACCCCCCTACCCACTGGCCCCTGGACAGGTTGACTACAATATTCTCTGGTCCTAGTGCTGAGCCAGTAGCTAAGCGTGGGCCTGCATTGATTCATGATGGAAAGATTAGAGGAGTTCCATGATATACCCAATATGACCCACATACGGCTCCCTTATCCAGCTCTGTCTCAGCTACACGGGCTAGAAAATAGCCTGGTTTTGCACAAATTCCAAACCCAAGCTGAAATCCATCCTGCAGCGCTAGATGATCTTCAATTCCACAGAGATTTGGGGGGGGGTGTCTGCAGACAGAGAGGCTCGGGGGATGAGTTTCTAGCCCCGGGTATTTATGAGGGAGAACAGCTCAGAAAAGCAGAGTCTGTCCAGAGTGGAGAAACCTGAGTCTGTTTGAGTTAGTCACAAAATTTCAAGATTTTTTTATGCTGTTAGTTAATAATAACGTCTCACAAGATTTTTTAAATAAAACTGATTCAATTTCTCAGTGCGAAGAAAGAGAGAGAAAGAGAGAAACAGAGCGAGAGTGAGAGAGAGAGAGAACACTAAGATGGCTCAGTAGGTAAAGGTACTGCTACTCAAACCTGGAGACCTGGCCTGAGTTCAATCCTTGAAGCCCATGCGGTAGAAGGAAAGGCCTGACTCCCACAAACCTAACTTCCCACTTAGCTTCATAACATATGCACACACACACACACACACACACACACACACACACACACAAATACACTAAATAAATAAATAAATAAACAAATAAATAAATAAATTCAAAATGAAAGATGCAGAAAGACATAGAGATAAGAAAGCAGGTTAGCTGCAAAAGCCAAACTAGAATATGTCTTTAGAAGTCACAGACTCTCCATCATCATCAGCGCTATCAAAACCTGGGGGAGCCCGAGACAGATTCTCCCTCCAAGCCTCCAAAATGCAGCCAACTCTCGCGGCCCCTGGACTTCAGATCTCAGACTCTCAAACTATAAAAGCACAGCTGTCTTGCTTGAAGCTGTGGTCCCTGGTCAGAGAGACAAGGAGAGCGTCATCATGACATCACGATGGAACGAGGCAGAAGGAGAAGAGAGGAGGAAAGAGAGACAGACAGACGACAGAGGTGGAAGAGCCTCGGAGTGGCCTGAAGTTCTCCCACTGCCAGACTTGTCCTGTGGAAATTTCTTCCTCTCAGGTCTCAGAGCCTTGGGGCTGATGGTCAAGTCTTTGCTTATCTGCAGCAAAGTGGAAGACGACATCACAGCCTCGTCCAGGACCTGGGACCTGCCCTCTTAGCGCAGGCTGCTGAGAAGAAGGCTGAGTCAGGACAGGTTCCCGGGCCCAGGGTAGGGTTGAGAGAAGTAGGAGGTCCCCCAGTGGGAGGCTTGACAGAGGAAGATGCTCCGCTCGGATCACCACAGCTCTATGGGCACCAAGCCTTTGAGTGGCCACGTGTTTAAACTAAAGACACGGGTTTAAGAAGATTCAGTTAGGGGCTTCACACTCCAGAGGAAAGGGAGAAATCTCCCAGCACAGGGACTTTTACTTTTGTGGTTGTTGAGAGAGGTAGAAACCACAAGATGGGAAAACAGCTCAATTTAAGTGTTATACATCCCCGAGGGGCCATGCGCTCTCCTGCAAAAAAGTTCTTTTGATCCGCGCTGACAAATCCCAAGTAGGAGGGCACTGTATGGTTAAAGGAGAGGGTTCTAGAATGTTCTGTTTGAAGCCCAATGCATGCGTCCACTGAGGCTTAAACCTTCCATTTTCAGAGTGGGTGGATCACTTGCCTCTTCTATAAGGACTTCTGTTGCAGGAGGAGACAAGGTTTGAGCGTTCCGGGGAGATGGTTTGGCAAGTAGGGAAGGGCACTTGCAGCATAAACATGAGGACCTGAGTTCAAATCCCCAGAGCCCATATTAAGCAAGGCATGGTCAAGTTTATGCCTGTCATTGCAGACAGGGACATATAGGATTGCTGAGGCTTTTCTGACTGATGGTCTAGCTTCAGTCTCAGTGAAAGATCCTGTCCCAAGGGAACAAGAGGTCGAGTGGTAGAACTGGATATCTGACATTCTTGTCTGGACCCTATGTGTATTTGTGCTTATATTCCACACATAACACATACACGCGCACGCGCACACACACACATATGCACACGCAAATATGAAAAGATAAATAATTTTAAAAAGCAATAGTTGGAATCATTGAGGAGCTTTGAAAAGTATGACATCTACCTCCTTCCCAATATCATGGTTGAATAGGCATGTTGAATAGGTCAGCTTGGGCATTGGGTTATCCCAACAGGTGGCTGACCTGGAGGAGCAGTGTCATAAAGCTTTCGGTGAACGTCGTGAGGACCCATCTCCTTCAATCCCCATGGGGCATTGTGGTTGAGAGTCTGCCCCACAGTGAGGTCAGCCATGTGTTCATATCTACCCCTCCGTGTCTAGGTGGCCGTGCCTGACACTTCTCCTTTAGTTAGTGCTTCCGTATTAGCTACTGCATTAGGTACTGTGATGAAATTCCTGACAAATGTCACCTAAGGAAGAAAGGTTTTGTTTTGGCTCACTGTCTTGGGCATCAGTCTGTTATGGCGGGCGGGGGGAGGGGGGAGGAGAAAGGCATGCTGGGAGTCGGGGCGGGTGTTCTTTGGTTCAGTGGGAACTTGTGACTGGTCACCCCATAATGGCAGCCAGGAACAGGAAGCAGCAAGCTCAGCCCAGAACTGGAGGTTATCAACTTCCAGCTCCCACTCCCATGTGGCCTACATCCACCCAAAGGTGCCATGACGACCTAAAACAGTACCACCAATCGGGGCACTGGGTGTTCAAATGCATGGGCCTGTGGGAGAGATTTCAGATCGAAACTGTCCTACTGCCTTCCTGATGTCACCTATGAGTGAAATGGGACCACAATACTGATTTCACTCAGCACGTGTCCAGGATCAAATCGGCCTTGACTTACCGATTGCACACAGAGGTGTCGATTCTGTGCAGGACATAGAGCAGCAATCACTTTAATCCAAATTCCTCTGGGACCCATGGTTCCCACACCTCCAAGGCCACCCTTACATTCCTTCCTCCCGAGTGTTCTTACCGGGATATCATCCGCGTGTGGATTGCCACAGCAGATTGATGTTGCTTTGTTCTCTAAATAGCGCCGAGAGCGCACATCTGACTCTGTGTTTCTCTGCCTGTCAGAGTCAGTGGTGTAAATATTGAAGCTGTGTGATATTTGAATATTTCTAGGGCTTATATTTTTCATTCTAATTAAAGCCAGAATGTTCCCTTTTAGAAATCAGTATGAATAATAAAAAACCCAGCTGCCTGACTGTAATACTGGAGGGTGTTTTTTCTAAGAGTCTCTGTGGTTGGGGGGGGGGCTGAATCCTTCCATGTGTTGACCCCATGTCATGGTCCTGACCTCCAGACCTTCCACCAGCATCATCAGGAATCTGCCTAGCTGGATGATGATGGTTCAGATGCACAGTCCTAGGGTCAGGGTAGCCCAGGGTGGAACCCACCACCCAGCCCAAGAGCCTTCCTAGGACTTCCTGCCAACCGCAACAACTTAGCTGAATCTGAGCTGCCCACTAGGCTAGATTACAGGGGCTCGGAAGCTTTATACACCCGAAGAACACGCCTGTCAGTGGAGTGGAGAAGAGACTGCTGGTGGCTCAGTTGGTAGAGCGCTTGCCTAGCATGTCGGGTGCCTTAGGATCAAATCTCAAGCCCGCTGGAAAAGAATGACTGTAGCGCAGGTGACTGTGGACTTTGTGGATTAAATCGACCAAGTTTATCTCCTGGAAGTTCAGGAGGTTAATCACGTGACCTGGTCTGACTATCTTCTCGCCGGGGGTCCCTCTGGGGTTACTGGGGACACTCTCTTTCCTGAGTTTTTTTGGCTCCTAGGACAGGGGTGGGTTGGGGAGGTGATTAGCCTTTGACTCATGGGGCCTCCCTCAGTCTTCCCATCACGCTATTCCAACTTCTGTGCCCTCTGCCACCCCTCCTCTCATGACCCCACGCTTCTCCCTTTAAAAGGTGTCCTTGCGGTGACATAATGACCCCCTGGATACGCTGTGTCTTGTGGCCAGGTGAGCAAGGACCTTAAATTCCCTGTAGCCCTACATAGACTCAGCTGGGAAGACCAGCGAACTTCCCAAACTTCCCGACACAGAAACCAGCAGGTGGACGGAAGTCGGTGTTCTCGGGCGCCCTCCTCTCTCCCTTGGTTTCTTTACCCGTGAAAGAGGCGGCCAGGGGCTTTGTGGAGCCAAGGGCTGACTTAGATCTCTCTGTTCCAGATCCTTCTGTGAAGTGGCCAAGTCCCTCCAGCCCTGTGTGTTCCCACAGACTCCCCCACCGGGAAACAGAGTCAGAAGTCCAGCACGTGAGCTCCATCTTGGCTCTTGGCTCTCCTGTCTGTGAAATGTTAGCAGGTGACTTTCAATCTTTTTTTTTTTTTTAATTGGGGACACATGTTAAGAAAGGGAGCTGGGATAGCCCCAGGGGAGGACAAGCTGCCACAGCCATGTTTCACCTCGTTCAAAGTCTGGGCTGCTGAGAAGTGCAGGGAGAGGTTTGATAAATGCAGAGTGACTCACACACACACACACACACACACACACACACACACACACACACACCCCACCATCACCACCATCACCTTCCATCCTGAGCATGTGGACTCTGAGCCCCTCCCCCTCCCCTAAGGAGTCTCACTCTAAAGGAAAACAGTTCCAGGAAGTGACAGGTCTGTTCCCAAGGGGCCTTGGACCTTGCCCTCTACACTCTTGGAGTCTTGCCTCTCAGGGGACACGGTGTGGCGCTGGGTCCTCACTGCCTGTCCATCTGGTGACAGTTTGTTGTTTGTGCTCAATGAATTTAGCCAAGCAAAGCATGCTTCCTTTTGTTAAAAAAAATTTTTTTTCAGAACATTTAATGTCTGTGTAGGGGGTAGGGGGTGGGGTCAGAAGGCAGCTTGCAGGAGTGGGTTTTCTCTCTTCACTGTGGGGGCTTTGGGGGTTAAACTCAATTCATCAGGCTTAGCAGCACTTTCACCCACTGATCTCTATCCTTCCCTACAGCTGGCTTGAAACAGGCTTATTTCCGCTTCTAGTCCTCAGGTTGTTTGTATGTTTGAACTCTAGATTCTGACTTAGTCTTTGATTGAGCACCTACTATGTGCCAGGCACTGACTTACCATTCCCTCCAAAACCCTCAAAGAAGGTTCTGCACTTCTTGTCATGCTAATGCCCAACAGAAAAGAAAACACGCCTCAGAAGCTCGACCTCAGCTACCCAGTCACACAGCCTCTGGGTGGGGAGCTGCCTTTCACAGTCCAGGGTCTACCTGTAAACTTAGAGTTGGAGCGAGGGATGCATGCTTTGAATGAAAAGTCTTCTGAACAGTAAATCAACCCTAGTCCAAACTTTGAGTTCACCGGTAGAAAATGCACATGTGAATTTTAGGGAAAAAAAAGATTAAAAAAAACTACAGATGTCAAACCACCACACTGGCATTCATGCAGCCACCCACCCACACAGAGATGTTCATGGTGAAGAAGATTCTAGAAAGCTCTGGGCCTTTGGGCAAGCAGAGAGTGGAAGGAAGGCTAAGCAGTTTATGACTGTGGGCGAGAAGGAGGAACCAGACCAGAGATGCTGAGGCTTCTGCCTGAAGTCAGCGCTCCAGACATGGGCTAAGGATGTGGATGTTGGCTATACTTACTGGCAACTTCCTTGCCACCCCTTTCCGGAGGCACCCCCACATCAGTTCACTGACTCTCCAGAAACAACTTGAGCAGAGAATGTTCCCCCTGTTCCCATTTTTACAGATAGGACATGTGGTAAGACTCATCACAGACAACATGGCATGAATGAATTCAGACTGTGAACTGACCAGACGCCAGGAACTTTGCATAGCATTGCTAGTCCCATATCACACACACACACACACACACACACACACACACACACACACACACACACACTTCAATGTACTTATCTATATAAAATGGGGGAGTACTGGGTTGTCATCTTAGATGGTCTTCAGAGGAGAATGAAGTGGACATTGAGTGGTTTGGTGTCGTTTGGACACAATGGCAAGGGACAGGGGCTTTCCTGCAGGGTTTAAACTCATGGGGATGTGGGAGAGTTCGGACCCCTTCCTGAGCTATTAGAGACTTGAGTGAGCCCTTGGGGGCAGGGACTAAGTCACCTGTAGCACACAACGTCCTCCCTGACCTGTAAGCCTTGGTGGCCCCAGCGCGGCTGGGGAGAGGCTGTTCAGGGTGGGGCCTGACCTAAGTCCAGGAGCAGCCCTGGCGCCCAGCTGAGGCCAGAGACAGGCCAAGGTCGGCCAGCCGGGCAGGCAGCAAAAGGTTGGAGGGACCGGGGTTGGATAAAGGCCAAAGATGCCAGCTGCCTGTCAGGGTGGGCTCCTGGAAGCCCAATGACTGGCACTAGACTGAGGGACAGGGGCTCCTTGATGACAGACCCAGAAGGTGTGGCCTCCGTGTGTCTCCCTCTGGGTTCCCGGATGCTCCTGCTACCGAAGCTCCCTGAGCCTAGGGTTCCCTCTAGAGAAAAATCCGAGGGGCAGAGGGAGACAAGCACCTTCACCCTCATCCTCACGAGGAACCCGCAGACCACAAGGGTCCAGCCAGGGTAGGCAGAGCTCATTTCGCTCCTGAGGATTCTGCTCCCAGGTGGATGGGCTGGCGCCAGGCAGTCGTGACTAAAGTCCTGTCTCTCAGGTGGACTCTGTCTCTTCCATGTGGCGCATTACTTCATCTGCCCTTTTGTGTCTTCCTCTGGAGTCGCAGAATGGCAGTTAAGGCCTTACGACATCGGGGCACGGTGCGGGGCGGAATAACTGTCGCCTCCGAGATGCTGATTCGATGCAAGTCAGTGCTTCCGACCAACTCCGCGGTCCCTGCTGGGGTGTCCACTGGAGAAGAGCAGGAACTTGGAGCTCATCTCCCTGATGGTTGTAGCTCAGAGACACTAGGGACCAGGTGTTTAGCATTTGAATTGTGGCCTCTCAGCTGGAATAGCACATGAGAGTGCCCAGCATCCCTCAGGAGGCATCAAACATAAAGGTCTCCGCATCAGGACCACAACACTGTCCAAAGAGAAGAAAGGATGCTAGAACCAGGCTTTTTGACCTCCCTGCTTCTGTGTGTGCCTACTGCCTACCAACCCTGCTGACTGGTCCTCCTCCCCTCCTTTGCTTCTTTAATCATCGCTCCTTAGGATTAACTTTGATTCCAACTGCTCAAAGGGCCTAGCCTGACCCACTGACCTTGGCATTCCAAAAAAGTCTGGCTAGATTGAGCATGTTTCCTGGTTCCTCTGCATGGATGATGAAAATCTCAGAGGCCAGGATGTTGGTAAGAAGGAATTCCCACTTAGGACACATGAGAATGAATGGAAGGGAGACTCAGAAATCAACATCGCCATAGAAACCAGAGATCCAGGGCTCAGAAGGTCAGATGAATTTCCCAGAATGCTTTGCTTTGTGTCTGGGACTCTTGGGGAGGGGCCAAGTTGCTTTATTCCACAATACTTCTCAGCTGCATAAGTAAGACTTTAGGAGATGTGGAAGCAGGAGAACTAAAAGAGACTCTCTTCTGTCCATAGGGTGTAGACACCACCATTCCCTTCCATGTATACTATCAGCAGCACCTATAGTTGTTTGGGTTCACTTTATACTGAGGTCTGTTTCCATTACTTGTCAAAACTCAATGGTGGAGATGTCTGATTGACAGGCATGTTCATGTCTGAATAATTAAGCCCTTTTTCCCCATCAAAAATGGTAAGGCTGCATGGAATTACGCTCTGGAGCCGAAGAATTGGGGTACTGTGACCTAAGAGAGATCATGATTCCCTCCTTTTTTTTTTAGCAGTCTGAGTACTATTTATTCTCAACCATGAGTAAGACTGGTGACATCTCTCCAGGAGGGGATGACAGACAAGAACTGAATTTGCAAAAGAAAAGAAGGAGGGGAAGGGAAATTTCAGGTTTATATAGCCATATCAGCTTGTCTTCTTTGGTAGAGGGTCATAAAGCTGTAAGTTACGGGGCTGGAGAGGTGGCTCAGGGAGTTCAGATCCTAGACCCCACGTATAGACGCCGGGTGGAAGCGGGGCGGCCTGCGTTTCTGGTTATGGTGGGCGGAGCCTGTGAATCCCCGGGGAAAGTAAACAAGGAAGAGGTGGAGGCGTCCATTGTGGTTCCCGAATTCGTTTGTGGTTCTACACACACACACATACATGCACACACACATACACGCACATTGAATAAATAATAAATAATAAAAAAAACAAAAAGTTGTAAGTTACAAGCCTATTGTGTTTCCCATTAAACACAGCTCCCCTCCCTCTTTCTCATCTCCTTGGGCATTTCCACATTCACTTATTCATTCAGTCACTCACTCATTCACTCCTTCACACATTGCATGTGTGCAGTGGAAGCACTTCCGGATGCCTTGGGGCACCGGAAGACGCTGAGTCCCTTTAGCCTGTGTCCCACCTCTTTTTCACATCACATGCTCCCTCACGGCGGCAGCAGGGCATGAAGTCCATATCCTCTAAGAACACACCTGCACCCCGAAGGATTTCTCCTTGGGACCCCAGGAAAAAGACAAAGATGATGGGGTAGAGAGAGCATTCCGAGGTCACTCCCCTGTGTGTAGGGGGTCTCCCCGGGTTCTATGGTCCCAGTGAGAGGCTCTGAGCTTGTACCTCAGGCTGGGGGCAATATCACTTCAAGTCTGATTGAAGAAATCCCACAGTGGCCGCTGCATTTCAGAGACGAGTGTGTGATGAGCTAAGAAAGGAAGGACTCCTGACCATAGACTTGAGTGGCACCCAAGTGGATTACAGATTCATATTTGGGACATCACATGATGATGAGTCACTGGCCTAGCTCCTACCTGTGCATTTTAACAGAGAGCTATGGCCTTCACTCGGCTTCTCTGTTTCTGGTCCTAAAGAGCAAGACGCATCCGTAGACCCACATAGCCTTTATACCTTTGGTTCCTTTAAAAGCCAACCCAGCAGTACAGTTCAGTGTCCACAAATAGCAAAACATCAAAGTCCAAAAGAAAACTTTACAAACGCAGGCAATTTACCAGACTTTCTGACCAAGTCTAATTTATAACCTCAATTGCAGTAAATAAACCCATTCTTTTAGTTAGCAATAATCGTAACTAGTATTTATTGGGCTCTTGGGTTATTGTATTGGATCCTCCTGCTAGCAGGCAGGAGGCACTGTCCTTTGCAAGAGGACGAACTTTGGACTTGAAACCAAGCTCACCTCTCTGGATTCCTACCAGGCCTTCTCCCATCAGGGAGTCATGTGTATTTCTGCCCAAAGCTTTCTGGAGGTGTGGTAGCCTGCTCTATCCATGGGCATGGTGAGTCGGAGCTTCCGGAGCAGCTGTCGTTCAGGGATTGGCAGGAGTTGGTGCTGAAATGCTTCAGTAACAGGCATCATGGCTTTTTACCTGTGGCCTCTCGAGCTCGCTTCCCAAGTCCGTTCTTTTGCCTTCCTAGCCTATCCCAGAATCCCTTTCTAATAGTTGTCACATCAAGTCAAGTGTAGAGCTTGGAGCTCTCTGGAGCTTAGTCTGCGGGGCCCAGAGGCACATGAATAAGGGAAACCCATTTCTCACTGGACAAGAAACCAACTAGACATCCAAGATGGTGGTGTTGAGAAACTTAAGAACTGCTAAGGGCGTCCTTCTTTGTGCACAGCCAATGCTTTCCCGACAAGCTCACATGACCTGTGGAGCAGGACCTCTTTTATAGGCTCCAGACTGCCCTGCAGAGCTCTACCTGCAGAGACCTATTTATGACCTCCCTGAGGTCCCCTAATGTTAGGGGATAGACTCTGAATTTTGAAGGGTCAGACAGCAGGTTAACCATGAGGTTGGATTCCTGTGTTTGTATCTTAGCCTATCCCCTTAGACCTCTGTATGTACACGTGCCTAGGGAAGAGAGAGTCAGTTCCCGGGTCTCCTAGGGACCGAGGAAACAAAGACTTGTTCCCACCCCAAAGGTCAGCAGGAACTGGGCATTGGCCATGCCAGCACCTCTCCCAGAATTCTAACTTTGATGAGGAGGACTGACAGGAAGGAAGGTCCATTCACCCAGCTGGGCACAAAGTACCTAAGTATCCAGATCGCGCGACCCCTTTCCAGCATGTGCTAATCCGCAAGGCTGACGCCAGGGAGGGTGTCGTCTGGCAGCGCGATCCGTCATACGCAACATTAAGCCGAGGTCCTGCACAGTCTGGAGCATTAACCATCCCCTGGTACCCATGAAGAAGAGCTACGGGTTTTATTAACCTCAGTGTCCTGGACACGTGGCTCGAGGAACGCCATCATTAACCCACCTCCAGATGGGGGACGGGGGCCTCTCTCCCAGCTCGGGTTCCAAGAGACCAGGCCTTCCGAAATGCCTTCAATAATTTAAGGAAACTACCAAAATGTGACCATAAAGGATATAACTTCACCTCAAGGATGGCGATCCATAAAGATTTTGCGATCAGGGAAACGGCTTTGTTCTGTTACAAGCCTTAGAAAGTTTCTGTGTGTCTGTGAGTGAGTGTGGTGTGTGTGTGTGTGTGTGTGTGTGTTTGTGTGTGTGTGTGTGTGTGTGTGTATTCCTATCATACTCGTCCTGCCATTGGGATTTTGCTGAACTTAAAGTTTAATTATTCCTAACATCACAACCACAGGAGGACCCATTATTAGCGCTGCCTGTACCAAGACATCCGCTGTGAAGTCATCTCAGGAATGCTTATCATTCATTTCTTCCTCTCTTCCTCTCTCCCTCTCTCCCTCTCTCCTTCCTTCCTCCCTCCCTCCCTCCCTCCCTCCCTCCCTCCCTCCCTCCCTCCCTCCCTCCCTCCCTTCCTTCCTTCCTTCCTTTTCCATGTCAAAGATTTCTTTTTCAACCTACTCGCAGACACATGCATTCCTTGCAGAATGGACCATGATAGGAACAACTGCTACGCCCTGACTCACTGGACCTTAAATACACATCCGGTCTTGGCACTTCTGGAAGTCAGGAAGTTTGCTGGCCACCCGCAGCAGCTGGGTACCTCAGCTCCTGCCATCTTAACTTGCTCTCTCTCTCTCTTCTGGTTTCCATTTGGAGACTGAAGGCACCTGGAAGGGCAGGTCATTTCAGAGGGTGGAGTGAGGTTGGGGGTGGGGACTCTGTGCTCAGACTGGTGAGACCTTTCCCTGGAGTTCCGCATGTGAAGATGCTCATGTCACAGGAGGGATAAGCAGGTGCCCAGGCCCTGTGACTTTTTCGCTTGGAAAAACAACAAAAACTCCTCAGATGGGAAGGGGGTGAAGTTGTGGTTAGAAACATGAGATTTAGAGACCTAAGTCCAAGTTCATATCATGTCTCACTACTGAAGATGACATAGACTTGCTTTTATTTATTTAGTGTGGTATGATGTGTGTGTATGTGTGTGTGTGTGTGTGTGTGTCAGAGGACACTGTGTGTCCTGTGGAGGACCAAGGGTGGCTTCAGGAATCATCCTGGATTGCTTCTACCTCCTTTCTGCTTTGCTCTGGGATTTCCCAAGCTCTGTCCGACAGGACCAGAGAAGTGCAGGCCACTGTCATTTCCACCTGGTGTTTTTATGTAGGCCTGGGATCCGGATTCAGGAGTTTCTGCTTGTGAGGCAGAGTCCTAACTCCTAAGCCATTTCTCCAGCCCTAGACTTGCTTTTAAACTAGACTGGAGGTCAGAGTCTGTTCACTCTTTCCACCTTTATAGGGGTTCCAGGGATCGAATTCAGGTTATCAGGCTTGTTCAGAAACCACTGAGACATGTTGCTGGCCTCAACATTGGCTTCTAATTACCTGCCAACAATGTAGGTCACTTTCCCCATCTGTGAAGGAGGATGACTGATAAATTACTCTCTTGCTCTCTCTTTCTCTCTTTCCTTCCTTTCTATCTCCCTTTGTCTCCTTCCCCAAGCAGTCTATTAATGAATTGAGTGTATGGTGTCTCTGTGTGTGTCTGTGTGTATCAGAGGGCTCCATGTGCCCAAGAGTGACTTCAGGAATCACCTGGATTACTCTACCTTCTCTTTGTCAAACAGTTTTTTTTTTTTAAGTATCCACTGTGCGCTGGAAATTAAACTAGCAAAAGGATACAGAATGGAATGACCTGTCTTGAACCTCAAAGACTTCATTCTAGCTCTTATCAGACAGATCAGATGAAGCGTTATATAAAAAACACTGTGCACTCTAAAAAGACTTGCATATAAACTCGTGTTTTATTATTGTTGAAGAAACATGCATACTTCATGATGTTCTTTACAGATTAGCTTCACACACAGACAAGGATAACCAAATTGTACACTTTTACCCACTGTGAGAGCCGGGGCCCAGAACAGCTGTGTAGAACCCAGTGTGAGAGGTTCCCTGGAGCTGTATGTAATACCTCAGAGGCATCAAACAAGGGAACAAGGGGGCTCACATACCCCTCCTCACCTAGCCAGCCTTGGGACAACTTTTTTGTATACGCTGAATGAATGAATGTGAATGAACACATTGCATGTTGTATATATTGTGTGCTGCATACACTGCATGATCTATACATTGCATGCTGTATACATCACATCTATATATATCGAAGGCTGTGTGCATTAGCCTTGTGTTTGAGGGACCCATTTCAAAAGGAGACACTATTTGAAGTCCATTCTGACCTCAGAGCTCACTAAGTATCTTCTAATTGAATCTGCAAACTAAATGGTCATCCGAAAAGGAAGTAGCTGTGTGTATGTGTGTGTATGTGTGTGTGTGTGTATGTGTGTGTGTGTATGTGTGTGTGTGTGTGCTTCCTTTTTCTGTCAATAAACAAGAGTAGGGGGCCTCTCAGCTGACTTTGTCCTCATTCTGCCTACTCAGAACAATTTCAAATAAAGGCCAGAGACACCTGCATTTCCTGCCAGGTGCCTTCAAACCTGGCAGCGCCCACGGGAGCTGAGCCAGCCTCTCTCCGTAGTCTGGCTCTGGTTTCTCTGATGACAAGTGCTAGTGTCTTAACACAGCAGCCTTGTGTGTGGGGGGGTTATCTCTCTGCAGGCCCAGAGCCCACCCAAGAGGAGTGATTTGTTGTACATGGAAGAGTAGTAAACCCAGCCTCCTTCCCCACACAAACCCCAGGTCTTCTATAGCTACTCGTGATGAACAGCCATGTCCAGTTGTCCAAAGGTTGGGCTACAGAATTTTGGGAAGCGGAAGAGTCCCAACAGAGATCAAAAGCTTCAGTGCAGGAGCCAGGCAGGCATGGTCTAGCACTTTCTACAACCATGGAGATATTCTGTATCTGATTTCTAACACCAGTAACACAGCCATCATCCACATGTGGCCACTGCACCTGAAGAGATATATTTTAAGATTTTTTTTTTATTGTCAATTGTGAGAGGCTAATCAGCCACATGCCGAGAGGAGCCACTGTCTTGGACTGAACAACTGCAAGCAAACACGCTGCAGGCCTCTGTCAGTCAACTGACTGCAAGGTAATATTCGTTTCCTGGTTTAACCCACTCACCCAGTCAGCAAGTACCGGACTCTCAGGAGTGACTCATGCCCTGTGTTGGGGCAGATATGGAAAGAAACCCAGTCACCCCTCAGTAGTCATGGAGTGCTGATTGCAGGATCCTCAAGGATACCCAAATTAACAGATGCTCAATTCCTTATATAAGAAGAAGGGATGATATTTGCACATAACCTACACAATCATCCTATGGACTTCAAATCATCTGTAGATTACTTACGGTACCGAATATAGTTATATCTCATGTGAACAGTTTTTCTATATTGTTAGACATACTCTAATCTCAAAGAACAGTTTATATTCTAATGGAGGAATGGGAATGGGGGTGTGGGGGTCACAACAACCTATACCCCATAGGGCTGTGATGAGGGATGGAAGCAGAGGCAAAGAGAACATAGCAAGTCTGATAAGACTTTCTGGAAGAAGCGGTCTTGATGCTGCTCTAGAGAGGGTAGAGAACAGCTTCTCTTGAAGAGGCTGGAAGGAACATTCTTGAAGCGCACAGACAAAGCCTTGGCACTAGACACCATGATAAGACTACAAATTAGGAATGGCTTATGAGAATGGAACTTGGCTGTAGAGTGAGGCAGGGAAGCGGGAGGCCAGAGCTGAGACCAGGTGATAAAAGAACTTCCGAGGTGTTGGGGCTTGGAAGTGACTTGAACTGTACAATCTCCTTGACTTATGGGGGGGGTCTCACCTATTGCCATGAGCTCAATTTCCCTGCCTTGTCCTTTCTTCCAGACTCAGCCTGGGCACTGCGGTCCCGGACGCCCTCCTTGATCTAGTTCTCCACACGTCCATCCCGGCCTTGCTCAGGTGTGGCTTCCCCTCCACAGCACTGTAGCCGTTTCCCACCAGAGACTTGGTTGTCCGCCATGCACCTTTTCCCTAGCATCCTGGAGGCAGGGACCCGAACCATTATCTTTGCTAGAAGGGTTTGGGGGTTCAAGACCAGAGTGGGTGGTGCTTAGGGAAAAGCCTCTCTGGTCTGGTCCCCTGCTTGCCTTTGAAGGGTCCCATTTCCTCCTGGTGTGGGTCTGGGGTCCATCAGTGATGGACAGCCCCCTGAACACTTGGCTTGTCTCCCTGGTGTCCACGCCCGGCAGCTGTGCTGTCCTTCAAGGACACCTCCTCTTGAAGAACACTGGAGCCGGTTCTTGGGGCTGGAGAAGGCGAGAGCCCCGGGCAGCCAACACTGTCTCCCTTCCTAGCTCAACCTGGAGATTCCAGCCTTGACTGATGGAACTTTCTAGAAGCCGAGCTGAGCCGTCCAGCCAGGCGGTACCAGACCTGTCTGTGAGATGCCTGCCACCCGCTCGCCCCCGAGCACGATGTCTCTTTAGGACACTCCCTTCCCACCACGGACTTGGTTGGCAGTCCAAAGCCTTTCCTGGAGCTGTTCTATCTGCCAGGCACGCCCTCACCCACCCACTCCTTTCCCAAGTTCCACTCAGACTCTGCGTCAGACCCTTGAGCACCCAGGAAGTCTGAGGGACCACGTTCTGCTTCTCCAGCACCTTCTGATGATACGCATGTTCTCGAGTCTCTCTCATCCCTGGTTAGCATTTGTAATGTAGCACTGTTACTGCTCCTACAATAGTCTATTTTGTTTTTAAAAATTTTTTAAATTTATTAACGTGTGTGTGTGTGTGTGTGTGTGTGTGTGTGTGTATGTCCCTGTGGAGGATCAAGGGTGACTTTGGCAATTGTCCTGGATTGCTTCTACCTCCTTTTTGCTTCTCTCTAGGATTTCCCAGCCTCTGCCACCAGGGCCTGAATTGTAGGCCAAAGCTATTTCTGCTTGGTATTTTTAGGTGGGACCTGAGATCTGAACTCAGGACCTTCTGCTTGTAAGGCGATGTCTTAACCTCTGAGCCATCTCTCCAGCTCCACTAGTTCATTTTGTGATAGGAGAATAAGGAAGTGGAAAGAAGGGGATGCATCAAGGTTAGAAAGTACAAGAAGCCAGTTGGCATAGAAAGGCTGCAAGTCTTTCCCACTGGCTTATATGTCAACAGCAAAATTGAACGCCTGCAGTGTATACATAAAGGGATGTCGAGGGCTATGTAAGCAGCTAATAAAGGGTCAGAGTCCTTGTGGGGAGGGGTTTTTGAACCACCCTTTCCTTGGCCGCTCAGGAGCCCACCTCACCCTCAGGAGTGACTTTTGTCCTTTCTTAATCAAATGCCTCTTTATCTGTGGCCTTCCCTGTGTCCTGTCCAATCCATTGTTGTGGAAGGAGGACCTGGGAATCTCAGGGTATCTTCCGGGCGCCTGGCCTGAGACAACTGTGTATTGCAGCTTGTTATCTGTGTGTGTATTTTGCACCCAGGCATGGGACAGCATGCCGCTGATGTTTCTGAATGAGTTGCATGTGTCAGAGAAGGCTCGCTTGAATGACGCGGGAGATGGTGTTCAGACATCTGGGATCTGGGGGTAATTTAGAAATCGAGCATACAAACACTAGGCCGTGGGACTGGGGAGATGGTTCAGTGGTTAAAGTGCCTGTTGCACAAACAGAGGGCCAGTGTTTGGATCCCCGGATCCCACATGAAATGATAAGTGGTTCTCTGGTAATTCCAGACCTGGAAGACTGAGGGAGGGGATCCCCAGAGCGAGCTAGCTAGGCAAACTAGCCCTGCTGGTAAGCTCTGGGTTTATGAGACACTTTGTGTCAAAAAAAAGAGTAAGTTGGAAGAGCTGTGGAGGATGATTCCTGATGGCAACCTTGGGTTGCCATATGTATGTGTCCACATACCTCATACATGTGCCCACATGTAAACACACATATATACATGCATGCTTTGCCATGTACACCTTTACATGAAAACACAGAGGGAAATTCAGTAGAGCAAAGAGGAGCCCTCAGACAAGTTGGGGCAAAGAAGACAAGTCCACACAGACAGATGAAGTGCTGTAAGAGGGAGATTCATGGACGCCGACAGGAGGGCTTGTGACAGAACTGATGGACAGGCGCCCTGTGCAGATTTCAGAGAAGCCTCTTTGTGGTATCAAGGTCTACGCATATCTCTTCTCCATCGTGAGAAAGGTACAACCTAGGGAACCGTGTCTTCCACTGTCAGCCCTGTTGCTGAAATGTCCCTGCCTCCACTGGTGACATACCAGCTGTTGTAGGGGCTGAATGTGCGAGATATTGAACAGCCTTCTTAGCTCCCCCAAGTTGTAATGGTTGCCCCCAGTTGGGAGCCAAAACTGTAAGCGATGTCTTGGCTTTTTGGGTGTAAAATAGGGACCTGCAGTTCCTACAGGCAGGGCCTTATGCAGGACCCTCAAGCACAGGGAAGGGAAAGGCTCTCTTCCCCCACCCCAGCCCCCATGCCTGGAGGCTCTGGGGGGATAATAGGGGAAGAAGCCAATCCATCAGCACTTGTCCTGAAATCCCACCAGAGTCAGCAGCTCCCAGGGCTTCGCCTTGCCCCGTAGGTATGTAAATAGGGGAATTATCGGGGCCAGCATCTGTGAGAGCTGTAGCAGGAAGTCCTTACAGCTTCCTGTAAAAACACAAGTGACAAACTTGGATCAACAGCAAGTTCAGAATCCTGTGTCACTGCCGGACCCCAAGAAGCTCTCCTCTGGTTCTGCCTCTGACTCTCTCTCTCTCTGCTCCTTATGCCTGTGTCCACATACACACATATGAGCACATGGCCACACACACACACACACACACACACACACACACACACACACACACACACACGCAAGCATGTGTATACACACATTCTCCCCAGCAAGATGCAATAAGAAAGAATTTTCTGGAGCGTCTGCCAGGGAGTTAGACTTGGGTGCAAATCTTAACTCAGCAGCTGTGTGCGTTTGATTCATTTACATCTCTGGGCCATAGAGTTTCCTCTTCAAACCAAAAGATATGATCTGAGCCCACACCGTATGTGTTTCTCTTGCAATGCCTAGGATGGAGGCCCAGGCTCCTGGCGTCTAAGGCAGAGTCAGATACGGTCAGTGCTTCTCTTTCCTCATAACCCTTCGGTCAGCAGTCTTTTCGGCTGGCAACTCTGTGTCTCTCAGGAGAAGAGCGCCGTGGCGGGAAGCGCATCGCTCACCAGGGAAGAGAGTTCAGCGAATTGAGGCCAATGGAGGGGAAATCCGTGGGTGGAGCAGAATGGAAACAGGACATAGTTTGTGGTCAAGTCACCTGAGTTCAGATCCTGGCCCCAGCACGGGCTGGACTGATCCCCTCAGCCATCTGAGCTCACTCATCCTTCTATTCTGGGCCTCTGGGGTCACTGGTTAGGCCCCCATTGTCCATTCCCGATCCCTAGCAGCCCATGTTCATTGCATCCACTGTCTCACCCACTTCGCAGGCTTCACCCACCTCCTGTTCTGTTTCCAACTGTGAGAGAGACGGTGGTAAATAAAACATGGTTGCCTGCTCGG
The DNA here is from genome assembly GCA_023101885.1 of Typhlomys cinereus. Classification (NCBI taxonomy): domain Eukaryota; kingdom Metazoa; phylum Chordata; class Mammalia; order Rodentia; family Platacanthomyidae; genus Typhlomys; species Typhlomys cinereus. The sequence continues at coordinate 548,084 of JALPQD010000486.1, forward strand.
AGAGCTGGAAATCTAGTGTGTGTGGGGGAGGGGGAAAGTATTGGGGGACCAGATCCTCTCAGAAAACAAGGTCTGGCCACAAAAGGCTGGGTTGAAAGTCTAGATCCAAATGCAAATTTATCAATTAGGATAGAAGCCCCAAGTAGCAAGAGCAAGGAAACTAGAAAAAGAAATACACAAACACCAACAATATCTGCTATTGCAGTACTAGGGGTTTCTTTGGAATACTTGTTGACAAATGACCGGCCTAGATCGGCTCAGCGAATCTCACAGCACCCTACATTAGTAGGGCAGATGTGGGAGTGGGAGAGGAAGAAATATCCTGGGAATTCCACAGGCACTCTCCAGTGCTCCATCTGTCAGGGACATGTGTCTGTCCCTGCGCGCCACATATCCGTGCATAGCCACAGGGACTGCATGTCCAGCGAGAGTAATGTCTGGGGTCTCAGAGATCAGCTAGAGCGTCTGTGGCAAGGATGTACGAGCCCATGGTGAGGCTGAACCCCATGTGGGCAGGGCTGTCCTTAGCATCCTTCTCCTGGGGCACCATGGCTGGCTCACATGGAAAGCAGTCAGATCTCTGGGGAAGGAAGGAAGGAGGCAGAGAGAGTGGATCCTTGGAGGGATTTGGCATTTGAGTTGTTTGGTATCTCTTCACCATCCTGGCCAGAGACCTGTGCCGGGGCTGAGAAGTCTCTCTAGACCAGCAGTGGGTTAGTCAGGTGTACAGGATGCTGACCCCTCTTGTAGGGTCCACACCACAACTTGCACCGCCTAAAGAGCATCAACTAGGGAGTTCTTTGTAGCTGCCCCTCCTGCACGGCCCCACCCACTCGATGTCTTTGTGGCTAGCTACTTAGTTTACTTGAGCTTCCTGGGGTTTCCCTAGGTGTAAAGCAAGCGTTTTTCTCAAGTCACAGATCCTTCCACGAAGTTAGCTTCCCTCCTTCCTCTGCTGGGCTTACACCCCGATATCTTTAGTTTGGGGAACTGCGTTCTGAGTATACAATACCACTTCCCATAAAAGTGTGAGCTTGCCACCACGCATCCCTCTGGGGCCTTCCCAGCCCCCTTTCAGCAAAGCATCACTACCCCCCCCACAGCCGCCAGCCTGGTCCCTGGTGGAGTACCCCTTCCCTGGGCCAGCGTGACCTATGCAGGGCCGATTATTCACTGCTAATAACTGTAGACAGGAACACCATGGGGAGACAGTGAGTCGCAAGCATCAGAGCCCAGACCAGGGGCTTGGAGCCTCCGCCTTTGGGTTCTGGAGAGATGGTGAGATCCCAGGACCAGGGCTAAAGCCAGAGTTGCTCATTCATCTGCCCATGGGCCACTCAGGCAGCCAATGTCAGGGTGCAGACACGAGCGTGATAAATGCCTTTCGTGTTCTATGAAGTCTAGGAAATACAGCTGCTTCTTTTTTCCTTCTCGGTGATGCACTACCATTCAGAAGAATAAAAGGAGGAAGTGGTAGATGTTTAAATTGCCGAAAAAAAAAAATAAAATGAAAACCATCAGCAATTTGTGGTGACTTTCACGGAATCCTGTTTTCAAAGCTGGAGGTTGTCCTCGCAGAAGTGTTCCCCACCCCCCACCCCCACTTATGGGATGAAGAAATACATACAAGAGAGAAGGAAGCTTGACTTGTCCCCAGTTCTCCATCAGCAAGGACTTCTGTTCCAAGGACAAGACACAGCCACTCAGGCAGAGTTGGGCAGTCTAGAAGTCTTTGCTAGTGTCTTTTTAGTCACTTGGTTGTTTTGTTAGTATTTCTTTGTGGAGAAAGAAGAAATCAGATTCATAGCCAGCCAAAGGAAGAGGGGGCAGCATGATAGCTCAGTAGGGCATGAGCTGCTCCTTAACCTGGTGACCCCAGTGCCCAGGTTTGACCCCCCCAGAAACATTGAGCAAACTTCCATTGAGAAGCAGAAAATCCTCTCCCATGGGCTCTGTCCCATGGACTCTCTCTCTCTCTCTCCTTGTCTCTTCCTCTCTCAGATAATAATAAAATATTTTGGGCCTTCAGATGTAGCTCAGCAGTAAAACCCTTGTCCAGTGTGTACCAAACTATGGTTGCAGCCCAAGCAAGGCCAGAGCGTGCTCTGTTGTCGCACTGTGCTCTCTGTTGGGGACAAAATTACCAATATTCCTCTGTCCTCGTACTGATTTGTACTTCCATACCAGCTTTTATTTTCAAATTGAGAGGGAAAAAACCCCCAGAATTCAAGGAAGGACATGCTAGATTTTCTAAGACTTGTTAAGAGTTTAAAGAAGGAATAGAAGTGATCTCTACCTCTCTGTTTCTCTCTCTCTGTCTCTCTCTCTCTCTCTCTCTCACACACACACACAGGCACATGCATACACACACATGCACATACCTACACATGCCAACACACATGTACATGCATGTACACATACACAAGTATACACACACATATATACACACATTCACACACAAATATACAGATACATGCATAAACACATACACATGAGAGAGAGACAGAAAGAGACAGAGAGAGAGAAACAGAGAAAGAGACAGAGAGGGAAGAAGAGAGAGACAGAGAGAGAGGAGAGAAAAGGTGAGACAGAGAGAGGTAGAGAGAGACAGAGAGATAAAGAGAAAGGAAGAGACAGAGACAGAGAGAGAAGAGAAAAAAGAGAGATAGAGAGACAGAGAGAGAGAAGAGAAAAAGAGACAGAGAGATAGAGAGCCAGAGAGAGACAGAGAGAGAGACCTTTGGAGCAAGTCCTTAAGCCCAGAGAACTCCATCCTCTTCCTCTGAGGTGGTGAAGGAGCCTGTGTTCCTTTCAGCAGTCGTGGGCACTAATAGACCCTAACTCTTTAATGGACTTGGCTGCGTTTCTTTGCATCTTGAGGTCTTTAAAAAGCCTGTGGTGAGTTACATGACATAAACCTTTTATAGAAACAATCAAATATCACTTGGTAAGATAATTAGCATAAGAATAGCCCAAAGTCAGCCTGTCTGATAGCTGGTATCTAGAGGGCCTGTGAGCCCCCACCCCTACCCTGCTTTGAGGGAAGAAAGGACATTTTCTTCTTCTCCCAGCCAGGCACCTAGAATGAGGCAGAAGTCCCAGCATGCTCTTGGGCTGTTAGGTTATTCTAGGGACTAGTGGGGGGGACTGTGTGGTCCTCAAAGTGAGTTTCCTTATAAAGGTTTTGGGATAAGAGACAGAGGCTGTTGATAGTGGAGTTCCTCCGGCCTTGGGGCGCCTGGCCCATTTCTCTGTCCACAGTTTATTCGTCCCTCCCCACCAGGCTCCCCAACTTCCTGCCTGACTCTCCCAGTGTTTTTCTCTTGTTGACCAAAATACCAAGAGCTTGGTTTTGTTTATGGCTTTTGGAGAGAATATCTCAGGAAAGGAGTGTCACTCTTGGTCCAGATAAGACATTGCTGAGGAGACCCCGGCACACGCACGTTTACTTCCACAATAAAGCATCTGTGCTATCGCCTGGAAGCTGCAATTCTTAGGATGTGATAAATTGCAGGAACCCCCTGCTTGAGCCACACTCCAGGGAGACCCCATCCCGGCAGCCTTGCTTAAGGGGGATATTTCCCCTGCGCAGGACCCTCTGTGAGAAGCAACAGAGAACGCGATTGTTTAAATAAAAAGAAAAAAACGGGCATAGTTCTACATCTCAAGGGGGGCAAGAAAGTGGTCTAAGTAAGAACATGGGTGGGTTTTCTTTGGCACCTGAAGGCAGATGATCCAGTCTTACTGTGTATCCGTGACATAGGCTATGAACCTGCTGGGCTGTGGAGTCTCATTAGTGGGACCCTTGAGGTCATCTGAGAGTGACCCTGGAGAAAACAAGAGACCCTGTTGTGCCCTGAGCACCTGCGGTCTGGAGGGGGATGAGGGGTCTGAGGGTCCGGTGACCACTCATTCCGTGTGGCACCTGGAAAAGTTTAACAAACCCCACAGTTTCTTAATGAGTGAGTTGAGAGGTCTTCCCAGTATAATCTGGAATTAAAAATGCCACCCTCTCCCTCCCTCCTCCATCCCACCTCGTGACAAAGAAAAGAAAACAACATGACAGGAAGTGGAGAAGAGGAAGAAGCCAGTCCCTCGCTCTGGACACAGAAAAGAATTCTAGGTTTTTCCAGGGAGATGGATAGATTTCTTGCTTTCTTGCTTTTTTTTTCTCCTCTTCAGAAACTGCTGCTCACATACGGCAACACCATCCCCCAGCGCGGACCATATGTAAGGACACAAGGCTTTATGACTTATTGTCGGTAAGATTTATGGAGATGATATATGATCAGCAATTCTTCAGCTGTTCATCTCAGGAGCAGGAGCCGTGGGGTTCCCAGGCAAGAGCTGCACAAATCCGCACGACAGCCTTCCCTTTCCTGAAGGGTCCGTCTGTTGATTGCAGCCGTAGTGTGGAGCTGTGCTATAGAGTGCCTCCCTATGGGCGTTTATTAAATTATATTTCCTAAATGTCAGTCTTGTTTGCACTAGAAATGCATGGAGCTGAATGTGGGCCGAATTTGGGATTAGTGTCCCCTCCAGAGGAGAAGGCTGGACCCTGGTCTCGGGAGAGTGTTAGCACCCTGGGGTTCACTCGTAGCAGGTACTGAGAGCTTTCCTCTTAGCTAGGGTCCCCCCCACACAGCTGGGGCTCCCGTGGAGGGAAGGAAGTTACGGAGGGGAACGCTTCCGCGCAACAAGTTGTCCGCTTCCGATGTCACCGCAGCCTGCCTCTTCCTCATGTTGAAATCAGCACAAACGCATAGAAGTGGGAGAAAACAGGACACGGGAGGAAAGGGAAGCTCTTGGCCCTGGAAGAGATGTGCACCCCTGCCAGCCCCTGGTTGCATTCGGACTGTGCAAAGGAAAGAAACGGTGGACAAGTTTAGCTAGCAGAGCAGGGCAGCTGCCTCTTGCCTGAATTCTCTTTCTGTGCGGGTCCCTTCAGCCAGGCTGCACCTGACTGGGCACTCATGGAAAACCAGGGAGACTTTCATCCAGATGCCGTGGCTCAGAGAAAGTCCTGGGCCAAACCGTCCTGGAGGTCAAGGACACATCTAGCTTCTATGCAGATTTGGGGGGCTGTAATTTTTGAGCAGGCAGATCCTGACAGTTGTTACACCTCATCGTTACATGCCTCTCCATGAACCAACCTCGCTTCCTGTTTTTTTTTTTTTCCTTACATAATCCAAGGCCTTTTAAGTCTCTGGTCTAAATAAATAAATAAATAAATAAATGGCTTTCACTCTTACTGCACATGGAGAACTCTGAAGTGCCAAGGAGTTCAGAGAATGTTCTAGAACATTACAGGTGATGTTTTTTTCTCTTCCAGGCTATTTGGCAATTGTACATCTACTTTAAGAAATGACATAAAGCTGCAGCGACCGTGCCCTCCCTTCTCCCCACAAAACAGCAACGGTCAGATCACATCTGACTGGAGAGATGGGCTGAGACTTTGTGTTCCTTCTGACAGAGCCGCTTGGAAAAACAGAAGATCAATACAATAGATCAACCCGCTGTGCGGTTTGTGCTTCAGAGTCCTTGGACGGTGAACAGAGACTGTGCGCCACTTCAGAAGTGAGTCTGTTGGCAGGAGGCCACCAAAGGATGGGTACTGTTTGGTTAACGGCAACAGCCAGCGAAAAATGTGGACAGTTGGATTTTCTGAACAGGGGAAAAAGATACAGACACACCTGGCTGTGTAAGAAAAGGTAATAGGAAGCCAAGATATTCTCTCTCTCTTTCTCTCTCTCTCTCTCTCTCTTTCTCTCTCTCTTCCTCCCTCCCTCCTCTTTAAAGAACATAGGAAATCTGAGCCAGAGTACTGAGATTTCCTGTAGCATGTTGTCCTCACACATGCAGGTCTCACTGTCAACCAACGGTTCGATTCCTGCAGTGAACAAACTTCACGGTGTCTCTTTGTCACTGGGTCTTGACTTCATCAATGTTCCCTCTTGGTGCCATGAATCTGGACAGAATGGTATATGTCCACAGCTCTAATGCCATGTAGAGCAGTTTCATGGCTCTGAAAAATCTGATTGTGGGAACTGGGGAGATGGCTCAGAGGTTAAAGCCAGTGGACTTGAGCTCAGATCCCTGGATCCCATGTAAAACCGCCAGGTGGAAATGGTGGTAGCCTGAAATTCTGGCCCTGGAAGGCGGAGTCTTGGAAAGCCCAGAGCAGAACAATAAGGAGGTAAAGCAATCTAGGATAATTCCCAATGTCACCGTTGAGCACACACACAAACACACACACACGTGCAAAAAAGAAAAAAATCTCAATGTGTGTATATATATATGTATGTGTATGTATTCATAAGATGGGTACATGTGTTGGGGGTTGCATGTGGTATAGGTATGTGTGTATGCTCATTGGGGATTCATGTGCGCATGCGTATAGGTGTGTGTGCCTACTCACATGAGGATGCGTGTACACATGCATACAGGCATGTGTGTGTGTGTTTACACATATGCAGTTGCATGTGCACATGTATAGGAGCTACAGGACAATTTCCCATGTCCTTCATCAGGTGCTTTCCACTCATCATTTTATTTTGTATTTTATTTTGTGGGAAAGGATCTCTCACTGGTCAGGTGTCACCAAGCCAGCTAGGCTTGCTGGCGAGTGAGTTCCAAAGACCTGCCTGTGTCTATCTACCCAGAGCCGGGGAAGGCATGCATGCCACTGTCTGGCTTTCTCCCCTCCCCTCCCCTCCCCTCCCCTCCCCTCCCTCCCCCCTCCCCTCCCCTCCCCTCCCCCTCCTCTCCCCTCCCCTCGCCTTTCTTCCTCTCTTCTCTCCTTTCTTCCTCTTCTTTTCTTTTCTTTTTCCTTTTCTTGTCTTCACTTTCCTTTTCTTTTTCCTTTTCTTATCTTCACTTTTCTTTCTTTCTTCTTTCCTTTCTATTTTTTCATGGGTACTGGGGCTGGAACTGGAGTTCTTCCTGTTTGCACAGCAACTCTCTCTGGCTAGGCAGTTCCCTACTTGTGTTCACCCTGCAGTTAGGTCCTTCTCTAACTTTCCCACGGTGAGGTTGCTACGGCCACACAGCCCGCAGCCTTCTCTTGGCAGACTTCTTCCTTTGGTAGAATACGTTTGCGTTTCCTCGACGTTGTGGCTTCTTCTTAAAAGACACAGACCTCTGAAGAGCAATGTGAGGTTTCAGTCCAAGTCAGCCGAAAAGGCAGGAGAGCCAGCGTGGTCCAGTGGGGGCTGTTCTTGGTTCTCACTGGGGGCTGGAGAAATGGAATCTCCACTGATCTTGCATGGGGATTGGAGAATTCTAGAAAAGCCAAGGCTTGCTGCTTCTGGTTTTGCTCTGCTGTGTGTTCATAACTACTCATTCTGGGTAAGCTTGGCACATTAGGAAGCGTTGGTGTAAATAAGAAGTCAGGTGTTTATGATATCAAAACAAAATGCCCGGATTGTTCCGTGCACACCAGCACTCCAGGGACAGGATATTGGAAGAAAGAGCACTGCATTTGATGTTCACGTTTTAGGGATCCTGGAGGCCCAGAGTCTCGAACTAGAAAGACAGGCCTGGCTCCCACCTCACCAGTTTGCCTCTAGGACCTTGAGTGGAAGCCACAGACTTCATGAGCGACCTGCTCTGTGACTCTTGGCGTATAGGACAGAACAGCAGGCCGTGTCTGGTATCCACATGGGGCTTAATAAATGCTGGCAGTACTCCCGTCATCCCACCCCTTTCATGCATGCTCAGTCTTTGGCTGAATATGATTTGAAAAGCGCTCATTCATTCAGTCAGTCAGCAAGCATTCATTGAGGACCTTATACGCTGGGGGCTGCAATAGTCAATCAACATTAATTAGCAGATAAAAAGTGTCTGCTGTCACAGACAGAAAGGTGCCAACTGTTGCCGTCTGGATCTGAGACATCCCCACAGGCTCCTGTATTTGATCACTTGGTGGGCGGCTGATGGTGTTATGGGGGGAGGGAGGAAGGGCACATGGAACTTCTGGAATCTTCGGCCTGGAGGGTGGTGCAGGACGCTAGGCTAGCGCCCTGAGGTTGTAGCCTGCTTCTGCTTCCTGTCCCCCGTCTGTTTCCTGAGCCGCTAAGATGTGAACCAACTGTGCCTCAAGGGAACGTGACCGCACAGGGAGTCGCCCCAGATGCCTTGTCTGCACCCCCAGTCACGGAGCCAAAGCTAAGCTTTCCTCCCCGAAGTCACATCTGTCCAGTGATTTATCACAGTATCTGCCCGTCCGATGAACAGCTAAGTAAGATAACAAGGGAAGTGAAACAGCTGGAGTGATACAGTGTCTGACTGACAAAAGGTACTGTGGGCAGGTAGGTAGGGGTTTCCAGTGAAAATAAGAAGCAGAAATCCAGGCAAAGAGAAGGGGGCGGCGTCCCAGGGAAGGGTGGTGTCTCGTGCTCTTATTCCCATGGCTGTAATGAATACATGACCTGAGCACTGTAGGAGAACCAGGAGGTTTTTTTTGTTTTGTTTTGTTTTTTATTTCTGCTCACAATTTCAGGTCACAGTTCATATGGCAAGAGAGTTCCCAGTAGGAGCCCATGGATCTGGCCATAGGAAGATCTGAGGGAGAGGCAAGGACCGAAACATATCTTCTGGCTGGCTAGCCCTCTCTATCCGTCTTATGTACCTGCCCAGGGATGTTCCTATCCCCTCTAGGCTGAGTCCTCCCCACATCAACTACACATTCTCAGAACTTTGGCTTAAATAAATAATTTGCCATAGATGTGCCCAAAGGTTCAGTTGTCGAGTCGACACCTGTAATTCACTCAGCCAAACAGATACAGGAGTTATACATACCAGCAGAAGCATGCTCCAGGTATTACAAAGGCCATGCTTCCGCTAACAGAATAGATGTTTATTTGCCTTTCAGATTACATTGACACCCTGGATTTTTCTTAATGAAGGAGACCAAGCACTAAGCACTAGAGACCAAGGAGGTGCTGTGGCAATGGACTTGGTTATCCAAAGAGCAGACAGGTCAAACTGGGGAAGGTGTAAGATTCGAAAAGTCAGAATTCAAGAAGTCCCTTGAAAGAAACGGTGGGGAGGAGACACAAGTGAGACCCAGGGATATGAATGATCAGCCATGGACTTCTCTGAACCCTGAACATCGGTGAGAACTATTCCCATGAGCTAATAGTCTGCAGCTTGGGGGCACTATCTGGCCCTCCACTTGTGCTCATAGATAAAGTTTTATTGGAATACCAGACACTTGTTTGTTCACGCAACTGTCATGACTGTTTTTGATGTGGTCACAGCAGAGTTGAGCAGTTAAGAAAGAGCCGGTGTGCCTCACAAAGCTTCAAATAGTTTGTTCCCAGCCGCTCTAACCTGTGACGGGTGCCACGATACAAAGTACGAGAGCTTCATGGTGTATGGGAGGGACAGTGACGCGGCTGTGTTATGGAGTCTTCATTTCCCACCCCACTCCTCCCTCTTCGTCTCTCTAAATCGTCACTCTTGGTCACGAGGAATGAAATTTGGGATCAGATCATTCCTCACGATCGTGGATCCGGCTACTGCAACGGAAAGGAAATTAACCCGATCCCCATTCCATGGCAGCTTTGAAGGCAAAGTCACTAGGCAGCCGTGACGTAATTGTACGTGAAGACTTATGTCAGATTTAGTAGACCAATGCCCAATGAAACCAGTGCTTTCTCTGCTGAGAGACCCAGCCACGACTTCCACATGCTGGAAAAGGATCCCAGCTGCACCTGCCATCCACACAGGACATGTTCAGTGAAGAACCAGGCCACAAAGGCAGATTTGGCAGGAGGGCACTTTGCATGTCTCCCCCTGTCCAGGAAGATAAATACCAAGGGAACAGGAAGGAGGAGGTAGGAGAGACCTGGAGAAGGAGGGAGGGAGGAGATGGGAGAGACTCAGAGAAGGAGGGAGGGGGGTGGCGGTAGAGAGACCCCAGAAGTGGAGGCAAGGCAGGAGGCTGGGGTGCAAACGTTCCACTTAGAAGCTGATGGTACCCCTTGGGAAAGTGTTGAGACTTGTCATTCTTGGTAAGATGGGCACTATTCCTCACGAGCTACATCTGGACCCGAGTGTGTCCTGCCCTTTTCTGAGTCGCTCAGCTCCTCCTTGATGAAGAAGTCAAAAGTTCTGTGATTGTATCAGCAGATCCCTGTTGATCTGCCGGTACATTTCTATTCTTTCTGATTTATTTTATCTTATTCATTTATTTGAGAGAGAGGAGAGGGAGGAGAGAGAGGAGAGAGAGAGCAAGCGAGTCAGGGCGCATGTATGAGGAGGTCCATTCTCTCCTTCCACCACTTGGGCTTTGGGGAGCAAACTCAGGTCACCGTGTTTGCACATAGGCATCTTTTCCCGCCAAGTCACCTCTCCAGTTCTGTTCTTTCTGATTTTTAAAGAAATCAGAGTGCCCCCCCTTCTCCCAGGCAATCAGATCTCCCTTTCCCTGCTTTTCAGTAAATTTTACTTAAACCATTCAAAAAAAAAAGGAAGAAAGAAAGAAATTAGATTGTTTCTAGAGCCTCTGAGCGTAGGACGGGGCATCAGTGTGGACCTTCCCAGAGCTCAGTCAGAACTGAGAGCAGGAGAAAAGCGAGGAGCGCAGGACACCTTCTCCCCTACAATGGAGCCCAGGGACAGGACATGGCTGTCGCTGTCATTGACCAGATAATGGCGCGCACATCCTCTCAAGTGCTGCAGCCAGGTTGCTGAACGGTGCTCGGAAGATAAACACAGCGTGTTCTCACACCGATGCAGGCATCCATGTGTGTCTTTACGGAATGCGAGGAAGATACATACATGGCCTTACAAAGGGGAAATTAAAAAAAAATCATCGTGTGGCCTTGCTCACCGAGAGCTTTCCTGGCCCAGAAACAGCTCCCCATGTTCCCAGGAGGATGGTTTGCACAAGGAGAATGGAAACACCCTCTCCTTCTATTTTTAAAACATTATTTATTCTGTCTGTCTCTGTCTAGCTCAGTCTATCTTTCTGTCTCTCTGTCTCTGTCTGTGTGGGGGGGGGGGCACCTTGTATACCTGTGCCTGTGGAGGCCCAAGGGTGACTTCAGGAATCACCCTGGATTGCTCTACTTCCTTTTTGCTTTGCTCTGGTATTTTGCAGACGTAGCCTTCCAGAGCCAGAAGTGCAGGCTGCCACCATTTTTGCCTGATGTCTTTACGTGGGACCTGGGATCCAAACTGAGGACCTTCTGCTTGCGAGGCAGAGTCTTAAGCCCTGAGCCATCTCTCCCAACCTCTTTCTGTTTTTAAACAATAATCTGCCCCCCTCCCCCATTTCCTCAGAGGTGACTTGAGATTCCCACCATCTCAGTTATTCGGTTCTCCTGTGCTCTGTCATGGTCTCTCACTCCTGTCTGGCTATTTTTTAAATTTACCATTATGGATAAAGTTGTGATGGATGTCCCACCTGCAGAGAAAGAGAAAGAGAGAGTAGGCGGGAACTCGTTGGGAGGAAGAAGAGTGTAGGAAGGAAAAGCAGGGGAATGTGGCATGAACATGACCGAAAATCATCATACGCATGTATAAAACTGTCAACGAATAAAAATAAGTCAACAAAGGAAAAATAATCTCCATTCTCGTATTGTAGCTTGTACATTTCAGGGGAAGAATTGAAACAGAAGTCAGCTCTTCTGTGGACTTCCATGCTTTTCAGGGTTTACGCGCTAAACCAACCCAGCCAATCAGCTTCTTTTTCTTTCAGTGAGAGAGAGAGAAGATGAAAGAGAAAGGCAGTGAGAGAGAAAGAGAGAGAGAGAGAGAGAGAGAGAGAGAGAGAGAGAGAGAGAGAGAGAGAGAGAGAGAAACAGGAGCAGACCTGGTGCTTGAGTGGAGGTCAGGTCTCTCCTCCCCCTAGGATCAAACTCAGGTCGCCAGTAACTGCGGAGCCATCTCAGTGTCCCCCCCCCCATTCCTGAACACTAGCTCTTGTGCTTTCCTTCTAAGCAAAGAGATTGGTCTTCAGACAAGCATGTGTTCTTCTAGGGAAAGTGAATTCATTCTTTTCAGAAGAGGTCTTGCTGTCTAGTCCTCAAAACTCGAGCTGCTTCTGTGCTGACCTGGAAGGGCAGGGGCAGGTGCATCCGCAATCTGGGCTTCCAAGACACTCTCTGGATGCGGCTGAAGTGGGTGTGTGGGAAGCCAGGCAGAAGCTGACTAGTTCCCTGTTCTGTCTCCACCCGCATCCAATGGCTCAGCAGGGTTGGTGTGGATTTCCCAGGGCGAGGGGGTCAGGCTCCACACTAACTTGGAGGAGATGGCGTGCAAGCTTATGATTAGATCACGTCCCTGCAGCCGCCTCTATCTGACGTCCAGTTCAGCCTGCCAAGGACAGAAGCCATGCCGTCCTGGCTTTCTGGGGGGTCCTGGGGGAGTTCTCTTTAATTGTTACTGTAGACAGGATAGAGAGAGGGAAGAAGAGAGAGCAGGGGAGAGAAAAAGAGAGATTGAGAGAGAAAGAGGAGGCAGAGGGAGGGAGGAAGGGAGGGGAAAGAGAGAGGGAGGGAGGGAGGGAAAAGAGAGAAGCGAGATGACAGAAGACAGAGAGGTGAAAGGAGAGAGAGAGAGAAAGAGAAGGGAGGAGAGAGGGGAGAGAAGAACGGAGAGGAGAGAGAGCTAAGAGAGAGTGAGAGAGAGCTTGTCCTTTCCTGCTTCCTAAGGTCATGAAGGGAGGGGGCCACCAGAGGCTGCTGGAACAGCTGCAGTCAGAAAGCCTCCAGCTAGGGACAGGGAAGCGGAGACTCCAGGGAAAGCAGCAATAAGTCACTCCGGAAAAGAGTTCATTTCCAGAGCGCCACGGCCAGAACAGGGCTGAGGACACGCTATGAACAATACAAATAAATGTCCCTAAGTGCCAGTCGGAGTCGGGCCGGGCACCAGTCTTTCTCTGGCACATGCAAGGAGGTTCGCTCAGGCCTGCTTTGAGTTCCCTCTTCTAGCACTGAGAGCCTCGCACTGGGTGGATCCGTCCCTGGGCCGCTAGAACTTACTCTGTAACAAGCAATTTCAAACATCCTGCCTGCTGCTTAGGATTGGGCAGGTGTTACAGACACGAAATAGTGCCCAAGCTTACATACCTCCTCCTCTTCCTCCCCACCCCCATCTGCAAGGTTTTCTCTGTCCCTTGTCCCTGGGAGGCACTCTGCTCTCTGCCTGAAGCCACAAGATTAAGTCAATTGCTTCTAATTGGGACTGCAGTCATTTTAGAGAGGAGCCGCAGAGAGGAGGAAAAGCTGGAGAGTCAGAGCCGCCCGTGCGGATTTTTCTAGGCTGGGTGAACTCAGAGCCCTCGTTAGTAGCTCATAGTAGGCCTCTTGTTTCTGTTTCCCACCCCTCCCACCCTGGTTGACAAGCATGGTTCCTATGCACCAGACATATCCGCAGCAGCTGAGGCAGAATGGCTTACAGATCTAACTCCCTGAGGATCTGGTGGTGATACTGTCCATTCTCTCAGGTCTGTGTCTCCTGCCTCCACTTGGGGCAGGAGACACCTCTAAGGAGGTGCTGATGTTGCTGACTCTGAACAGTTCACTGGATGGCCAAAGAGAGGGGAGATACCGTCTGTGGGATGTGCAGACCCAATGGGATCCTCCGCCCTGGAGATCTGGGCTGAGGACCAGCGTCTCTCCACTTGGCTGCAGTTCCGAGCCAGGCCTCTGTCACCCTGGGCTACCATGGCAGAACTCACAAGCTGGTGCCTCAGCCCAGCCTCTGGCCTGGGCTGTCTGCTCCCCACCCCCTGCTTCCCTACACCCACACATTTTATGATGATAATTGGAAAGGAAAGAAAGGTAGCAAGCAGCGGCTTTGTTTACAGTGCAATTAGCATCTGAATAATTTACTAGGAAATGAGCTGGAGCTATATCCAGCAAGCACAGAGAGGCCCCCTCTCCAGAAGCTTCCGTGGAGTCTTCAGGCCGGGACCCTCCCCTCCCCCATCTGTGCCCATCCCCTGCCCAGAACCAACTCCCTTGGCACAACACTTCTGTTTTGACAACCCTCCTCCCCATTCTCTCTGAAAGACGCCATGACAGTTACTCTTGTTAACGCGAGGAACCCTTAGGAAAAAACACGCTCCTGGTTGTGTCTCCATGGATGTTTCCAGAAAATTTTAAATGAGCAGGAAAGAAGCGCTCTGAATCAGCTGGGGTTCCAGACTAAGCGAAAAGAAAAAGCGAAAGGCGCCAAGCACCCACAATGATCACATCTCTCTTCTTCCTGACTGTGGATGGGGGGGCGTTGTCTCTGTTACGTACAAATATTAGTCAAAAAATTAGTCAAAAAAGCTCAAGATGGACGCCCATCGGCCTAAGCAATACATGCCCCGGGGGACCATGGGTTTGCAGAAGTGTTCTGTCTGGCCCTGGTGATCTCTCATTCCTGTCTCTCCTCCCTCAGCTATGCCCCCCTCCCCGCCACTTTCCCAGGACTATTCCCTCTAGATGCGCCCTGCCCTACTTCTCAAAGCTAAGCATGGTCTAGTCACTATCTGAAAGCCAAGTGCTAAGCTATGCTTTGCCTGTGACCTTTGCCTCTGCCCTTTCTTCTGCTCTGCCACAGAGCATTTTAGGAAGGTAAACACCACTTCTTCGGATGTCAAAGGTTCAAAATGAGTTTGGGCTGGGGCAGTGGGAGGAGATGCCCCCTCCCGCCTTTAATGCTGTCCCTGGATAGTGTGGCTGGAAACCACATAGGCAAGAGCTTAGTTAGAAACCACTAAACAAGAGTTTAGTTAGCCTGCTGATTCTGTGAACTGAGAAGCTGGAAGATTAAAATGGGGACCCCTATCTCCAGACTGAAGGACCTTCATCTCCCCTCACCAGGGCTCAGGTAGCCAGACAAAGTGTCTTCTCTCAACCCATCCCACAGGGTATTTTTATGCAGTGAACAACTTGCTCATTGTCCTTGCAGCTTAAGGAACTAGCTGGTCAGGGAAGGTAGCATGCAGTGGGTTTAAAGTTTACTTAAAGTTAAAATGTTTCTACTGTGGGGGTCAACAGATTGATGTGTGTGTGTGTGTGTGTGTGTGTGTGTGTGTGTGTGAGAGAGAGAGAGAGAGAGAGAGAGAGAGAGAGAGAGAGAGAGAGAACGGGCACCTTGTATGCCTGTGGAGGCCCAAGGGTGACTTCAGGAATCACCCTGGATTGCTCTACTTCCTTTTTGTACACTTAGCCTTCCAGAGCCAGAAGTGCAGGCTGCTGCCATTTCTGCCTGGCATTTTTTATGTGGGATCCAAGATCCGAACTCGGGTCCTTCTGCTTGCAAGTGGTCCAGGCACAGTCTTACCCCTGAGTCATCTCTCCAATCCAGCAGGCTGATTTTGAACCCTATCTAGTCCCCAGAGCAGCCAATTTTCTGTCTCTTCCTCCCTGGTCCCCAAGTTTCTTCAACTGCTTGGGGTACACATATACTATGAAGCATTTAAATACGCCTGGGTTCGCTCTTATCCATAACCTTCAGTAAATCCTTCCATCTGGGTCTTGGTTTCTATACAAAGAAAGATGTTCACACGTGAAACGTGTAGTGAAAGACTTCTATCAGAAGCCGTGACTGTGTGTGGCTCTGTTCGCTGATGGATGCTCCAACTGTCCGCCTGGAAACTCCATGATCATCAACCTCAGCCGTGGCTGCCTTCGGATCAGTAGCCACGGCAGCTGCAAAGACTAGGGTTTTCCTGCACTGACATGCCACGTGATTCTGTGCCGTGTCTCACACATTGTCTTTGCAATTCATGTCAAGATCTGGCTCCCTGGGCAAAGGTATCCAGACGGGTGGGATGTAGGAGAACGACTTAATTTTGTTTTGGGGATGGGATCGATGCTATTGTCTCCAGGCTGGTTTGGTTACAGTAAGAGCAGGTAACCCCTCAGCCTTCATCTCTCGCAAGCCCCTGCTTCTGCCCTTCCTCAGGTTGTCCTGCTGGCCCCATGATCTGAAGAGAAGACCCGATGTCAGGTGATCGCCACCAAGTCAAGGACACAATCAGCGGCCACGACCCCTCCAGATCACAGACATCGGCTTGCCTCGTATCCCCCCACCCCCAGCCCTAGGGAGGAGCCAGCTATGACCACATCACTGTCTTGGACCTCCGCCCCTGGAAGATAAAACATGCTTCATTTCCAGAAGTGTATTCAGTTCCTTTTCTTATCTCTGTGACGCGACATGTCCAAGACCCCAGCCTGTGGGATGGTGTCTCCCGTGATTAGTTTGGGTCTTCTCACCTCAGCCCAGTCTAGAAAGTTCCGTGGACATGTGCAGAGGTGTGTCTCCCAGGAGCGTCTAGGCTAGATGAGCAGCCGAGCTAAGAGGCCCAGGTTACAATACTTAGTTATGTCTGCAGTAGCAAGCTGGCGCACACGCGGAGCCTCGTCCTGCTGAGCCCCAGGCCAGGGCCCACCCCGACCTCACCACAGGTCGCCCTGTGGTTGCAGTTGCCAAAGCTGTGGCTCTGAACTCCTTCCTCGCCCAAGGCAACTAACGGCAATTGCTGGGTCTCTTCCCCCCCAAGAGTGAACAGCTTCCTGTGAGAGAACCCAGCCTGTGACAACCAGGAGCACGGCCAAAATACAAGAATAAACGCAGTGGAAGGCTAAGGGGGGTGGGCCGGCGCGGCCGCTTCATTCCCATTGGACAATACAGCTGTTCTGTGGTGGCATTTTCCTTTCTGCCCTGGCCACTGGGAAGCTCGGGATGGTGTCTGTCACTCAGCTGTTTGCACCATTCAAAAGGTGGCTCGGGGCTCCCTGGAGGCTTGTGTAAGGAGCCTGGTCACCTTCCAGTGTGGAAGATACATTCCTTTGCTCAAGGACTGAGAGAGGAGAGGTGGGAACATTTCCGACTGCGATGGGAGAGTCCTAGTCCACCCATGGCGTAGAGGGGATGCCTGAGGCCTAGCCCATCTCAGTTCAGGAAATCTGACGTCCAGCTGTGAACCATGCTCACGCCTTTGACAGCTGTGCAGCTTTAGGTAACATGTACCCAGGCTGGAGCTGATGGGACAGGCAGTCCACAGGGTGCTGTAGCCTCCACCACTCCCTAGGTTCTGCTCACACATGCTCACACGCTTATACATGCTCACACATACACATACACTTATACATGCTCACACATAAACATACACTTTCTCACACATGAAACAACTCATTCACACATACATGCTCCCACATACACACTTATACACACACTCATATATACATACACAACGTACTCACACACCCACATTAACACAAATATACACACATTCTCACATACATGTACACATGCACACACTCATATACATGCGTAGTCACACGTACACATGCTCACATACATATATACATATATACACAGACACAAATATACACATGCTCTCACATACACACATCCACACACTCTAACACACATACATAATCACACACACAGATACATTCGCACAGCTGCTCACACACACACATAATTATATGCTCACATTCACATACTCATTCACATTCATGCACGCACACACACACAACATATGCATAATTTACACACATTCACAAACATGCCATATACACTGTTATGCACAAGCTCATATACAAACACACCATACACACATGTAGACATACACTCACAAACACTACAGACATATGTGCATGCGCAAACATACCACACACACACACACACACAATACGTTCACACGTGCACACATTCACACAAACATACATACTACTTACACTCCTCACACTCTCTCATGCACACACTCACATACACACAGTCACATACCAGCTTGCTCACAGATACTCAGCCTTCAGTTCAGCGGAGGGAGGGGAGAACTTTAGCTTGTTCTGTGGTGTAGGCCCCCCAGGGCTGAGCTTACTTTCCCGGTGTGAGACCACCTGCTTGCAACAGACCCAAATGCTTGTACTTGCCTTTTCCTGACAGGCGCAAGCCAGTTCCAGCTTCTGTTGATGCCGGCTCCTACTGGCTCCCGAGAATCAACTCTTAATTCATACATTACGTTTTATATTATGTATGATGCTGTGTTACATATTACGTTGTTAAAAGTATACGCATATACTTTTAATACATAATATATATTTAATAAATAATACATAGTTTAAATAGATAAGAAACAATTTTAATAAATAATAGATAGTTTTAATAGAGAACATGATCACTCATGAATATTTTATCTCTACAAAAGATTATGTAATAAAATATAAAATCATATAAATATTGCATCTTCAAAGATGATTAAGAAAATGGAAGAACACCTAGGTAGGTGGTTCTTGCTTTCCTGTTCACCCAGCTTTGTGGAATAAGAATCTGAGGAGAACGTTGGGCCCGAGGTAAGTGGGCAGGTGTGGAGTGAAATGGTGTCCAGCCAGGCAATGAGTTGTGCATATCTCAGGGTTACAGGCCTGAGTCTGGCTGATGATTACCTTGAGTTTGACCTCGACTGGATTACAGTCAAACACTGAGAGGCAAGTGGAGCTGCGATCCTTCAAGAAGATGCCATCCCATGTATGAAGGGCACTTTCACCTCCGAGCTTATCCTGCTAAGGGTCACTCACATGTGCACACAAAACAGTCATGGTCACACACACACACACACACACACACACACACACACACACACACGTACACACGCCGTGACAAAAATGCAACACACATGCACGGATTCGAACACACCTAAGTTCATATAGCCACACATAGTTCGCAAGCACATTTGCACATAAAAATACACAGTTGGTGTTCAGAATCTTCTTGTCTTGGTCATGGATTAAGTGTGGATGGTCCATAAATTCAAGCTCAATGCTTTACTCTTAGGAAAACTAGAACTTCTACAACCAAATAGAGAGGACCCATGCAGAAGCCTTTCTGGAAGCTTCTATTCAATGAGCTTGGTCTGTACCCCAAAAGCTTCACATGCCTCAGTTGTTGGTTCCTTCCAACCATGCTGTAGACACCGTGGTCTTACTTTGTATTGTCCCTGGGCAGGTGGGGTAAGGATGAGTCTTGGGTAGAGGAAGCAGTCTGCTTAAGGTTGATAATTTGTTTGTTGTTTGTGAATCTACTTCAAGAAAAATTTCTCTCCTAAAGTTCTTGTGCGTGCTCATGCCAAGCATGCACTGGCATGTGGATTTGTGGCAGATGCCAGCTGTTTCATGTTTTCTCCCACCCCCTTAGTTATTCCTCAGATGAATGACACATCTAATGCTTTGTGGCTAAAGTCCTCAGGGAGAGATCGTCCAGCAAGAGGAAAGGGCATCTTCTACCCAAAGAACGGGTCCCAGCTCTTGGGAAAGCCTCCCAGGAAGGTGCAGCAAACAAAGCAGGAAGCCCCGTGATTCTGGGCATTTGTCTGGGGCAAAGTTCACAAAGGTATGCAAGACCCAAGAGTCCCTAGAGGACAGAGCCACACTTGCCAGAGATAAAATTCATGCGCTTTCAAAGCATAGGTCCTTTTACACATTTGCAAAGCACCTACTGTGTGTGCATGGAAATATATACATCAACACATGCTTCATGCTTGATTTGTGGGGATCTGGGGTGTCATTTATGCAAGAAAAGCATGTCCCCTGCTGTACTGGACTTTCCAGTCATTCATTTCTTACCCTAATATTTAAAACACTTAGTTACAGCTTACATCTCTAGGTCTGTCTCATTATTGAAGGATTGGCCAGTTGTGAAATATTCCAAAGGGAAACCCGTGCACTAGGATCTCTCTTTCTATCCCTTCACATACTATATCTGGTCACCATCTGTCCCAACACTACAGCCCTTTAGAAATTGGTCAGATCTATTCTCCTATGTCTCAGGGACTACGTCACAGCCCACGGGTTTTGGCACCTGTTAAAGGTCTAAAGCTATCTGTCTGTGGCCAGAGTGATAACTGTGCAAATAATGAGTTTGGGTTTTTATTTTTTCTTGCATATCATTAGCTGTGGGTATGATATCTGTGTGTGAGCACTACGGCACGTGTGTGACATCAGAGGAACTTTTTGCGATCCGTTTCGCTCTTCCACCTTTATGTGGATTCCAGGGATAGAACCAAGGTCTCGTCAGGCTTTCATGGAAAGTGCTTTTACCCTCCGAGCCATCTCGCTGGCCCCAAGACAGAATTGTAACTGTTTGCAATAAAGCTGTTCATGGGCATTCCTTTGCAGTGGCCTGCGCCTCACTTACACGTGACAGGCCTGAGTCTTCACACACAAGTCTTGCACTGGAAGGCAGGCAGAGTTGCTTGCAGCTGCTGTTAAATCCATAGCAGGTGGTCAAGTTGGTCCTATGGCTTTGTAACCTGTTTCTGTCTCCACAACCCACAGGACATGAGTTACAGACTGAGAATGGGAGACAGGTGTGTATACACATGAGTGTGCACGCATACACGTGTGCACATATACATGCCTGTGTGTTGTCAGAGTTAGGCACAGGTGTCAATTTGACAGTTGAGGGTTTGAGCTCTGGGCACATTTGTAGAGTATTAGTTGTTGAGTTAAGTTCAGAGCAAACCTGCAGGAGATTGTCTAGCTGATGGGGAAGGCCCAGCCCATGGTGGGTGGGATTGGGCCCTGGAATAAAGAACCAAGAGCTGGTTGAGAGAGTTGCTATCCTTGTGTACACTTAGCCAGACGTGCTGGTCTGGCAAGTAAGGATCGTCCTTCTCTCAGCTGTTATGCAGAGATGGTGTGGCCAGTTCCCTTGGCCCTGGGGCCCTGGTGCTGGTGTGAGCTCTCCGGTTAAGATGGACAAGTAACTATAACCAGGAATTGTAAGAGAAAATAAACCCCTTGTTCCCTTAAGCCGTTTGATGGGGATTTATCAGCAATCATGCAGGCTAACGGTAACATGTGTATGAGTGAGTGTGCGAATATACACACATACACATATACACACACATGTATCATGCATATGTGCAGGCGGGTCTATAGATATAGCTGTATCTTACACAAAGGAACTAGGCAAATTGCACATCATGGATTAATTAACCTGTCACCTATGAGATGGGGCGGGGGGCAGCCTGAATCCCAGGTACAAGAAGACCCTGAGGCACAAGACTCCATGTGACCTGTCACATGTCTGCCACACATCATATTGAAGATGCTTTAGGACGTCCCCTCACTTCATTACAACCAGGCTGATGTGGCCCAAGGTCCCTCTCTGCTAGGGGTGGGGGGGTACCTTGCTCTACCTCAGCCCTGGAGGGCCCCGAGTCAAGGATACTTCTGAAGTTTTAGGCCCTGGGTCAAGTCACCTGATGCTCAGGTCCCCTGGCATTTGGCAAGTCCCCTGGGAACCTTCTCAAGCATCTTCATGCCCAGCCCCTCCGTCCCCCCCAACCGTCACTGAGAGCTCATCTCCCTGAGCTCATTGGAAGGGGTTTCGCTTATTGCATTCTGATCTCTCTGGCCCTGCCTGGAAGGAGGTTGCTCATTCTGATCCTGGGTAGTGGACCCTCTCCTATCTCATGTAGTGGGCCCACAAGATAGACACAGGGGTCCCCCTCCGTCTCTGGTTGGGCTCCTAGGTCAGGAGTCAGGTCTGAGGAAGCCGGGTAACTACTAGGTGCGTTGGAAGCTGGATTGCTGTCCGGCGGAGGGCCACAAGTACCACACCTGGGTGGATTCTGAGAACAGCAGAGACCCTGTGGCTTTGATGAAGGGGTAGGTACAGGGGGCAGCAGCTGGGCCTAGGGGTTCCACTCCAAGCTCTAGGGACCTTCATTGGGGGGTTCCCCCAGGCCTTCCTAACCTCGCAGTTATTTCTGTCCCACGGAGTATGTGGTTCTCGCACCGGGTGTGAAGAATGCACCGCACCATTATGAACTGAGCAAGCGTCGGCCCTGGTGCGGGGACGCTAGTTTGGAGGCAGAGCAGTTAATACATGAGAGGATTAAGTGGCTCTTGGGCTTCGCCACAATTAGAAACTCAGGACGTTTGAAATATTAACTGGGGTATGTGGGGGAAGAAGCAACCCAGGGCCTCCCGGCCAAGGAGCGAGCCCAGAAGGAGAGAAGGATTACGTAAGGAACAGGACAGCCTACTCTGAGTGTCCCCTCTGTATACACAGCGAGGAAGCAGAGTAGACCCTGGCCTTCTCTCCACCCCATTCTCTGCTGAGACTTTTTTTTTATAATACCTGTCGGCCTCCAGAAAAGCACAGAGATTCCAGGAGAAATCACACTAGCAGTGTATAATGCATGCACACTGTGTGCAAAGCTGTGTGTACCGTCGACCACATTTGGGACCATCTAGAAAAGCGGGCACTTCTGAGGGCTCGGCTGTACAGAAGAAACAATGAGACATTGCTGGATTTGCAAATGACCTGGAAGGGACAGAATCCAGTCTGACTTTAGGCCTGTCTCTCTCCAGAGACTCTCTATCTTGGAGATGCTGCTCTGGGTCAACAAATTCAAGGGCCAGAGGTTCAACCCAGGGCTTTGTACACTCCTAAGCAAAGACAGTTGTATTATTATTTTAACTGACTTTCAGCAATCCATGGTTTGCTTGTTACAAGTGAGTATTTAGTAAACACCACAGTGCCTGGACACCGTGCAGATCCACTTAGCTGAGTACCCTGCGGTACTCAGGGTGGGTACTTTCTATACCTGACGTTCTTCATGACCTGAAGAGGAACACGGAACTTCAAGTATCATTTTAGTTCAAAACAAAATAAACCAGAATAGTCTGTCCTTCTTCAACCCATCCAAAGACGCAAACCACAGCTAGTCATGCGTAGAGTTCCGTATCCCAGAGACTGCAAAGAAGGACAGGGCAGAAGATGACAAAGCAATCGGGAAGGTGCTGGGAAAGAAGCTGTGGTGGGACCACAGCATGGAGCAGTGTGTTGAAACGGCACCGCTTGGTGGGTTCAGTGGTCCCGTTCTATCATTTTGCTCAATCAGTGCTTTGCTACCCTTTATTTTGCTTCTCTGGCTCACGCATGCCTGGAAGACTCTGTTTACTGTCTCGGGACAGTCAGAAGGAGTGGGTTCTTTGGCTCAGTGCTAGCTTCCACTTCCCTAATTCCAGCCTTTCAAGTTCTGCTTTCCCTCAAGTTGCTGTTGCTACCACCTGGATGAAGGAAGGAAGCAAAGGACGGTGCGTTTCTCAGAATTATAGGGAAGAAAAGGCCACCATTGGGTCCCCAGGCCTTGTCTTCAACCCTCCAGAGATTCATGTTGCCAGAGTCCGTCCCTTAGCCAAGAAGCTAGGAAACCAACCCCACTCAGGGGCCACGTGGAAGGCCATGATGTTCAGTGCCCAGAACACAGTAGGCGTGCGGGAAACCCAACCAAGGCATGCTAGCTAGGCACAGTGTACTGGGATTTTGATTGATCACCACATTTAGAAAGAAAAATCTGGGGCTAAAGAAAAGGCTCAGTGTGGTAAAGCACTTACCACGCAAGTATGAGGACCCGAGTTCAGATTCCTCCTCCCCCATAGCTCACAGTAAACGTCAGCGCCACAGTGCACACTTGTAATGGCAGCCCTGGAGAGGATCCTTGGAGCTTGCTGGTCAAAGAGCCAGGCCAGTGAGTCAGGGTGCCCATGCATATCTGTGCATAGTTAAACATACACGCGCGCTCACACACACACACACACACACACACGTGCTCTGTAGATAAAGTTACTGTTACTGCTCAGCATGCAAACGAAAGCAGGGCTGCCCATTCCTGCACTACAGCACTTGGCTCACCCGCCCGTTGGCCGGCCCAGTGGACAGTGAGAGGTGGAACAAGGAGTGAACCTGCTTCTCAGCTAGGCTCTGTGTTCCAAGGCCCAGCTATCAATTTTTCCTCTGCAGCGAGTTTGCATCTCTGGGTCGTTCTGTTACTCTCTCACATGAAGTGGTGTGTGTGCGTGCGTGTGTGTGTGTGTGTGTTGTGTGTGTGTGTGTGTGTTACAGACCCAGATAAGCTTCCTGCACCTGAACTAGGTAGGATTCCTTCCCCAGGCCCCAGCTGTTAACACACAACATCTGAGAGAAAAGTGCGGCTTCAGCGGTAGGAAGAGAAAGGGAGTGTGAACACGTCTGTCCCTGAGGAGGAGGAGGATCGCATGCGGAGGAGCTGCAGGCTCTGTCTTCACTAATTTGCGGGAAACGTTTATGCACCAGCCAGCAGCCCCTCTGCATGGAGGGCCGTGGTGTCAGGAGCAGCCCTGGTCACTAGAGGAACACAGAGCACGGGGTGAAGGGCAGAGTCCAGTGAGACAGATGAGGGGCAGATGCCAGGACAGTGCCACGTGTGTTACCCTGCTGAGGGCATTTCCTGGGTATAGAGGATCCTATGTCAGGCAGTGAGTGTATGTGTGTGTTGGAGGGGTGTATGCCTCTGGTGGCTGGTCCCCTGCCTGTCTGCTCAGTGTCCAAGACCACTTTACTTCCTGCTGACATAATCCTTAAACAGGGACATTGGCTTTGACTTGAGAGCCAGCTGAATTCTTTTAAGGGTCTTAGCAAGCACCGAGGTGCTGGCTGGGAAGCTCGGAGTGCGGCCGCAGCTGTGCCGGCCGTGCACTGGTATGTGGCGTCCTCTTTGCTTCTGAAAGCCGAATCACTTCCTCAGCCTCAGCCTTCCTTGAGAGAAATAGCAGTAATACCTGTCTGCAGAGTCGTGTGGGGAAGTCAATGAAATGCCGCAGAGAACAAGACACAGGGGCTTGCGAGATACTCGGCAAACGCTACAAGCACCCACCGAAGTTGTATTTTCATTAAAGACCTCCCAACCCAGAAGACAGAAGCAAACAACGTCTCTGAAGAGAGAAAGGATTAACATCTACTATTATTTGTTACCTTCTCATCCTCCTGACCAAAAGAAACTGAAGGGAGAGGCGTTTGCTGTAGCTCAGAGTTTTCTGGTGCAGTCTATGGTGGCAGAAAGGCTTGGTGACAGGAAGTCGAGGTGACAGGTGATATTATGTCCTCGGTCAGGAAGAGCGAGATGGAGGCTGGTGCTTGGCTCACCTTCTCTTTTCTATGCATTGGAAGACCCCAGCTCATGGATGGCGCTCCCCACGCTTAGGGTGGTTCCTCCCACCTTGGGTAACCTAATCTAGGAATTCCCTAAAGACACACCCTGAGATGTGTCTTCTAGATGATTCTAGGTCTTGTCAGGTTGACCACCAAGATCAATTGTCACTATATACATATGTATTATCATACACGTTCATATATAAGTGTGTATGTCTGTGTGTGAAAGAATATCACCTAGTTGCAAAACATTTTTTAAATATTAGGTTAATTATGTAGGGGAAAATCACAACAGAAGTGAGCAAAACAAAAGGAAAACTTGTAGCATTATAAAGTTTATGATGTTATTTCTGCAGATATACACTTGCACATAAACATATATACACATACACATATATCACAGCATACTCATGCATATACCACACACATGCATATGCATGCACACATGCATACCACACCCAAACACACATGTATATACTCACGTACCATATACACATATGCTCACACATACACATGCATATATAAACACATATGCTCAACACCCCCCACACATATGTATACTCATGCACCACATACCGTATCACACACACATGCATTCATACATATACCACACACATATACATCCAACCCTCCTGTATATACACACATATGCCACTTACACCACAATACATATATACACACATACTCATAGACAAGCATATTAATACAAATGCATGTACACATGCACACACACATGCACATACACACGCATGCACACACACCCCAATATGGACAGATCCCACAGGAAGAGACAATAGAATCTCATTGCAGCATCATGAAGTATTGCTGGTGCTGGATCCGAAGGAAATGTTTGCTTTCTTCATCTGATCTCACTCTATTCGCAAAATTTCTTGCAATGCACACGCACTGCTTTAATAATAAAAACAAAACTATCAGAGAGGAAGAGTGTGGGTTGCACTGGCAGGTTCATAGTGTGGTTCTTTGCTTATGAATCGTATGACTTGGGCAAGTTCTTTAATGGAACCCAAGTTTCTGTGTGTGTGTGTGTGTGTGTGTGTGTGTGTGTTCATGTGCTGGTGCATGCCTATGAGTGTGCATGCCTGTGAGCACATGTGAACGTGTGTGCAGGTGCACATGAGTGTGTATGTGTGCGCGTGTGTTTGGGTGCATGCATATAAGGATAGACCATGGGACAGCCTTGGGAGCTATCCTGCAGGAATTTTCTTCCTTTGTTTTTAGACACTATCTCTTCCTTGTCCTGGAACATGCCATGGCTTTCTGGCCAGTGAGCCCTGGGGATCCTTATGCCTCTGTCTCCCCAGTACTGCAGTGACAAGCATGCTCCACAGAGTAGAAACCTGCCTATATCTAAAAAACGGTCGAGAGGTGGGATTGTCACAAGCATCTTCAAAGGCTAGATTGGAAAGCCAACAGGAAGATGGGGAGCATTGCCTGGTATCAAGGAGGAGACCCTGTGACTTGCTTGAGATCAGAGGACTCTGGAATCAGATCCTGACCATTTTCTGAAGGGTCCAGACCTGGTGAGCTCATCACTGGAAACGCAGAGATAGAGACATCATCCCTCAGGCACCAATGCTGGGGACAGTATGTTGGATGCCAGAAGCCCTGGAATTAATTGTGTTCTGACTGACTTTGGTGACTATCAGCCCTGCCCATGTAATCTCTTATCGTGGTACCTTGTTCCAGAGTCCACTGGAAATCTCAGATAGAGTCAATCTGTGAGTCATCCTTACTAATCGCACTGCAAAGGCCAAGAGAGCAGGGAATCTTCAAAACAACACCTGTCAATAGGAACATGAGGCCTGCTGTGTGCCCACGTGAGTGTAGCCTGGCTTCTGGCAAAAATTAATAGATACTGACTACATTGGCCTGAGACATGCATTGCACGGGGCTCTTTCTATGCCTCCATTCCTGGGAGGTGCACTGGTTGGTGTTCAGTCCATAGGCTGTTTATTACAATTAAAGAGAGAGAGAGAAAGAGAAGGAGAGAGAGAGAGAAGATCAGAGTTTAAGACTCAGTAGGTCACTGAATCCAAACTCACGTGCTGTGCTCAGAGTACAAAATCCTGATCTCTTCTTCCCTTTGCACCATCCAGGGCCATTCACAAACCCCTGTTGATTACAAAGCTGAGACTCCTTCCACAGAGTCAGAGAAGGCTGGCGGGGGCAGGGGGCGGGATAAGCAGAAGGCAGTATGAGATGATCCTCAGGAAGCGATGGGCAATAGAGAGCCAATTTCTAGCAGGCTTCCTCCTCCCCGCCTGATCCAGGAGTTGCTTTTGAAATATCCCCCATTCCCAGAGGCCCCTTTAGTATGATAATTGCTCCTAAAAGTTTTGATTGTGGTATATTATAGGTGTTATTTCAAATCAGCTCTTAGCCTGGGAAGACACTAATGTGAGCATACAAGACTGTTCTCCTGAGCACACCATCCGTAATAAAAACAATACATCAGACACTGGCTCCCTGAAAGGGGCATTGAGTTCCCTGGAGCCTTTCTCTAGACAAAGCAAAAAATGTCAGTCACCTGGCTAGGGGCTGGGGAGAGGGTCAAGGAGGAAACAAAGGAGGAAGAGGAGGAAGAAGGGAGACCAATATTCTTTTATCTCTCTTTGATAAGTGCGCAGTATCTCTTTGTATTTCTTTGTAAATATATCTCTGTGAGGTATTTACAAAGCTATAGGAGCACTTGGGAGAGGCCTGGACATGATTTCTAGAACTTTAGATTAGGAACCCGAAATCTTAAGGTCAGAGATCAACATTGTGGCTGCTAGTGCCTTTGAATAGCCACCAGCCCTCTGAATTTCTTCATTAGTAACCTGAGAGCACTCCCTGTCCTGCGTAGCTGAACCCTTCGTATCCCACTTCGCCTGGGGCAGCCCCACATTGCACCTGTTGTCCTGGAGTGATTATTAATAGCACCCTTTTACCTCTAGAAGTGACCCCGGTTGGGTGATAAATCACACATTCTCCCCCATGTCCAACTTACAATGTTACAACAGGGAAAGGAGACAGGGTCTGAAAAATGTCTCGTAAAAGCTAAGACCCTATGACAGATGAAAGGGACTTGAAAGCAATTCATCTGTTGTTCTGAGCACTGCAGTTAAAGATACAGAGATCAGTTTAGCAAGTGTTCCCAGCCATACAGCAAGGTGCTCAACGTTATGAGGGAATTCCAAGTAATATGCTTGGCGTCTTCACTACACTTGCATGTCTTCAACCACAGAGAGTGGCTGCAGGGGTCATTATTGAGACTGTAAGATGCTGCTGGACTTTAACGAGGGAAAAGTGTAGTGATTAGTGAGTGGGGAGATGGCTCAATGGTTAATGCCCTTGCCTTGCCAGCAAAAGGACCTAAGTTTGAATTCCCAGATCCCAGTGCAAAAATTCCTGGCAGGTATAGTGGCCTGCTTGTAATTCTAGACCTGGAAGTTGAAGCCTGGGAGTTCCCAGAGCAAGTTGGCCAGCCAGACTATCCCTAATGGGAAGCTCTGGGTTTAACGAGAGACCCAGGCTTACAACACTAAGGTGGAAGGAAGATGATTCTCAGTAACCCCTTAGCCCTCCGTGGACACATATATGCAAGAGCACTCATGTACCTACCACACTCATGCCACACACTCACATGTACCCTCACCCCCCCACATACACCTCATACGTATACATGAAAGAAAAGAAAACGTATGAATAGTGTGTCGGTTACTTTCCTCATTGCTGTGCACTAGACTCCTAGACAGAATCGGTTTCATTGAGGAAGGCTCTGTTGAGCCTCACCACGCTGGGGATCAAAGTCTCTGGTGGCAGTAGAAGCCTGTCTGCCGAGGTGGTCTGTCTCTGGTAGTGGGCGCTCATGTCATGGCTTACACCTCGCCCATCCACCTTCCTGACTCACCACGCCCACCAGTTCCACCTTCAAAGACTCAGCCTCTGCGGCTGCGTCCCTGAGGTGGTGGACGCAAACAAGCCCTTCCCCCCTGGAGCTGCTGCTGCCAGGAATCTCGGTTGCAATGATGAGAAAAAATAACCAATGAAAATCAAGGCCACAGCTGACATTTTTCAAAGCTTCTCCACCCTAGGTGGAACGCAACTCCAAATCTCTGATGGTCTCCCCCCACCTCCACCCCCAATTGTCCTGCTTTCCTAGCAACTCCTGGCAACTCCTTAACAATGTCTGGAGGACATAAAATCTCTCTCTCTGTCTTTCCTTCACTCTCCCTCTTGTTTCCTCCTCTTTTTCTCCCTCTCCTGCCAAAGCTCTCTTTAGATCCCCCCACCATGTTGTCCATGGTAGCTCTCTCCCTGTCTCTCTGATTTTAAACTATCGTTGGTTCTAAAGCTTTCCCACCTTAAGGCTAAATTATGGCTCCCTTGATCACCAGGCCCTCAGCTCTACTAAACTTGTATTTTCTTACACCTCTTCCTCGTGTTAGCTTCTCTTTATCAATGGACCTCCCAAGTGGACACATATAGAGTTGCTTGCTCCTTGTCCGCTGCCAACCTAACACCATGTACCTTTTATTTTGAGAGACAAGATTTTGAAAACACAAAGAGGAGGGAAGAGGTTTTTAGTAGTCTACTTGTAGCAAGGTGAGGATTGGAACAGAGTTTATGTCTTCACTATGGGACACAGGCTAGGTCGGAGGAAGCCATCTTCTAAGCAAAGTTTTCTCTCCCAGTGAATGATGTTGCTCAAAGACTCACTGCTATGGTGTCTGAGGCACATTGAGTCCTGCCTTGCCGACAACAAACCCAACGGCTCAGATAGCTGGAAGCTACCACGACTGTGAGCAAATCCATTCCTCAAGTCAAATGCAGCTTCCCATGTGACCCAGTCAGAAAATTCTAGAATCAAACAAGTTGCTTGGAACAGAACCATAATGGTGAACCTTTTAACTTTTCTGTTGATGGCAAAATACAAACAGCACGAAAATGAAAATGAAGAGATGTTAATTCAGGACATTGCAAGAAAGTAATTTAAACATAATAGATAAAATCTCTCTCTCTCTCTCTTTCTCATGTGAGTTCACTAAAATAGACATTCACTGAGTTCCTCTGTGGTCGTATAACCACAGAATAGCATTTCGAGGGAAGTGCTGCTGTCTTCTGCATGCTTGAGAGAGAAGGGCAAGGGAGGCTTTGGGAAGCGAAGGGTCTGACTAACAAGAATCAGGGGAAGAGCACATATCATTGGGGGAGGGGAAACCATTCACACCTGTCTCCAAAGCCTGCCAGCACTGCAGTCCTGAGTAAGTGGGGATCGCAGACAGTCTGTACTCCGAGTGCTCAGAAGGAATCCCCAGCACAGTGAAGGCCTGGGAACATCCAGTCTCTCAAAGACATTGTCTCCATCCACGGAGAAGCTGTGATCTTTCCTCCTGTTCTCAGCCACAATCTCATCTTACCCAGATATCGCTAGAGCCCTGAAAATCATTTCATTTTCTTTCTTCCACTTTCTGATTTGGGCTTCCTTCCTTGGCTTGCTCTAGAGGAACGAGAAGGTTTTCCTTCTGTGTGCACACACCAGCTGTTTCCTAAGCATTCGCTGTGAGCCAGGCAGACTAGACCAGGGGAGAGATGCATGTAGATTCTAGGGATGAACAGGACTGGGAATGTTGCTCAGCTGTAGAGCCCTTGACTGGCTTCCTCGCTACTTGTCTTGTTGCTGCAACAAAGTACCCAGTAGCAATAACTTGGGGGAGGCTTGTTTAGGCTCCAGGCTTAGGGCATACAGGCCATCATGGTGGCTGGGGCTCTGTCTGTGGTTTGCTAAGAACAAATCAGGGAGTGAGCTAAGCTGACATTTACAAGGCTCCTTTTCTGCAAGCTTCCACGGCTTTCTAGAACAGTACCATCAGCTCCTCCAAATGCAGGAGCCTGTGGTGGACGTTTCAGATTCCAACCGCAATATCTAGCGTGACAAGACCCCCCAAGTCCATCTCTAGCCACACAATAAAGAATTTTCCATCAGCTCACAGAGTGACTTCAGGAAGTTATTCATCCTTTGCTTTGACTTAGTTGCTCCATGTGTTAAGCAGAGATGGCTGGACACACACACACACACACACACACACACACACACACACACAGCATTAAAAAGAGCAAAGAATTCTAAGTTCCCTTCTAGCCCTGGTAGCCTACAGTTTACTAACGAAGTGTCAACTTTCCTGGAAAAGTGTAGACGTTCAAGATCAGTTCTAACCCCTTTGGTGACCCCAGAGAACTCAGCTGCGAAAGCCGCACCAGCGTAGGCTCTCTTGGCTTTACAGACACCTGAACACCATTTCAAACTCGATGGAACTCTTCCCAGACTAGCTGGGGATTCACAGCCACATCCCAACCAACTCCTTTTTCTTTAGGCAATTCTGCGGGAAACAAATGCTCCTTTTTCCAGAGTATTCCATTGTTATAAAGCAACGGAGGCCAGTACATTTTCATTAACCATCAGCTCTCCGTGTGAAATGAACATCTCATTGTGTCAAACCCCAGCAGACCCCTGAACTATTTAGAAACAACCTGCTTCATTTATATCCTAAGGGGTCTGATTTTTAGCTCCATAGATAATAATGTGACTTTTTGGCCACTGCCAGGGTTTCCTTATGAAAGTGAAATTGCCATTCATTGGCTTTACTTTTTAAAACAGATGCTAACTTGCATTAAACAAGTCACCAGGTGATGTACGTACTTTGGAGAAATGCCCATCTCTCCAGCAGAATCCTGTGAATCAAGAATCCTGTGAAGAGTTGGAAGTGTTAGATACATTGTTTCCATTAAGCTGAGCACGCTGTCTGTGTGAGCTTGTAATTCATGAGGTGCCCTGGATACAAATAATGAGGAGGCTGCTTTTCCCCTGGCCTGATAGTAATCTAAAGAAGAACAGGCTGAATCCCTAAAGAAGATATTATCTAATGATTCCTGCGGTTGTCCTCAATCCACACAGTGTTCTGTATCTTTGTGTAATTCCTGTTTCCAATGAGGCCATTATTTTATACAGCCACTTATTCCTTTTCTGTCTTTCTCTCTCTCTCTTTCTTTCTCTTTCTTTCTCTCTTTCTCTCTTCTTTCCTTCCTTCCTTCCTTCCTTCCTTCCTTCCTTCCTTCCTTCCTTCCTTCCTTCCTTCCTTCCTTCCCTCCCTCCTCCCTTCCTTCCTCCTTCTTTTCTTTCTTCTTTCCTTCCTTCCTTCCTTCCTCCTTTCTTCCTTCCTTCCTTCCTCTGTCTCTCTTTCTCTTTCTCTTTCTCTCTCTCTCTTTCTTTCTTTCTTTCTTTTTCTTTCTCTTTTTTCCTTTCTCTCTCTCTTTCCTTTTTATTTTCCAGTGTACATGTATGAGAGAGAAAGTATGTGTGTATGAGTATGTGTATGTATCTGAGAGAAAGTATGTGTATATGAGAGAGTGTGTGTGTGTGTATGTATGAAAGTATGTGTATGTGTAAATGTGTGTATATGAGAGAGAGAGCATGTGTGTGTGAGAGAGAGTTGTATACATGTATACATGTATTAGCTTGCTTGTGTGTCTTCGTGTGTGGAGGCCAGGGGTCCATGATTTCCTTAGTCAGTCTCACCCTTATTGTCCTGTTCAGGAAGCCTCCAAGATCCACCTGTCTGTTTCCTCCTCTGCTGGTTTTACTGGTGTGCACAGCTGTAATCAGATTATACAGAGACTCTGAAGGAATGCTTGTGCCCCCCTTACTGTCTGGCTATTAGACAATCAAAACAGTGGAACCCTTAGAATTTGGAATTTCCCCAGGAATCTCAGCTGGGAGCAGAGAACAGGACTTCATGGAGCCCTGAAAATTTACCAGATTTGGTGTCAGTCAGAAGAGGAATTTATCTCCTGGAAGAAATTTCAGAGTGAGATGAGAGCCTGTCTCTAATAATGATAATAATAATAATAATAATAATAATAAAGGGCCTGGGGATAAGTTCGGGGTTAAAGTCTTTGCCTCAAAAGCAAAAGAACCTGAGTTCAGATCTCCAGATCCCTTATAAAGTTGCCGGGTGAATATGATGACAGATTGTAATTCCTGCCCTGGAAGACAGAGCCTAGGAAACTCCAGAGCAAAGTAATTAGGTGGAGGAGCAATTCAGGGTGATTCAGGATGTCACCTTTGGACTTCCACAGGCACATATATTCAAGTGTCCTCTTGTATACATGCCTGTACAAAAATGTACACACACATGCAAAACAAAGACAGCGTCACATTTGACTGACATTTGGGTAGAAGGAGACTAATCAGGATTGTACTCCATGAAGAAATTAAGACAGAAACAAACCAGGAGCTAAGAAGAACTCAAATCAGAAAATTAAAGGGAAATGCATCCACATTTAAGCTTTTGGCAGTACAACTTTGCAAAAGCATCCACCAATTCATAATGAATGAGGATTGAGCCCTATGGAAACTGCTGCTTATTCTCTCAGCAGAGAATAGATACTTAGTCTACACATCTCTTTCCCTGATGCTAATGTCCAGGGAGTACTGTGTAGGGTTAATTTAGGTTAATCATATTGCCCAGCTCAAGGTACTTTCCCCAGCATAGCAACACTTTGGAAGGTTCAGAAAATGTGTCTCTTTAGTGTACTTCTGGTAGGGCCTCCCCAGAAACCTGAACAGAACTCTCTATAAACAACCTGACTTGGAGATAAAACACTCCCCACCAACTACAGCTGGTACCCGCTCTGTCTGCTTAAATCTAACATGCATTTGCAGGTAAAGAGCTAGGCACTGGGAGAAAAGTCTAAGTCATCCTGGTGGGCCTTGAGCAGACGTTTGTAAGTGCCAGTTGCCTAGCAGCCCACGGGTCCTGCCTGTCCATAGGAGGCAAGCATAGCATCTCACAGAGTGACAAGAAGAAGCCACCCAGAGATCCCAGGCTGTTCCTCTCAAGCCACACCCCTTCCCCTTTACCAGTATCCCCGTCAGCTAAATCTTCAAAAGAGGAAGTGGCGGCCTTTCCTTCCTAGAAGCATCTCAGACCCAGCTTAAACTTTCAATGTCATTCTGTGGTTTAAGCTTAAATCCTGAAGCATAACTACAGTTAGTCATTGAAAATAAAATGCAAGCGCCTTCCATGCTCAGGATTAAAGGAAACATCCTTTTCTGAGTCAGCAAAATGTCAGGCAAAGATCTGTGTGAAACATCTTTATTACCATAGTGAAATGCGCTCCTCAGAAAACAAACAGATTTGAAAGGCAGGAAAGAAAGCCCCACATGGAAAATGGCCCCGTCCCCCAAGACCTTTAAACTGTTGGCAGTTTAAGATCTGAGCTTTAGTCTCTCACTAGCCTATTTGCATGGGTTGAAGTTTCAATGCTTAGAAGTTTTTGCAAGCTATGTAGCTGAATGTTTCCTAAGTATTACATGTGAGCAGGGTCTATGAGTTCTTTCATATATATTCTTTATTACTGAATTACTAAACTTCTCCAAGAGACTAAATCCTGTCTTCTGCCTGTTTTCTTTCTTTCTTTCTTTCTTTCTTTCTTTCTTTCTTCTTTCTTCTTTCTTTCTTTCTTTTTTTTTTTTTTTTTGCAAATATAGTTTTATTGGAACTGTATTGGATTACACATGGTCTATGGCTGCTTTTGTACTATAATGACAAAATATGCTCTGCCTTCTCTATTTTTAGGATGTTGTCCTGAGAGTCGGTCAGTTGTGGATCGATTGTACTTGAAAATAAACTGCAAATGTACTAAACATGTGCAGGAATTTGTTACTATGATCTCTGAGTGATATGGTGTGTCACAGCTATGGTGGGATGTATCTTGGAGGAGGTGTAAGTCATATACAAAAATACCCTACTATTTTATGCAAAGCCCTTGGCCAGCCATGGATTTTGGCATGTAAAGAGGATCTTGGAATCAAATCCTCAGAGACACTAAGATGGTACCTTAGGGCAAACGAGGAGTTCCTGGCTGCAAAGGCTCGCAATATCCCCATTGCAGAAAGCACTAGTGGATATTAACAAGATATTAGCATAGATACAGGTTTGTCTAGTTTGAATATCTTCTCATCCGTTGCTATATTGTCCCAATTTTCAGTAACAACATACGTACAGGGTCTTAGTTACATGTATGACATTCATATGAGTAAAACAAATGAACTATTACTAAGAAACCTTCCAGAAATGAAGACTCAGAGGACATTTTTGTA
Source organism: Typhlomys cinereus (assembly GCA_023101885.1). Classification (NCBI taxonomy): domain Eukaryota; kingdom Metazoa; phylum Chordata; class Mammalia; order Rodentia; family Platacanthomyidae; genus Typhlomys; species Typhlomys cinereus. The sequence continues at coordinate 583,185 of JALPQD010000486.1, forward strand.
TTATTTCTTATTTATTTTTTTATTTTTCTCTCTACATATACACTCAGGCCTATTTATGTATCCATTATCTATCTATCTATCTATCTATCTATCTATCTATCTATCTATCTATCTATCTATCTATCGATCATCTATCCACATCATCATCATTATCATCATCATCATCTATCTATCTACATTTATGTAATCATCCAGATCTGAAGCTCAGGGCAGAGACAGTGCTAGTTAATCTTTGGGTGTCTTGGTTCTTCTATGTGGTTCTATGTGAACAGCTAGAGCACCTCTTTTTCTCTGGAATGAGCAGGGCCATGTGTCAATGTCTAGCAGAAGGGAGGTGGGCACAGGAAGAGTGTTCTTTCTCCACACTGACACCACACCTTCTCCAGCTGGCCTGAGCTGGAGGTCAGATTCTGGGGGTGTTAGGGAAACCACACGATGGGACAGCAGAGCCACAAGATAGAAAGGTCCTGCACCCTGAGCCCTGGAAAGTCACCTCCTACATGAGCACAAAGCGAATGATGGAGTCCGTCCATGTGAGTGTGTGTCGGGGGTGCTATCACTTCCTCTTCCTTGGGTGTTCCCAGGATGGATGGGGCCGGCTACTCACAGACAGCTTTGGAGTACAGGGCAAGTGCAGGAATCCCCTGGTTAGGAGCATCCTTCAGCGGCTGCCGTTCAGACTTCCAGCCTCAGAAACCCTCTTTAGACCTTGTGTCCACCCAGGGCTCAGGCCTAGTTAAGCCTTTCTCCATCTCTCCACTGCAGTTTCTGTGTCCTCAGGGACCACCCGATCCTTTTCCTGCCGGCTTCGGGTTCACCACACTTCCTGGTCACACTCCTTTCCCTCTCTGCCACAAGGTATTGGGTTCCACTGTAACTCAAGATGGCATCCGGTAACAATTTCTCAACTTATCAACCAAGATACTTTCTCACCTCCTGACTCCTATATGTCTTGATAGGAGATAAAGGGCCCTTTGGCCGTCTTGAGGATGCAATGCTGATGAATTCCACAGCATTTATAATTCATTCCACCTTCATTAAGTATTCATACACTGCTTATTGGCACACCACCTAAGCATTCTATGTAATAAAAAAAAGACAGGATAGCTAGAAAAGAAACCAGGAGAAACTGATTTTACCAGGAGATTTGAGGAGAGGGGAATATTTGTTCTGCTGTATTCCTTATGCCCAACTTTTTCTTTTCAGGTTGATTTCTAGGCAGGTAATTTTCAAGTGGATTTGGTAGCTGTCTTGAGAGACTGACCACCACCAAGAGTAAAGTCACCTAGGATCTCTTTTCTTCTTTCACCCGTATTCATTGGAGAATATGTAGTGTGTGTGAGTGCGTGTCTGAAGGTGTACATGCAAGTGCGATATGGAGGTCAGAGAAAAACCTTGGGTATTGTTTATCAAGTGATATGTACTTTGTGTGTGTGTGTGTGTGTGTGTGTGTGTGTGTGTGTGTGTGTATGTTCGGGTATCTTGCTAGCCTAGAGTTAGCCAAGTAGGTTAAGCCAATCACCAGTGAGTCCCAGGTGTTCGTTGGTCTTCTCCTCCTAGGTACTAGAATTTCAAGTGTAACTCCCATGCCTGCCTTTTTCCTTTTCCTGTGTGGGTTCTGGTACCTAAACTTGGACCTTCATGTCTGCTAAAGCAAGCACTTGCCAACGGAGCCATCTGCTCGGTCACTGTATCCTCTTCTTAAAGACTGGACATCTTAAGTAGGGACGAACAAGAGACACACTGAATTTGGACTGAAGATGTTAAGTACCTCACTGGTTCAAGGTTAGATCCTCTACACACCACTTATGACATTGATGATGACTATGATGATAGTGATGATGATGATGGTGATGATGATGTCATTCAGTCATCAGAACCATCTTAACAGGCAAAGACCCTGAGACTAGAAAGGTTGTCCGAGTGCTCAGGGCAGGACAGCAAATCACTGGGCACACACAGGCTGAAGCTCATGTGTGTTTAGAGCTCTAGTCATCACCTATGGACCATCGCTACTGGTGTTCTTGTGCTCTTTAGGATACGGAAAGTCTCATCTGGAAAGGAAGCAAGCAGAAGAGCATCCAGGCAGAAGGATGGAAGAGAAGACATGCCGCAGGGCTCTAGAAAGAGAGGGCTGTGGCGTGATGTTACTTTGTCTCATTCCTTCCCACTGGGGTCTCTGTTTAAAGCCTCAACAGAAAAGCCATTGACTGCCACTGCAAAATGGTTAGAGTCATGTTTCATGGAGAGAAACACATCCATTCTTTTTCGACAGCAACCCAGCTAAAGATAAACATAGTCTTCGGAGCTCGAGCCTACCCACTCCCGGATTCCAGAGGACTCTCCCTTCATTCAGGAAGGGCCCCTTGGCATTACTGAATGAACACAAGAATCGCTCTAGAAATTCTCAGTGGCAGACTGTGCTCACGGCTTTGGGAAACACATCAGCTACCCTATCTCGACACTGACCAGCTCTGCTCGAGTGACGGCTTGAGCTAAGTGACAGATGACAGGGTTCCCGCTGTTGAGCAAATGTCTTCTGCAACACGACCTCACTGCACACCCAACAAGTCCTTCACACCCTGGCAGCCAGCTCCCCGGAAGCTGCCCTTCCCAAGGGAACAAGTCGGGTTCCGTGGCTCAGCGAGGTGGTTCATGCTAGAACTTGCCTCTTTTTTTTTTATTTAATGGGATCATTCTGTTAAGACATTAAGCGCTGAATATACATGAATGGATGTCTATGGCAATGCAAATTAGTACTTTGCAGAATATTACAAAACTGTATGTATATATGTAAACATACACATATACAAACACACACACGTGCACAAACATACATATACTAACACATATACATGCACATATGTACATATATACACACACATACATACATACACACCTTATAGCCCAAGTGGCTGTTTTGGTGATTCTCCTATGATGGTTGCTAAGATATTTGTCTCAAATGTAACCTTTCAAGGATTTCTAGACAACTCCCAGTTAGGATGGTCATTGTTATTAACAGAGGGGGGAGGGAGGAATGCTACTCAGGATCATGAGTTCTCCATGTTACTGACGTGAGACTGAAAGAGGCCACTCTCTCTGAGAAGAGATCTCCCCCTGAGCGATTGTAAGATTTTTCTGTGACCACAGGTGACAGCAGCCAACTGTCCCAGGGGCTGTCATGACTTTCAGAGGGGGTGTATGAGGACACCTTTCCGGTCTTCAGAACAGGGGAGCACTGTTTCGTTATTTTGGACGATCCCATTTGGACAATGTTACTACATGGGACGAAACGACTAATAATACTACTAAAAATGTCAAGTCCAATACTGAAAAATGTCAGTATTTTTCTCATTCCACCATGTCAGCAGCAAATCCAATCTGAAATATGCTGACAATAGAAGAGCTATGGAAACCAATCTACTCGATGAGCCAGCCATCCCATAAATTATATATGTGTACACATATATATCGGCACGCGCTTCCCCCAGCAGCACGAAGCACCAGCCGAGGGGGGTCCCGGATGGTATGGTGCACTGCAGGTCTGTTAGCTGAAGTTCAGTTTTCTGTCCCTCTTGGGACAAAGTTTATACGGAGGGGACAGGCCCCCCAGGATGATCACTACCTCCCAAGAGGGTCATGCTATCTTTTCTCAAGCTATCCACTGACTAGGAAATCAAGAATAGTGTTCCCCAAGACTGCTTCCCTTCTGTAAAGAAGGAAGAGGTCCGGCGAACCGGAGACATATTGTCTCTTTATCCTGCAGTTTGCAGGGCTCTCTCTATCTTTGCAGCTTTCAAGAAAGTCATAGTGATTCTTATCTTTTCTCTGGTTGCTTATTCAAACTTTTTTTTAAAAAATATATGGATGAAGGTGGGGAGATGGCTCAGGGGTTAAAGTCTTTGCCTCCTATACAAAAGAACCTGAGTTCAGATCCCCAGATGCCAGTTAAAAAAGTCAGGTGGAAACGGCAGTGGCCTGTGTTTTTGGCCCTGAAAGATAGAATCCGGGAAAATTGAGCAAAGCATAAGGAGATGGAATAATCCAGGATGATTCCTGCTGTCACGCTTGGGACTCCACAGGCACACACACTCAAGTGCCCTTTCCCACACACACACACACACACACATAACACACACACACACGCACATGTGCACACATACAAGGAAATTGTAGATGATTAAAGACACAGAAAAGAAAGATTGTTCATATTTTACTATCAGAAAAGACCACTATAATTTGGTATGCAAAGTTTCATGTGCATTTGTATGTGTGTGTGTGTGTGTGTTCAGATAAAGAGTGGAGATCACTGCTTACATATTACCTCTCAGCCTACATCTTCTCTACCAGTCATGGGAGCTGACGGGACTCACATACTTTCCCTTCTGTCTTTTAGTCCTGAACTTGAGCTTGTCTCTCGGGCATCTTTCAGAAGTCCAAGCAGCTTCTGCCCTCACTCTTCCCAGCGACAGGAACCACTGTGGCCTGGCAGTGTACCTCGGCGTCTTCATTTCACGGGACAGTGTGTCCTTCCAGGATCCTCTGACGACCTGGGAGAAGGCTCACACTTAGGGGCTTACAAAGCAGACAATGATTTGACCTGAAGGCATTAAACAAAATAGCCATGTGTCCAACTGAGTCAAGCACACCTTCTCTGGGCATGCTCGTCTTTTCCAAAACCTAAATAATATGTGTCACTTGCCACTGTGTTAAAAAAAGAAAAGTAGCAGCATGCCTGGAGAGATGATGGGTCCATTTTCTGTTGTTAGGCTATTTGTCGATAAGCTATTTTTAGGGTATTGTTATGAAGACAACGTGAAGGATGAGGGACTGTACTTAGCACCAGGAAAAGGTCAGAAGGCACAGGTCAGCCCCTCCTTCTCAGGCATTGTCTTGGGTTAGGGTCACTTGGAAACGCACCCCTCACCCCTGCCTGCCCGGGAAGTCTCAGTGTGCAGAGAATTTTGTTTTTGCAAAGAATCCAAAGAAGCCACAGGAAAACCCAGGAGAAGATATATTGTTGTGTTTTTGCTTTTTTGTAAAAAAAAAAAAAAAAAAAAAAAAAAAAAGAAAGAAAGAAAGAAACCTTAAACTTGGACATTTGCTTCTATTTTCCAGCTTTGCTGAGCAGTTTACCATTACCTCAAGCTAAGCACTTTGGATGCTTAATCTCATTTTTCTCCATTACTCAGTGTGGGGACCACTGCTCCTTCAAGTAGTGAGCACAGGACAAGAACACCAAGGACTAGGGGACACAGTGGTGTTATCTAGTTCAGTCTGGTATAACTGTGATGAGATTGCTGTGATGAGATTTGTCAATCAATGATTAACGAATGACATCAATGATACATATCTATAGATAGATACATATATGTAGATAAATGATTAGTAGGTAGATTAAATAATTGATAATGTAAGTGATAAATAGTAAAATAGATGATAGATGCATGATAGAGGACAGGTAGACAAATGGTAGAAATATAGATGATAGGTGGGTAAACAGATGATGATGGATGAATAGATAGATAAATAGATAGATAGAGATGGATAGATAGGTGTATGATAGAAAATAGACAGATGATAGACAGATGATTAATAAATGGATACATGATAGGTAAACAGATCATGATAGATGACATGATATATAGATAAGTAGATCAATAAGAAGATTTATTGACAATAGAGGTAGATAATAGATGGACAGATGATAGATAGAGAATAAGTAGGTAAACAAATAGATGATAATAGAGACAGATGATATAATAGATAATATACAGACAAATGATAACTTGATGAGATGGTAGATAGACAGATAATAGATAGATGCATCATAAACATGCAGATTGATGACAGATGCATATGACTAGAAAGAAACATCCAATGACGTGACATGTCCTAGCAGCTCTCTTTGCTGTCATTCCCTGGTCTTTCATACTGCTGAGCTCTCCAGGCATTGTCCAAGTTAAGATGACAGTCACCATCTTCTATAGTCCATGTTCCCTGGGGTACTTGTGCTATTTTATGTCCTCATTGTTTCCCATGCCATTTCCATGTTTTAAACCTCACAGTGTTTCGCTTAGTGCTGGATGGAACTTCCAATGCTTTCTGTTGCAACAGGTTCTTACTGGTCTCGGTCTTTTCACCGACATTGCCAAAGACAGCTTCGCACATATGTCTTTGAGACCTTGGCTAGATGTGGTCTAAAAATCAAGAAAGCATGTCTACTGCACCAATTGCTGTACACATTCAAAGTGTTTGTAATTGTGGTCATGCTAGCCTCAGAAACAATAAATAAAACCTTGTTATTCTTCCTGTCTACTTTCATATGGATTTTAATATTTTCAACATTGTCTATATGTGAGTCTTTATTTACAGTGGCTATGTGATTATCCAAATGGTTGCCAGCATTTTCTGCTCACCATTTCTGTTTTAAACTTAGTCTCTGTGATTATTACTCCGCAATGGTTTTAACAGGCTGGAGAGATGGCTCAGGGTTTAAGGCTTTGCCTCAAAAGCAAAAGGACCTGAGTTTGCATGCCCAGATCCCAGGTTAAAAATCCCAGGTTGAATTGGTGGCAGCTTGCTATCCAAAGTGCCCTCTACTACACACGCACACACACACACACACATGCACGTACGCACACACACACGCATGCACACAGGCTCTCACTCATTCACACGCACATGTAAAAAGAAACTTTTACCATCTCGGTAACTGATCTTATTACTTTATTCTTTTAATTTTTCTAGCATTTGACACATTTATAATGAGACTTGATTCCAAATTTTAAAATATTTCATGTAACTCATGTATCAATTTCATATGTAGGATCCTAACAAAAGTAGAATATTGTCTCAATGTTCTATCTTCAATAATCTGTTCTGCCCTAATTTGAAGTATCACTTGTGTAATATGTTATTACATGCAGGTGCATTCATCCCATCTGGAACTCTGAACTCTGTTTCATTACTGAATTTGTTCATTTTGGCAACGTAATTACTTCTTTAATGAGTATATTCATAGATTAGATAGAATAGGCAAGTAACCTCTTCCTCTCCCCTATCAATTAAGATTTTTTTTTAAATATCTCTACTTATCAGATTTTTTGGAATTTATTTATTTATTTATTTGTTTGTTTGTTTGTTTGTTTAACAAAGGGAAGGAAAGAGAGAGAGATTAAGGTACACACATGCATGGGTGGAAGTCAGAGGACCATTTTCCAAAAACAGTTCTCTCCTTCTGTCCTGTGGTGCTTGGGGATTGAACTCAGGTCACCAGATTTGTGAGCAGTTGTCTGACCTGCTAAGTCAGCTTGCTGGCTCTGCAAGGAGATTTTTATTTGTTCTGCTTATTTTTTTTCCCTAGGCAATCTTTGACTTGTCATTTTAAAAACTCCATTAGCTTCTTGACAGAAGTTTCTCTGAATGCACAGTGTAATGTACAGTGTAACATGGGACCATGAAAGTCCCAAGTTTTAGTTTGCAACTTCAAAAATTGTAACCAGTTCTTTTCTATGTGCCTTATTAACTTTATCCCAAGGTATTTCAAAGTTTTATTCTTTATGTTGAATGAAGGCTCTTCTTCCTTCCCCACGTTTCTAAATACTGCTCGTTGATATATATATATATATATGTGTGTGTGTGTGTGTGTGTGTGTGTGTGTATACATATATTATGTATATATGTATATACATATATGATAAACTAATAAACTTATTTGTCTTCTCCTGTGGACTGTAATGTGAGTCTGCACACTTACTATAGGTATCTCATCAGGAATGATAAAAAGAGAATGTAACTAGGCCCAGGAATAAACCTAGGAAAGGTAACAAACATGCCTATTTGCTTCCATGGTAGGCATGATGCTCATGACTGTAGGGTCCCTTACAAATATTAGAACTCAAGCACATTTTGTTGTTTTTTTTTAAATGTTATATCATTCTTTGAAGGTAAATGACTACAAGACACTATGACATGACATGACATGACAAGGCAGGTGGACAATACTTTCTAAAAGATGGCATATTTAGTTAGGGTAGGCTAGCTGCTGTAACAAACAGGCCTAGCCTCTGTATGTATCGTAATACAATCTTGCTTCCTCCACAATGAGATGAGGGTCTCTCTGGTAAACTCTTCCCACAGGGCAACTCTCCTCCTGGGGAAACCAAAGGGTCCCAGACTCCTTCCATGTTGTGGCTCCTTCACTGCTTTGGTCCCTGGAGTCATCTCTGTTCAGCAGGGACATCAAAGGAGGCTCCCAAGCACCAATCATAAGGGCCTTTTGTCAGAGTGCTGTCTTCCATTGACTTGAACATGGACACATAGCACATCTTACAGCAAAGCATGCCGGGCAACTGGGTTTGTGATATGTCAGGAGAGCCTGGATATGGTTTGCCGAACATTCGGCTGACTCTGTCACAGACACTATTTGGAGAAAGGGGAGAAGATACTTGTGCCACGTGTTTCCTCCTTAGGGGAAGGAGGGAGAACATTTGTCTCTGTGGTTTGTCTGAAAATAGCCCAGGAGAAGGAGGCCAGGCACAGGTGAGCAAGCCCTGCCTCTACTTTCCATCTCTCCCTGGGAACTGCAGGAACCATGCTTTCTTTTCAGCTCCCTGAATGCTAAATGTTTGCAGGAACATTTGCTAGGTTTGCCTGCTCAGAGGTTAGAAGATGGGGGGGGGGCGAACTATATCCAACAAGAAGGCCCCTGTCACTACTCATAAGACCTCAGGGCATACAAGCTTTGGGGGCAGCTGGTCTCCATATCCCCACAGTTCCTCCCTCCAGAAATTCTCTGGCCTGTTTTGCTTTTAGACCAGGGATAATGATAATTATAGCCACCCTGACAGAATTCGCTGATTCCTTATTTTCTTCAGGCACTAGAGCAAAGACTCCGTCCCCACAAAGTTCTTTCCAACAGTTCTGTGAAGGAGGGGCTACTGGTACCCTTGTTTTTCAAGTGACAAACCAGGGTCCCAACCCACAGGGTGAGTAACTTGGGCATGTCTGTGGCTGGTGGGTAACCTTACCAGGGTCCCAACCCACAGGGTGAGTAACTTGGGCATGTCTGTGGCTGGTGGGTAACCTTTGAACACTAGCACCAATCTGCCTGAGTAGCCGCCGTCAATGTGAACTTCAATGCTTAAACATCCTCCCTGCTGCTCTGAGTCTACAATCAAACCTTCTTACTTACCCCAGCTGACAATCTACACCCCCCTGACTGATCTGGCAAAGACTTCTGGTCTAAATTACCTCTGGACACACACACACACACACACACACACCAGTACAAAGTGTGTTTCCTCTCCTATAGGTTGGCATTTCATTTTCCCTTTTAAACATGAGCACTTGTCTTTGGACTTACACATACTTGCTGAGCACTTATTGCCAAACACTGGTATTGGAGATATAGACCGGAGCAAATTAGGCGGACAGCTGGCCTCCATTAAATTCAACTCTGAGAAGGTGGTGGGTGATACAGGGAAAACAAAAGTTGGTATCTGAGCATTGCAAAGCCTTGCAAAGACACACAAAGCCTGGTAAGGTCTGGAGACACAAGAAGGGGTAGGGACGCTTTAGGGATGAGCAGGTCCAGGCTAGGGAAAATGTAGAGTTCACCAGATGGACGTATGCACACCGCCAAGAATGCCAGCCCCTGGAAGAGAACCCTCACAAGCAGAAGAGGTAGAGGAAAGCCTGAAGTGGACATGAATTTGGCCTGTTTGAGGAACAGAGACCAAGTCTGCATATGGAGAGAAAAATAGAACAAGACAGAAGTGGCAGCGGGAAGCCGGATCACAACATCACGTGGGGCTGAGGTGGCGGGAGGTTTACGGCTTCCTCTGCTACTACAGTAGACTCCGCAGGGTACCCAGTGGTCTTGAACTAGGTCATGATCAGGTCTGACTTACACACACCATGATAAGATGAGTCTTGCAGCTTTCCTGAAAGGTCACCTTGCTGTCCTGACAGGCGTCCTTCTGGCTCCCTGAGAAAACGTCAGGATGGATGTCATTCACAACCAACAAGAATTTTGATGGGATAGCTTCCAGGTTCACAGGGGTGACAGTAAGCCTGCCCGGCAGATGGGAATGTGTCCACACTCCCCAGGGACAACACTGGGGACACTCAATAGGTCGTCTGGATGGTGGAAACTGGAATTGAATATTTCACAAAGTTCCAACTGGGAATAAATTTGGCATCTGGTCAGTAGGTCAAGACCAACTCAGCCTGTGCCCTTTGTCAACAGGGCAGGTGGGTACATTTGATGCCTAGGTTATCCTGACAAATAGGAGCATGATATCTTTGAAATCTGTAGGCCTCTATTTTGTTTTGAATTTTTTAGGATCAGCGCAAGACATTTCTGTCTAAGTGGCAGTCGCATGTTTTTCCTCCGCACAGAGAATCCCACTGCAAGTTGCAACACGGAGGCTCTCCCTCTAATCAAGTTGCTCTCGCAGACTCTCTGGGCTGCGCCATCCTACCCTGCAACAAATGGGAAGTGACATTGCTTCTGCGAAAAGGGTGTTAGGAGACAGAAGCCTAGAAAGAGCTGAGGCTTGCGAAAACACACCAAGGACACGATGGTGGGGGGAAAGACAGGCTTTTGGAGCTAAGTTTGGAGAAAGAAGGAAAAGGAAGGGATTGGGAAGTCGTGATGCAATTCAAACAGATGACAGAGGAAAGCAGAAGTACTCTGCTCCATTGTGCTTCCACCTTCTCTCCCGGGGGCCAGATCCTCCAGCTGACAGCAATCACGCTCCCCGTGCGAAGACAGCGTAAGCATTAATTCTGCCCCTGCATATACTGGGGGTCCTGGTTCAGTTGACTTGCTGGGACCAGCCGGTAAGAAAGGGGCATAGTCTGTGCAGATGAAGCCACGAGGGGTCACATGGGGCCAGGCAAGGGGACCTGGGGACTCCAGGCCCAGCCCCTCCAGTCTGTCAGAGCCACGAGCCATGAAGGCTTGTGCGACAATGCTCTACCATCTCGGGGCTTTTTCTAAAGACAAGCTGAGAACCCTGGGTGATTTCAGAGTCAAAAAACGGCTCAGAGTTTTAAGTTTTGGCAAGGAATCTAGAATTCTCCTCAACATCCCGCAGAGCCAGCAAACACCTGTTCGCACATGCAACTCAGCAGTTTGGAAATCTGGGTCTGAGTGAACTTAGTCGGGGGCTGGCTGTGCTTTGAAACCGGTGGTTCGGAGCAAACTGCAAGAGGCACCGCAGGGAACTGCAAGCCAAGGGTCAAGGTGGACCACTGAACGGTGACTCGTCGGTGTTGGTTTCCAGATGAGACACCACTTAGACTGAGCTTGGCTAATGCAGTCGGTGTTACTGGGCACCCTCTCTCACCACCCTCTCATATGAAGACAGAAAGAGCTTTGCTGTGCTCTTGCTGCCTCTGTTTTTTCCACTGTATTGATGTTGGGCCACACGTGTTGATTGAGCCCTTTGACATGATGGACAAGGATCCATCCTAGGTCCCTCAAGCCCTTGTCATTTCTTAGTTACTCTGGCACAGTTAGGCTCCATTTCCTAAAGTGGTCTTCTTGGATTGCCTGATGATGAGATCAAATGCCTTTATCCTTGGCCCCTCCCTGCCTGGTTCACTGCACCATCTTAACAGTTCTCCAGAAGGGGGGCTGCGGGGAGACAAGAGGGTAATTTGCTCTCCCTTGTAAGCATAGATGTCTCAGGCACAGTGGCATGCGTTTGTAATTCCAGTACTGGGGAGCAGGAGATAAGTACATCCCTGGGGCTCATGGATAAGCCAGCTTAGCAGAATCAGAGTTTCAGGGCAAGTGAGAGACTCAATGAAAAAGAGAATGGACCTAGAAGGGATGACCGCCAGCTTTACCCTCTGCACGTAACCCCACCCTTGCACCTGGGCTCACAGACTTGCACATATATGCACCTACCAGCACACACATGCTCATGTGAACACACACAGGCAGATGACATGTGCTGAGTATCAGGCTCTGGGGTGGAAAGCTCGCTCATACATTGTCAGGTTCTAGGGAATTAAGAATCCAGCATAAAGGAGTCAAGTCACATGCCCAAGTAGAATCTGAACCCAGTGATTCCAGAACTCATGCCCTTAACCTTTTCAGTAGTGGTCCTCAGAGTGGGGTTCCTGGCATCACCAGCAGCAGTCTCATCTGGGCCTCGGTAGAAATGCATGTTCTGGGCTGGGGAGATGGTGCACTGGATAAACGGCTCCCTGCACAAGTGTAAGGACCAGAGTTCAGATTCCGCTTGAACGGTGGGTGTCATGTTTACTGGTACCAACATCAGCGATTCTCATGCACCTCTGGAAAGTGGGAAGCGGGGACCTGAGACCCTTCAGAAGCCCTGAAGATCACTCAGCCTGGCTCATGTAGCAGAGGTGACGAGTCCAGGTCCCATAAAAGTGGAAAATTGGGATGGAGAGATGGCTCAGGGACCAAGGCTCTGCTTCACAAACAGAAGGTCCTGAGCTCGGATCCCGGGTCCCACATAAAAAATCCCAGGTGGAAACGGGGGCAACTTGCACTTCTGGTGTACGGAGCCTTGGAAATCCCAGAGCAAATCAAAAAGGAGGTAGAAACAATTCAGGATGATTCCTAAATCACCCTTGGTCCTCCTCAGGGATACACAGTGCCCTCTCTCTCTCTCTCTCTCTCACACACACACACACACCAAACAAACCAGAAGTAAAAAGTTGAAGAATAACCCTGGAAGGTCGTCCTATCTTGATCTTTACATGTGAACCATGATACTTGTATACTCACATTAACATACATCTACACATTGCACGAACATACACACACACACACACATACACTCACACATCACATACCTACATATACATATAAACATGCAACACATGCATACTCACACATATATTCACACATATACCATCTGTAGACACATACATTCACACATCACACAAATACATTCATGTTGCACACATACACTTACATACTTATGCACATGTATACACTCACAGATTGCTAATGTACACATACATACATGCAACTATGTGTTCTCACATACATATATTCACACACACACACACACACACACACACACACACACACACACACATTATAGGCTCCACCCTTGACCTAGTACAATAGAGACTCAGGTTTGAACTCTGCAGCTGACAGCAACATTCGCTCGGCCTTGCCAACTACTGCTCCATTACAGTTCCCCACCCTAGGACTTAATACCCGTTTAAATCCTGGAGGGGAGGAAGGGAGGAGGAGGAGCAACTGTGGACAGGCAAGACTCCTCCCAAGGAATATTCTGAAGCAAGTACCTGGGATATTGCTATGCCTTGACCATATTTTCATCTCCAGATTGCCAAAACATTAACATTATTGATTGATCAGACAGCAATCCAACAGACACTTAATTAAATTAGAATGTGTCACTGAGCAGACCGGCTGCACCATGTATAAATCTCAGGCAATAAGTTGGCCAAGAGGTGGTAGCCATGGGTATCCAGTCGTGGCTGGATTCAGCTTGCACCATGTTCTCATCCAGGCTGCAGAGGTGGAATGGCGGGGAGGGGAGGGAGGAGTCATCACAGGTAAAATGGGGTGAGCTTCTGATTTATGATACCCACGGAGTCCCCAGCAGCTGCGGAATCCAAGGAGTACCTTCCCCGGTGTGATTTACTGTTTCCCCAAGCTGGCCAAGCGACAGTGGGGGAAGGCCCATGCTGCAGGCCAGCCCTCCGCTAAAACGCTGACCACACTTTAATGTCCTGGGTGAGGGGATTAGCGCTTGGGGTGTTCTCCGGGTGACTGTGTCCTCTGGGGGAGGCTGAGTCCTCAGAGAGGGAGACCTGCTCTTGTCTGCCCTGCCTCAGGAATGGATTTTGGTGTGAGCCAGGCGCTGCACCTGCTGTCCCAGAATCAGCTGGGAGCGGCTCCAGGCTCAAGGCAAATGTAGCCTTAACTTGCTCAGCCCGGCTTCCCTCGGGCAGGCCAAGAGGGGCTTGGGTGCTGGGGCGCAGGCAGATCATCACCTCAAAACGGTACAGACAGGAGGAAGGGCCCCCATGCTCAGAGAAGTCTGCTATTTAGCTTGCTAAGGGAGAGAAGGGTGTCTAAGGGCGAGATAAGCCCGAGAGAAGGAAGAAACCAGAGAAGGCAGAACTCCCCGGAGCACTATAAATCACCCCAGCTATTCTGGTTCTGGGTCTGGAAGGAGGAGACCCTTGTAATGACTATCTCCTGAACTCAATTCTGTGGCTTTCTTTACTGGCGCGCAAACAATCTCAGGCTCCTGTTTCCTTTCTCACAGCCATCTTCCAGGCCAAGAACAGCACTCTTGTGGCAAGCGAATGTTCCACAGAGACCACTGGCTGGCCTCCTGCAGACGGGCAGTGATTCCCTAACCCCCTCCCAGGGCACCTCAGACTTTGCTCCTAAACGGAGCAGGGCGCAAAACAAGCGGACTCCTCCTGTTTGTACAAATAAAGTATTATTGGAACACTCCCTCGGCTGTGGTTTTTATACTATAATGGCTGAGGATCCGTGACAGACACAGTCTAGACCACAAAGCCCAAAATATTCATTATCTGCTCTTTTACGATAAAAAAAAAATGGTCTGATCCCTATGATAAGGAACTGTGAGGGCAAAGAACACAAGATTAGGGCTCAGAATGTTCTGGGCTTGGCACAGTTTACCCCAGCGATGGGCCGTGTGGCCTTTGGTAAGAAAAGTTGCCTCTTTGCGCCTCAGCCCCCTCCTTTGTAAGCAGGGATGATGAAACTGTCTACTTCCCAGCATGCTTTGCAGTCAGTGTTATCCTTGTGGCATGGGTCATCTTCAAACTCACCTGCTGCTTCCAAACGCAGTGCATGAAACTGCAGTAGGGGATAGAAGCAGACATTCCTCACCTTGGATGAAAACGTGGGGGCAGCCTTTCCCCCACACGTCTCCCAGGCACTCCAGGCGCCCAACAGGGAATATTTATAAAGTTGTTTTTCACAAGGCCTGATCCGGTCTTCGGGGATGTGCTTGCACTTGGAATGCAAAGGATGTCTCAATCGGTCATGTGAGCCGGGGAGATAGGACGCGGGTTCTGAGGAAGTGGGGACTTCCTCGAAATGTGCTTTTCCTTTGTCCTCTGAACCCCAACACTTGCCCTAGCTGGATCCTTGCCAGCAAGGATGCCCACCCACCCTTTCCTGGCATAGCAGGGGTGAGGGACAGGCTGCGGGTGATGTTGGGAGCTCAGAAGACTGTTGGGATCATGGCTGTGGCAGTCAGATATGACTGCAGGGTCTTCAGCCCCCCTACAGATAGAGACAGGGATCAAGAACTGAAGGAGATACACGTAGCTCTCACTGTGAGTCTCTGCAGGGCAGGACTATGTCTTCAGAATCGAGCACAGATACTATCTTATTAACCACTGTCAGCATTGATGAGCAGGTCCTGTGCTGAACATACTTCATTTAATTGTCACAATAACCCAATGCAATCGATATTAGCTTTCTCCACATCTAGCAACTAAGTAAATTGAAATTTAAAGAGGCTGGGTTATCTTTTCTAGAGAGGGGGAGATCCAGAATTCCGCCATTTAAAGTATTTCTGGGTCTACAGAAGCAGTCACTGTGTGCCTGCTGGGTGCAGGGGTGGGCATGTGGATAATGGGTGTGTGGATGATGGGTAAAGGGATGGGTGGGTGGGTGATGGGTAGCTAGGTGGATGTCAGGATTCTGTACAATGCTGGAACTTATGTTCTGTGCTTTTATCACTGTTTGTCATTCATCTCTGTGTCCTGGACACCCGGTCCATGAACTGAGAGAGGACAATAGGTTAGAACCAAGGGCCAGGGCTCTCTCCAAGTCTGTCACCAACAGAATAAGAGATATTATCTGTACTATACTATGGATGAAAGAGGGGGAGAGAGAGCAAGAGAGAGAGAAAGAGAGAGAAAGCGAGAAGAGAGGGATAAATTGATGGGTAAATGATGAACGATTGGGTGAATGAATGAGATGAATGGGTGGACATCTGGATGGACATATGGGATGGATAGGTGGGTGGATGGATGGATGCATAGACAGATAAATGGATGGGTAGATGGATTGATTAATGGATGGATGGATGAGTAGATGGTAGGTGGGTGGGTGGATGGTGGACAAATGGATGGACAGTTGGATAGATGAATGGGTGAATGGGTGGACAGATAGATGGATGGATGGATGGATGATGGGTGGATAGATGGATGGATGGATGGGTGGACAGATGGATGGATGGATGGATGGATGGATGGATGATGGGTGGATGGATGGATGAATGATGGGTGCATAGATGGATGGATGGATGGATGGGTAGATGGATGGATGATGGGTGGATAGATGGATGGATGGATGGATGGATGGATGGATGATGGGTGGATAGATGGATGTATGGGTGGGTGGACAGATGGATGGATGGATGATGGGTGGATGGATGGATGGATGGATGATGGGTGCATACATGGATGGATGGATGGGTGGACAGATGGATGGATGGGTGGACAGATGGGATGGATGATGGGTGGATAGATGGATGGATGGATGGGTAGATGGATGGATGATGGGTGGATAGATGGATGGATGGATGGATGGATGGGTGGACAGATGGACAGATGGATGATGGGTGGGCAGATGGATGGACAGATGGACGGGTGACTGGACGGTGGATGGATGGACACGTGCTATGTGTGCATGGAGACAGTAACATGGTCGGGCACAGCCACACCGCTCACAGTTTCGTGAGCATCACATCATCTCCTTCTCTGGACATTGCCATCATCCCTCTCATAGCAATTTGCTGAACAAAATGACCAATGCTGAGCTGCATATCACAGCTCCACATCTGCTGGGCCACACGTGGGCCGCTTCAGGAGAGGGAAGGGTCAGGGTTGGGTGGAGAGCTGGAAGATGTGACTATGTGCATTCGCCATCCATCCCCTTAAAACTGTTTTCCTCTTTCTCCCTCTGCTGACAGTCTTAAACCATCCAAGGAGATCAGGAGGGCCAGGAGGCATCAGCATGCTCTGCAGTGTCCTGTTTCACAGATTCACAAAGCTGCAGCTCAGAGATAGCACAGAGTTGGTCCGGACAGCTGGTATGTGACTGACTCACGCAGACATTGTCAGTGCATTCTAGGCAGCCATTCACCTTTAGATCATCCTGTGTTATTACAGTTTCCATAATAAGTGTGTATTTCTGTTTTTTTTAATTATTAGAGAAAGATTCTAAAAGATCATATGAGCAAAATCCTAGGCTTTGAGAAATAGCTTTGCTGGGCACAGAGGTGCCTACTGTCTTTGTGCACAGAGCAAAGCACGATTTCTTTACCTGGGAAAAAAAACCCAAGGCTATCCTTCCTTACTTTCCACATCTCTGCAGGTGGGGAGGAAGAGGGGTTCTTTTGGCTACTTCCCTCCCTTCCTGGACCACATTCAGTCATCTGGGTCCCAGCTTACAGGAGAAGTAAGATGATGAAGCTCGCGGCAAGCCTCCATCAGCACACAAGCTACAGGGAAGAATCAACCTATGGACTGGAGAAAGCCACAAGCTACAACACCACTCCCCAGAATCTACCCAGAAGGATCATGTTCAAGGCCAAGGTTGTAGCTCTAGGTAAAGTGCTTGCCTAGCATAGACAAAGAACTAGATCAGATTTCCCAGTACCTCATACACTGGCCATGGTGGAACATGCCTGCAAATTCCAGCCTTCCAAGAGGGGGAGACAGGAAAATCAGGAGTTCTGGGGCTTCCTAGGATACACAGTGAGTTTGAGGTCAGCCTGGACGTCACAGGATGTGTTTCTATGTAATGACTTGTATGCGTATGCATGCCAGAAAATGGTCTTCATATTACTCCAAACTGAAAACTGCCGAATGCCTAGTAACCTCCATACAGAAGACGGTGTCCCACACCAAGGACAAGATGTTGACACTGGCCACCTCACAGATGAGCATCAAGAATGTGCTAAGTAGAGGAACTCAGCGTCAAGAAGCAAACAGCCCGTGAGTCTGTTGCACAAATTGTTCAGAAAAGGCAAATCTGCAGAGACAGGAAATAGATTTACAGTTGGGGAAACATTTGGAGGCTGGGAAAGAAGTGAACAGTGACTGTTGGTGGCCTTGGGGTTTCCTTTCAGGGGTAACAGAAAGGTTCTAAGACAGAGTAAGGTGCAGGTTGAACTCCTATAAATACGACAAAACCCATTCATCTGCACTCCTGAAGTAGATGAATTTGATGGGGTATCTGCATAAAGATATATGAAGATAGATAAACATCCACATAATCTGCTACAATAGGAAAAGCACCCACTTTGGAGAGGAGAGAATACCAGCTGTTAGGAATGCTAGCTCCAGGTTAGCTAGCCAGTGAGGAAGCAACTGTGTGCTCCCCACCAGGGAGACCAAACCCCTAGTTCCTTCCCTCATGGAACTTCCACTCTGAGGGAGAAGATGGGCCACGCACGAATATGCACCCATAGTTCAGACTGACATGAGGTCTACAAAAGCCCCCCAAGGAAGTGAGGGACTGCAGCCTTGGAGACACCTTTGGGAGCTGATTGCTATTTTAATATAGTGAATTTATGGTATTTTCACATCTTGATCCTAAATCCCATGCCTGTTCCTCTGCCCGTTCCAACCTTTCCTCCTCCTTTCCAAGCCTTTTTGCATGTGTGGCCCACTGAGCTGCATCTAGTTTGCCTCTGATGACTTGTGCCTGAATGTTTGCTAGAGCATGACTCATGGGATCAGTGGGTATTTGGATGGGTTCTTACGGAGCAGAGTTCTGGACAGAGCATGCCTTCCTCCCATGTCTTCGTCTATGTCGCTGGCTCAGAGCAATGGACCATACTGTCCCATCCTGGGAGAAAAAAGCCCATGGATAGTCACATCGTCTCTGGAGGAGGAAGGGGTCTTCATTTGCCTTTCTGGCCCCAGGTCTCTGTATAGCAACAAGATAAATGAAGGCAGGACTAGTGACAGGGTGTAGCACCTAAGGGTGTGATGCTCACGTATAACAGGACAATGATTGCTCCATGAGCTCCCCTCCTCCAGGCAAGGTGGGGTGAGTGCCGGGGAGACGGACCCACCACTGGGTCTCTGAGGACAGGATGGACACAGTCACATCCTCTTGTGGATACGCTTGTTCTGTGACAAATGGCCAGCGGATGTCCCTTTTGCAAAGACTTGGGAAACCCAGAGAAAGAAAACAACATGGCCTTTGCCACAGTGTCAAGACAAATGAAAGGAAGAGGCAGCTACCGGCCTGCTGGATCGGAGATGCTTCAAGGATTCAGGGCACACAAATCTCAGCCTCTCCCTGAGCACAGGCTGACCATGGAGAGGCCCAGAGTGAGCCTTGGTGACATTAGTGATTGTTCCTCCACCCTGCAGCTGAGAACCATGCTTAGACAGACACTAAGCATAAGTACATAACCATAGCCGAAGCGCTGCCCACTAAAATGGATTTTACACTTAAGAGACAGTTAACCTGGGAAGAGGTTTAATGCTGTTTTAAAGTTTTAAATAAAAAACAAATCTTTGAAAAAAATGCTATATCAAAACAATCATCTCTCCCGTGTTGTGGTTCATGGGGCCTCCGCAATGTGTTAGGCCTGAGAGATCTGGGGAGGTGAGAGTTGGGGGGCTCATCATCCAATAGGTAGCTGAGAGGGAAGAGGTTCACCAAGTTAGTTTATGTGGGTGATACCCTATTCCCAGGAGGTTAGTGAGAAGGAAGAGGGTTCCAGGAGCAAAAGGGGGGAGGAAAAAGAGGACCAGAGGTTGGAAGGGGCTGAGCTGCATTATTTAGTCTGAGCTAGAAATCAAGGGCTGCCCCTCACTGAGAATACTTCCAGATGACACAGAAGAAACCATCACATGGGAAACCCAGAAGTGTCCTGCCTGATGATGTGCCTGACCATGTGAGAAATGATATTCAATGAAACACATCAGTCTACTGCATATCAGCGGAGGGGTGACTGGGCTGCTCGTCCTCACTGTCAGTTTGACTGGATTTAGAACCATCTAGAAGACACGCCTCTGGATGCATCTATGAGGGCGTTTCCAGACAGTTCACCCAGTGCATAAAAGATCCGCCCTGAACGAGGGCAACACCAGCGCGTGCACTGGGGTCGCAGGCGGAATCCACAGGACACAGTGAGCTGATGGAGCATCTGCGTTCATCTCTCTGCTTCCTGACTGCAGACACATTCCTGCTGCCTCATGCTCCTGCGCTCATGCCTTTCCCTGGCATGATGGATGGTGACCTCGCCCTTAAACTGTGAACCCCACAGGGACAGTGTGTCACAGCAGTGAGAAAAGGAACTAATACGGGGTCATAGCTGAGAGAGTGGCTAGCAGGTTGGGCAAACGGCACAGAGGATGAACAGGAGATGACCAGACCAGAGGAGAGGGAAGGATGGCGAGGACCTAGGTGCTGTGTGCCTGCAGTAGGCTTGCATCTTCCCTCGTAAGAGTTGAGATAGGCTCAGGTGTTAGACTAAATGGGACGGAAGCATGGCTAGAGCGTCTCCTTACTCCTTCCACAACCTTTATCAGACGCCATGTTGCCTCTTGTGATGGTCGTTTAGCAGGCAAGGGAAGAAAGCGCTGCACAGCATGCCCATGGGTGCCTTTGGGAGGTAAGCTAGGGCCGCCACCAATAGGAAATAAGGGTGCGATTTCTCTTTGTTCCCTGGATGAGATGTGTCCTGAGCACACCAGGGGAACATTCAAAGCAAGCAGGTCAATGTGGCAATCTGTGAGTCACACACCTTTGCAGTGGGACAGGCAGATCAACACCCCCCACTATCACCATACTTTCCAGACGTGGTGGCAGAGTCATTGAGGGTGGCATCATCTCTCCAAAAATAAAGCAGTCTACTCGAGTGCTCCTCCAGGAGTCAAACCAAGGATCTGCAGGTTTCTTCACGCTGACAGGCAGCTCAGCTGAGCCCCTCCTCTGCCTTGCTGATAGTCAACAGTTGGAACATAGCTAATGTGTATCAACACGGTGTTCTGCTGGGTTTCACACTAGCTACTGTGTAGAGACATTACATCTTTCACAAACACAAATGAATCATCTGTGTATCATCTATCTATTTATCTATTAACTATCTATGTAAGTATCAACTATTTATCTATCATCTATCTGTCCTTTTAACATTCATCTTTCTTTATATATATCTATCATGTATACATATCTATGTATTTATCTACTAAGCTATTTATCATCTACCTCTATTTATCTATACCCTGTCTATCATCTATCTGTTATCTATTTTATTTCTACCTATCATCCATCTACATATCTGTCATGCATCTGTTTACCTAGCTATTAATTATCATCTACCATCTACATTCTGTTATCATCTGTCATCTGCTTGTCTGTTATCATCCATCTATCCATCTGTTCACCTATCATTTATCCAATATCTATCATTCATCTATTATCTATAATCTATTATCTGTCACTATTTTCATCTATTATCTATCAATCTATCTTCTATGTACCTATCTTTCTATCTCTCATCTATCATATATCTACGGATTCATCTGTCATCTACCTGTCCCTTTGTCTCTTTTTAGAAAGGACCATGAGTGAACTCCCTGGAGGATAGAAATGTGTTAAGTGGACACAGGGGCCTGGGTTGGTGAGCTTCACCTATTGCAAGCAGGAGGCAGCTCCTCCAAGTGTTCAGGTTTGCCTGGAGGGCAAAAGGGATTTGTAGAGATAATTAAGGTCCCTATCAGTGTGGGTTGATCCACAGGGAAAGGCCTGGTTAAATCTGGTGAGTGGATTCAGGCTTCCTGTAAACTACCAGATTCCAAGCAAAGGGCCTTTCTCATGACCTTGAAGAGGCAAACGTCCAGGAGATCTTTAGCTGGAAGGAAGTGAGTTCTGTCCATGACAGAGAATGGATGGACAGGGACCTCCAGCCTGAGCAGAGACCCCATGGATATTCGACATTGTCAGACCCTGAGCAGGGGACCTCCAAGCAAGCCGTGCCAGTTAAAGCTCGGTTGCTGTATGTAAGTCATAGTAAAATACTTGAAGCTTGACATGTCTTTAAGAAAGAAAAATACTCAAGCCCACATACACAGGCATAAACCTGGGTTGATTTTCAGCTGTGTTCTTTCTCACACCGTGGTCTCCTTCTGCCTGACCCTCAGGTTTCTTCTTTCAGATGAGAGAGGGAGGGACTTCACTGCCAGGGTGGCCATGGTAACTTCCTTGTTAGGAGACAGGACAGATGGGAAGGTGATGTGTCAGGTGAACGAGCCGCTGGTGGAAGAGCGCCTGTTACCATCTCCTTTGCTACCCAAGGCAACAAGCGAAGCGCATCATCTCTGCGCCTCTGTGTTCTCATCACAGAGATAAAAAAAATGTGATTCCCTGCGGTAAGGCTTGCAAGATGGCGGGACGGATGAGTGGGGAGACAGGAGAGCTGCCTCAAAGACTCACACATCATCTCTGGCCATCTCGACTGGATTCTCTTTATGATGTGGGAGGTCAAGGGTCCCCCTCAGCTGCCGAGGCAAGGAGCTCCACCTAAGGACGTACCCCATGTTGACCAACCTGACAGAAGTCTCCAGAAGATCCAGGGAGAGAAGGGAGCAAGGACCCTCCTTAGACAGTTGGAAGGGCCCAGAGAGGAGACGCTGTGATGATGTTAATTTTGAACTTGGCAGCGACCAGAGCTGTCAATGACATCCTTCCTCTTGGGGACGAGGTGCCTCTGGGCCATTTTAATGACCACGAGGTCCTCGCTGCGGCTGAGAGGTGTCACTTGAAGATCTGCAGCAGTAGGGGCCTGCACAGGTTTTGCAGACTTCCTGGACGTAGAAACTGAAGTGGCTTGCTGTGTCCCCTTGCGGTCAGGGCCAGTTAGGTGGTGTCTGCTCACAGTGAAAGAGCACAGCCCGGAGATGCCCTTGGAGATGCCCTCGTTAGCAGGGGTAGAATATGGCACCTTCTTCGTAATCCCTTTCTGCAAACTAAGTCAAAAGGCCAGGCTCCGACCAAAGGAAAACGGGTATTTGTTGCATTCCTACCATGTGAGTATTTTCCCTGGGAGCATACCTACACCTAGGCTTGTTCCTTCTTCTCCTCTGGCCTCCAGCTCATCTCCTGCTATTTCTTTTTACACACCTTACTTATTCTTTGCTGAATTTGTATTACCCGAAGAAGTGGATGGCTTATTTGAAATGTATGTATAAGCGCGGGAGTCACAACCTGCCCACCCACTTGGTTCAGATCTGGGGTTCTACATGTGAATGGACCGCCATTACAGTCTGTCTTAACTACGCTAGCTAAGCTTGGGTGGGGGGAAGCTCCTTGCCGAAGGTGAGAATCCTTGATCTCTTTCCCGAGCCCAGCCATCCTGTAGAAGCTGAAGGGAAAGTATAGCAGTTACTTACGTTGCCATAGATTCATGACCAGCAGGCTTAAGGAAACAAGGGGTTTTATTCTGGCTTACGATTGTTTGGTAACAGTTCCCTATCCAGCTTGGCAGGACAGTCCATGCCAACACGAAGAGCCAAGGGAACTGGCCACACCAAATCTACAGGACTGCTGAGAGGAACAATCCCTACTTGCCAGACCAGCATGTCTGGCCAAGTATGCAGATGGATGCCAATATTCTCAGCCAGTTTCCTCCATCTTATTCACCTGCCCAGGGACTAGCTACACCCACAGGGACTGGGTCTTCCCCATAATCTCCTGCAGGCTTGCTTGGGGTCTATCCCAACTACTAATTCTTTACAACTGTGCCCAGAGCTCAGAGACTTCCATTGCCAAGTTGACATTAGTATCTAGTTATGACAGGAAATAAGCCAGTCAAAAAAAAAAAAAAACCCAAAGCTGATCCTTAAAAACATATCTTAGCCCTGGGCTGGAGAGGTGGCTCAGGGGTAAGCCTCCGCCGTGCAGGCAGAAGGTCCTGAGTTCGGATCCCAGATCCCACGTATAGACGCCAGGCGGAAGCGGGGGCGGCCTGCGCTTCTTCCTGGTAGGGCGGAGCCTGTGAATCCCGGGGCAGAAGGAGGTGGAGGCGTCCATGGGGGTTCGCGAATCGTCCCTGGTTCTACACACACACACACACACACAAACACACACACACACACACATACACGCGCGCACACATACACACGCACATGCGCACAGTTGAATAAATAATAATAATAATAAAAAGTTAAAAAAAAACATATCTTAGCCTTAACAGAATTTGATATTGCCACACAGCCCAGAAGGGAAGAAAAGAAACTGACTAAGCTCTGGGGTCCAGGCTACGACTGTGTCCCAGGGATTTGGTTCTGTGGTCCGTTGGCACAACCGACTTAATTTTAAGATGAGAAAACCAGTGATCAGAGAAGTGGCCACTTGGCTTTGATCCCAGGGCTAAGGAGAAACCATGTCTGCCCAGCATTTGAGCACACAAGTCCTCCACTACCTGCCACAGGTCTGGAGGTCAGTGGTGGTGGCCGTGAGGTTCTCTGGGGCTAGGAGTGAAGAGTCCGGCCATTGCTATGTAGGGGAAGAGCTGCCTTTAGGACTGGGGTTCCCAACACCCAACTGACCTACTCGCTCCAGGCTTGACATCCTTAAGTTCTGATAATTTCCACCGTGAGGAAAGGGCAGGAGTGCTGGGGCTGGAGGTCTGGCATGGCAGCTCAGGAAACAGGCACACAGCTGGGACAGGGCAAAGGGAACCTGGCTGTGTGAGGTGAAGACACCATGGGCCACAGCCGGGGTTGCAGTGGAGGGCAGATTTGGATGGCAGGTGTAGTGGAAAAGTCACTTCATGTTCACCAAACCTGCAAAAAAAAAACCCCCCAAAACTGCAGCCCATTTCCCAGCATCCTTTGCAGGCTAAATCAGGCCACGTGACTTCCCTCTGTCCAAAAGTATGTAAGTAAAATGAACGATGTCATTTCCAGCCTGGACCTTGCAAGTTTTCTCCTGTCTCCTCTGTCTTCTCACTTAAAATTAAGTCAGATGGAGAAAAAACAGAGCTACACTCTAGAGGAGATGGAGCAAACCTCGTGAAGTGCTGTCTGCCTAGAAAGCCAATGTCTATTTGCTTCTGTTAATTTCTGTTCTGTAAAACATCTCAGTCTATGCTAACAAACACACAAGATGAGAGGAGTGTGAAGTCCAAGGCAACGTGTCTATCTAGGACTAGACCAAGGGAGACTTAAGGTTCTTAAGAAGATAAAGCAGTAGATGCTGTCGTAGAGGCAAAGCAAGTAAGATCTGAAGCATGCATTGCAGGAAGGGAGCATGAAGAATACCTAGGTGCATGGTCATGGGTGGGGAGTCTGTAAGGAGCCTAAACCAATGTGAACGCCATACACATGTTCTCCATCATGACGCCCTCCCCTTTCTCCTTTCTTCTTTCTCTTCCTTCTCCTCCCCTCTTCCTCTTCTCCTCTTTTTTCTCTTCTTTCTCCTTCCCCTCTTCTTTCTACTCCTTCTCCTCTTGATCATCATTATAAACATCAGTCTCAGGTCTTAAGTGGCAAGCATGGTCCCCTTAAGAAAACACTGCTACATTTCCATTTTGCAGATGAGAGAAGCTGTCCTGACAATGAGCCAGCAGCTTCCTTAAAGTGACCAGGCCGCTAACCCTGACAGACCGATTCTAGACCCTGGTTACAAATCACAGTCAGTATCTCGGTCTCTGCATACCTCCCTGCCTTTACCTTTGCCAAACTGCAGCAGCCATTCACCCATCTACCCCTATGTCCATATGCTTATACATCTACCTGCCCACCTATCCCTCCATCCCTCCATCCCTCCATCCTTCCCTCCTTCCATCCATCCATCCATCCATCCTCCATCCCTCCATCCATCCATCCATCCATCCCTCCATCCATCCCTCCATCTGTCCATCCACAAGGAATAGTGAACAAGACCCTCAGAAGACCTGTCTGCCTAGAAATAATAGTCGACGGGTACTTGTCAATTCAACAGCAACGAGCAAGTCCACCACTAAGGCACTGTGTGACCTGCCCAGACAGCAGGCAAATAAAATTGGGATATAATCCTAGAGGTCAGTCTGGAGTCTGAAGGTGTGGAAGGCTGGATAATAAAGGCAGAGTACGGTGGGTCATGAGAGAGGTGGGGGTCGGCAGAAAGAAGAAAGAGACGTAGAAAGCGACTGCAGCTGTGGAGGGTGGGATGAGTTACTGGCTGGCTGGTTGGGTGGGACGCACCCTTGCTTGCTCACCGCCCATCCTCCTGACCAGGGGAGACTCTGGTCATATGACAGTTTCATTTCCCCCAGGACATTCTTGGCATTTCCCTTCTTCTCCTTTCTCCTCCCCCCACCCTCTCTCTCTGGGGGTTCGTTTCCTTCCGCAGGGGAAGTGCAGCATGCCAAGCATTGGCATCTTTCCAAAACTGCAGGAGGAGCTAGTCTGCCATCTCTTCTCCCTCCGGCCTCCCGGCGGGTGGATGGAGAGATTGAAAATCACCAGCTGGGCCTCTCAGAAAGCCCAAGTCAGCTGCAAGATGCCAAGCGATGCTATCAACGGACGAACACACGGCCTGCCAGCTTCCTGCGTGATAAGACAGGGCCGATCCAACAGGGAGGCTGCAGCCATTAGGATGAGGAGTTCATGGCCTTCCCCATGACCTGCTGGTTCCCGAGCTGCTCCCTGCTCTGTGACACATGGGACATGCGCCCATTGAGGTCTTGCCCAAGGATAGGTGGTAGCTGGGGGGGAGGGTCACCAGGCTGTGGTAGAGAACTGGCTCTCCTTGTACCAGGGGGTCCCAGCCCAGGGGCACAGGGTCTCTCAGAGCAGGGGCAAAACAGTGACCATATCCTTGCCCTGACTTTCTTCCCTCCTCTCTTTCTTCCCTCCCTCCTTCCTTCTTTTCTTTCCTTTGTCCCTTCTTTCTCTCCTTCCCTCCTTTCTTTTAGTTTTCCCCCTTTCCTCCCTCTTCTCCCCCTCGCTGCCTACCACTTTCTTCCTTCCTCCATCCCTCATACTCTTCCTTCCTCTCTCTTTGCCTGTCTCCCTTCTTCTTTTGCTCCTTCCATCAATGCACACGCACCAGGGTCTCAATGTGCCAACATTGTTGGAGGAACCAAGATGCTGTGCTGGGAAAGAGACCAGAGAAGGAAAGAAAAGACAAGACAGAGAAAGAAGAAAGACTGAGAAGGAGAAGTACCACATTCTGGGGGGTACCTGTCCAGGGGGTTATAGCACTCACCGGATGTGAAGGACTAATAAAGGAGATGCACAGTACATGGAAGAAGACAGTGGTTGACAGAGACTGCTCCACGCCCTCGTAATGTTCTAGCTGAGGTGAGAGCGGGTACAAAGGTCCTGCTGGAAGAAGGAGGTGATAGGAGGGAGGGGGCAGAAAGACAGGACAACTGGACAAACTAGAAGGCTGGGAGACCCGAGGGGGAATATGCTGCTTGTCTTTAGAGCCACGCTACCCAAGGATGGGGGCGGACAGATGAGCGACCTCATTGTCTTCATCTCCGCGCCCACCCCAACTGACTCTGAGATGACAGAACATCTCCCTTGGGACTGTCAAGTGTGCAAGATATCTTCTGGGTCCAAGGTCTGCTGAGTCTTTCCGCACCTCGCCCTCTCCTAGGGTCGACATGACGAAGGCCAGCTCACACAATGCCCTGTCTGGTCAAACGAAGCAATTTGAAGAGGGTCCATGGGTGGTCGGCCACCGGCAGAGAACATCTGAACGTATTTGTCATTTGGCTGTGGCAAGTTTGGCGGATAACTATGAAACATCTATACACAATGGGCCTGCCCGATGATGAGACTTTGCTTCCAGGCAATCAGGACTGTGGAAGACAGGAGGAGGAATCCTGGAAGCACGCGTGGGCTGTTCTAACACACAACACCCGAAGAAAAAATGATCAGATAGCAGACACAGGTCACGTTGGAGGGTCTCACATGACTCCATTGCCCTGATCACCCAAGACCTTCCTCATCCACACGGCAGCCCCTGAGAGAGAAGGGAGAAATGTTGTGTTGGGTAGAGGACTCTTCCTGACAGATCTGCCACTCACAATGATGAGCTAGGAGGCCAGAAAAACAAAGCTATGTGAAACCAAGGAAATATTCTTCTCTCAAAGGCTATTTCTGCAACTCTTCGGAAAAGGCATTAGAGACAACCTTGAAGTTGTCCTGATCATTTAAATATGCCTTGAACAAACTCAGGGTACAGGTGCTGGACACATATTTATCGAAATCAAGACAGTCGGAAACATCTCACCAATCTTACCAGTTTCCAGTACACACTTTACAGTGCATGTGAACTCTGAGACAGAAAAAAAAATTCTAAAGGCTTTTCAGCATCTGGGATGCAATGGCTAGTGTTAATGATCAGCTTAGCAGAATCTAGAGTCACTGGGAAATAGATCTCTTGATTTTATTATGTATAGTGGGAAAACCCATCTTTTTTAAAAATATACATAATTTTTAGTATTACATATACAAATATAGTGAATTTACAATATTTTCACCCCTCAATCTCCAACTTTCTCTTTCTTATCACACTTCTCCCTACCAGACTCCCTCCTATTTTCAAGTCTTTTCATTTGTGTGGCCCACTGGGTCTCACCTGGTTTGCCTTTGATGGCATGTGCCTGCGTAGTTGCTGGAACAGGAGTAAGTATCAACGGGTGTGCCATTGAGGAAAACATCTTCCTTTTCTCTCAGCATTACCCCTCATCAGCCTCACAGGGTGGCATGAGATCGGACCCCTTCCACGGTGAGACAACAATAGGACAATCACCAGGAGGATCTTGTGAACATACACATAGCTATTGTGACGGCCTGGATACGCGGCTGGAGGAGCCAGCTTTGTTATGGACGGGGCACGGGCAAGGCATGCTGTGCTGAATAAAAAGGAAAAAGCAATCTGAGCAACAACCATTCATCCCTCTCTGCTTCCTGATTGTGAATGTGCGTGACCTGCTGCTTCAAACTCCAGCTGCCTTGAATCCCCTGCACCTTGAACGGGGAGCCCGAACACATATTTTGCTCCCCCAGTTGCTTCTGTCAGGGTATTTTTTTCTTAATGCCAGCAACGAGGAAAGTAACTAAGACAAGGGGGAGGGGCGAATTCTATAGATAAGCACATGCACTCACTGCTTATTGAATGAAGTTGAAAAGAGAACTTTCACATCAGGACTTAGCAGTGCCTTTAATGAGCTAAGTAACTAATGATGAATACCGTGGTCCTCCCAGACAGAATGGGGGATACAACCTGAAGTCCTCCTCAAATCTGCTTGGCTGCCAGCTGCCTTTGGGATCAGCATCCGGCTTCATTCTTAGCTTCCCCGAAATAAAGTGGATCCTCATTGCTCTTCGTCCTCAGAGACCTGCCCAAGACAAGGGCTTTACCATGAATGATTTTGTTGGTACTTCTGAACCATGTGACCCTTCGGATACCCTCTTCACCTCCGCCAAGTATATTTTGAGTAGGACCTATTGTAAGAAGTCGATCCTAAATATGCTACAGTCGAAACCCACAACTTTCTCCAGGAGGGAAGGGATGGGAGTGGAAAGTTGAGAGGTTCTTGCTTTTAGAAAACACATCCGATAGAAATCTGCTCTCCAGAGACACGACACCCTAGATTTTCACCAAGACCTCTGGCTTGCTAACAGTGTGCATCTAGGGAGGAATGTGAACAGAAAGCAAATCGTGGTATACTCGGCACTCCTCTTTTGTGAGGTTCACCATGGGGCAAGATGAATCCGTGATGGTAGAAGCCAGAGTGCCGGTTATTCCAGGGAGATGTCTGCTGGCAAGAGGCCAACGGAGCCCTCCTGGGTGCTGGTGGTGTCTGACACTTTAGTCTGAGCAGTGTGTTCAGACAAGAGGGTAAAGAATCGTTGAGCTTCTGTAGGCTTAGGAACTAAATAAGACGAGTCAGTGGGTAAAATGCTGGGTGCTCAAGAGTCAGGACCTGAGTTTGAATCTCCAGCATCCATGTAAAATCTGGGCACTGTGACTCCTGTCTCTCTGGAGACAGACAGATCCCAGGACTCGCTGGCCGGTCAGCCTAGCTGAAATAGAGGACTCCAGGCCCAGTGAGAGATCCTCCTGAAATGATAAATGAATGAATGAATGAATAATAAAAGAGCCAGAGATGACTCTGAGGGATCCTGAAGTTCTTGCGGTGGCTGATTGGCATGGGTCCACTCATCCTGGTGCGAATCCCAGACACATACACCTAGAGAACTTCCACAGTCCTGACTGATTAGCCGGAAGCTCAACAAGACAGGAATTAAGAACACTACCCCAGAAACCAGGGTGTATCACACGCTTTCTCTACCGGAGAAAACCTAAGACCTGCATAGGCCATGCTAGCACTCCACCAGAGTGCTGGAGAGTCTGTTCCTCAGCTGCAAAGTCCTTGCTGAACTATGACATTCTCTGGTTTTCAACCGACCAATACATGATGCTGTGCTCTGACCACACCCCTCACGGTAGCCATTAAAAAGAACGAGACAGAACTCTGTATACTGACATGAACACGTGTCTGGAAATGTGGTTAAGCGAGCTTTACAATGGACGCACATGCACATCCACATCTCTGCATGCACATGCATAAATATGTTACCATGCAGAGCTAGAAATAACACTATATAACAAAACTGTGGAGTGGGGAGGCAGGGAAGAGTGCAGGGAGCACATCTGTATCTCAGCTGTGTGCACCAAGATGTACTGAGATGTATTTTATAATGAGAGCAATATGATGGTAATACCAAGCAGCAACGAATCCCATCTGATCCTTTTTAACCACCCAGATTGTCTCCTGAGCTGTCGCACCTCTGTGGGGGCTTTGAAGACAGGGGGAAAGGATGGAGAAGGAGTTGGTGTTGTCTGTCCTGTACATATTGGATCGAATTATCTTCAGAGGAAGCGTTCAGAGGGCGAGAGTGAAGTAAATGGCGAGGTACAAGTCAGAGAACGGTTAGGACCCAGAATACACGGCGACAACAGGGATCTATACACAGAAAGATGTCGCCTACAAGTCGGATTCAGAGAGGATGGAGAATGTGGAAGTCAAAAGAAGGCAGTTTAGAGGAAGGTGGTGTAGCCGAGTCCCCTGGCTGATGTTGCAGATGTGGATCTGGCTTTGACTCGAGACAGATGAACAGCCAGGAGCACCGGGTACCACCACCTGCTTGTCTCTAAGACACGACAGGCCCCAGGCTGGAGAGGCGGTTCAAGCAGGCAGCGATGGCGGGGGGCGTGAACCAGACTTCAGATGTTCCAGGGAACCCTCAGTCCCCTCCCCAAACCAACGAGCGGACACACAGGTCTCCTCTCTTAGGTCTGCCTGTAGCAAGAACCCGATTCCAGAACACTGGCTGAGAAACAGCGTCTAGCAGAATCCCACGCATGTGTGATGCTGCCACTCTACAGTCCCATCTGTTCCTCCCCCGTAGGCCTCCAGCGGTCTCTCCGGCCGCAAGTAAGTCTGGCCCTGCATGCATCAGATCTGTGTCCTGACGCCTGACAGCCAGCAGGTAATGAAAGAATGTTCTGCTCGGGATGAGTAAATTAAGCTGACTGATGAACAATTTTTCTTAAGAGGATCTGCTTACCTAATGCCAATAAACCCAGCCCTGAAATGCCTCCCTGTGTCAGGCGGATGCCTGCTCTCATGCAGCAAACCTCTGGAGATGATTGAGCATCTTTTCCTGTGAGATCCGCAAGGGAAAGGGTTACCCCCGTGAAGAGCATTTGGATCCCATCTGACTGTGAGCGCAGCCCCAGCATCCAAGCAGAACCTTGGTAAGCAGCATCTCTCATCTCTTTCTCTTTCCTTACCAAGCCAGGAATCTAGAAGAGGTTTAGACCACAGAGGTTCCCACCGAAGTAACTAATTCAGTGGTGAGAAGTCAAAGGCAGGGGTCTGGGGAAACAGCTCAGCTGGTAAAGTGCTTGGCGTGCATGCATGACGACCCGAGGACTTGTGTTAAAAAAATGTCAGACATAGTGCTGCCAGTTTGAAAACCCAGTGCCAGGAGGCGGAGATTGACAGGCAGATCTCTGGGGCTCTGGGTGTCAGAGAAACTGTCTGTCTGAAAGCAACGTGGATGCCCAAGGTTGTCCTCTGGCCTCCATATGCACACATACACACTTGCACACACATTTGTACTTGAATCCGTATCTACATGAACACACACACACGCATGTGCTTGCAAGTGCACACACACACACACACACACACACACACACACACACGGACTTGTACTTGAACCTATAACCACACACATGTGCTTGCACACACACATGCACATGCACCTGAACACATGCCTGTACCTATATACACATGAACACACACACACACACACACACACACACACACACACACACACACACAAAGTTGAAATCAGAATAAATTCCTCCAAGTCAACACACTTTAGACGCTCTGCAAAGATCTTTGTATATAACAAGATCTTACTTGGAAATAAACCCCAGGAGCTCCATGGGTGGGAGGGATTCGGGGATGTGCTTACGGGTGAGGATGCTGATGGTATGCCCGGTCATCCAGCACTGGGAACTTCCTGCAAGCACATGGGAGGAATGCACATTTGTGACCTGGCTTTTAGACTTTCCTTTAGCACTGGAGTGAGAGGGTGGGGACAACTCTTCACACGGGCTGCAAGATTTAAAGGAGCTCCCAAACTCAAATCCTAATTCATGCCCGCCAATCAAAATGATCGCAAAGCAGTCCAGGAAGAGCAAACTCAAATGCCAAACAAAGCACCCTTAGATGCGTTTGCACGTCTCCCTTTATTCACCTCGGCTTGTCGTATCCCTGCATTCTATGTCTCTAACAAACACGTGGCAGGTGCTTTCAACCTGGGATGCCTCTCGCCCAGTATAAACCCAACAGATACACGGGCAGCATGTTCATTGAGAAACACACAGGACCCTCACTAGCAACCCCGGACCAAGAACATCTGAGGCACCCCTTGATTTGTATAAAGCTTAGTATACTGGGGTCTCTCCCTGCAAGTGCAGGTCAGGGATGAGAATCGACCACCTGTGGCCACCTACAAGCCGCAGAAACACTTGCAAGCATACCCGTGAACAAGAAGGCAGGCACAAAGGGAACATTCTACACAATTGTATTTTTTCCTTCAGTATTGGGGATTGAACCCAGGAACTTGTATGTGCCACACAAGTGCTCTACCACTGAGCTACATCCCCGTTCCTCTTTTTTCGATTTGGATTTTCAGACAGGGTCTCCCTAAGTTGTCCAAGCAGGCCTTGAACTTGCCATCTTCCTGCCTAGTACTTGGGATGACTGGCCCGTGCTGCCAGACCAGACCACGCTATGATTCCAAACCCATGTATAAATAGACATGTGCATGTGCACACACAGGCTGGCACAACTCTCTTTGGTGTTGAAAGGATGGAGATTGTCCTCCAGATAGAAACAGGGGGATGGGATGCAGATAGCTGGTTATGAAGCTTATGTCTCGACCTACATCTTTTACTTCTCCACTAAAAAGATTGTTTGAAGGTGTTAAAAAGAACATTACCTTGCTTGGCAGTAATGCATATATCTCAAAATAACATTGTCATATGGACCTGGGAGAGGTTCTATATGTCCTGAGACCATAGTGCCAAATGGAGACCTTCCCTCCCTCTTAATAGGGGGGGATCACAGATCTAACCCCAAGTTTCTAATCCCTGGTGGATGGGCATTAAATAAAAATGGAATGTTCTTTTCTGAGATCTACAATCCCCCCTGCTTCTATCAGGATTTCCTTGAAAATCAGGCTCTTTGAAAAGACCCAGGAGTGATGGTCCGTGGGTCGTTTCCATGGTGACAGAAATGCTGAACCGCTCCTCTGAGGTCTCCAGAGTCCTCCATCATGCTTACCCCGGCCGGGAACCCAGAACTGTTGAACAAAGTTGGATTTGTTTTCCCTTGCTACCCTAAATAATGGCCCTCCACAGAATGAGCTGAGTTCAGCCCTGGTTTCTTATTATCACGGTTTGGGAGGTCAGAAGTCCAACGTGGGTCTCTCCAACCTAAAAGCAAGGTGGAGGTAAGCGAGGTGCTCCTTTGTGAAGGCCTCTGGGGACGGGAGGACCTGTGCGCTCGGGTCAC
The DNA here is from genome assembly GCA_023101885.1 of Typhlomys cinereus. NCBI lineage: Eukaryota > Metazoa > Chordata > Mammalia > Rodentia > Platacanthomyidae > Typhlomys > Typhlomys cinereus. Next base: position 617,333 of record JALPQD010000486.1, read on the forward strand.
TGGAGAGTATGAGGTATGGGGCTGTTTCCTTGCTGGCCATGAGCAGGGCGGCGCTCAGCTCTTGCAGACCTTCTTGTCCTTATCACGGGCGCCTGTAACCTAGTTGCAGCTCAGGGAGTCTACTACACTTCGGTTTCTACCCTGGAAGCACATCCCGATGCTACCTCAAGGACTCAAGTGATCACACTAGGGCCAGTTAGACAATCCAGAATGATCTCCTGTCTCAAGATCTGTGGCCCAACCATGGCAGCAAATCCACAAAAAGGGGGAAAAATTAAACGTTTTTCTAGTCTCACACACTTCTAACACTTAACGTAGGGGGTGTCAGAACAACTCCCCTATTCTTAGGAGACACTGAATGAGTGTTCTGCCATGTTCTGCACTGGTTGGCCAAAGTGGGCACACGCCTCGTAGGTGAAGGCTTAGTCCCACATGACGTATGCCCCTCACATCATATACCTGTTTTAATCTTGGCTTCCTGCCTCTTCTGAGCTCCTTATGTTGGAGAACTAGTATGAATAATGGTTTTTAAAAATTTTGTAGGAACGCTGACTCTACTTACTTATTTATTATGAAAGGTTCAACTCACAATCCACCAATCTGAGGAGAGACACAGGGAAAGGTCCTTGGGCTTCCCATGCTCCAGGTACACCCATGGGGACCCCGGCTCAGAGCCTCTCCGCACTCAGGTTTCATGAGCCAGGCCTGTCCGATGAGGTTAATGGTCATCACACTTCAGCTAGCTCTGTTCCCTTTCCTGAAGGTCAGGGCTGGGGCTGGTTTCCAACCTTCTCATCACAGAATTAGCTCCCGTATTGTTCATTTTCTCATTTCTGTGACAGAACAACCTGACAGGAACGACTTAAAAAAAGAAGGACTTACCCCGAGAAGGTACGATGCATCACAGCACCGTGGTGTTAATGGTGGTGAGAACGTGTGTCTCATTGGACCAGAATACAGAGAAAAGCCAGGAAGTAGGGGCTGAACCATCCAACCTCAAGTCCCGCCTCCACAGTGACCCACTTCCTTCAGCAGGCTCTACTTCCTGAAGATTCTACAACCTCCCCAAACAGCAACACCAGCTGAGATCCAAGTGTGCAAACGTGTGAGTGTGTCTGTGTGTGAATGTGTATGAGGGGTATTTCACACCCAAGCCGTAGCAGCTCTTCTGCACTTGCCCTCTATTCCCCTCTTTAGCGTGGACTCAGGCATAGTTGCATGGGGATGTATTAGGAAGGACTAGATGATCGTCCTTCAATTCCAACACTCAGGAAGTTCCCAAGGTTTTAGAGGCTCTTGTGACAGACAGGAGGGCAAGAGACCAAATATACAACTCTCGCAGCCCCTCTGCTCTGTGGCGGCAGTTTCCAGACATAAGAACATGGAAAGACTGGAAAGTGATAACTCCACAGTGTCTGTATCCACGGACCTTTCCTTCTGACTTTTCAAATGCCGCCTCAGGGAATGCAGGGAAGTTGGTGGACTGCCATTGTAACCTGCAGGAGGTCCTCGGTTCAGTCCCCACCTCTGTATAAAGCAGGGTCCAGGCACACTTGCCTGTAATTCCAGCTCTCCAGATGTGGAAGGTAGAGAATCAGAAGTTCAAGGTCATCTGTGCCTCAGACATTTCCTGAGTTACTTGAGACCTTGTCTCAAAACAGCAACAAAGTTAAGTGCTATTTCAGCCTTGGCACTTAAAATTCTCTAGGTTCATTTACCAGGTACAAGAAACACACAGCCAATTTCTCCAATTTCTGGACAGTCTCAATATTGGCCATTCATACATTCTTTCATTCATTCAACAAATGCTGAGTGCTACTAAATGCCAAATAAGTTCTTGTCACCATGGACCCGGTAAGAAACAATGCAGAAAAATCTGTCTTTATGGAGTGTTTATTTTAATGAGATGACTGTGACATATAAATAAGTCATTAAAAATAAATGGCTTCATATGCAATTTCTATAAAGGTTCCCAAGCATTCCTACAAGGTTTTCTCTGTGTTGAGCTGGAAGGCAACGATAGTCAGGGCCTTGTGAAGTTCCCTAAGATATGGACTACATAACTTAAACCTATCCAAGTAATTGATCCATGTTGTAGCTCGCCTGCATGGTTGCTGATAAATGACCATCAAACGGCTTAAGGGAACAAGGGGTTTATTCTCTCTTACAATTTTCCAGTTATAGTTAGTCTAGCTTGATGGGAGAGCATGCACCAACACCAGGGCCAAGGGAACTGACCTCACTATCACCACATAATGGCTGAGAGAAGGACAATCCTTACTTGCCAGACCAGCATGTTTGGCCAAGTGTACAGAAGGATGCCAACTCTCTCAACCAACTCTGTGATTTATTCCAGGACCTACTCCCACCCACCATGGCTGGGCCTTCCCTAGTAGCTAGACAATCTCCTGCAGGTTTGCTCTGGGCTGAACTCAACCACTAATTTTCTGCAAATGTGCCCAGAGCCCAAACCCTCAGCAGTCAAGTTGACATCTGTGCTTAACTATGACAATCCGTAAAAAGTAACAGACAATATTGTGGAGGTTTTTGTGTGTTTTTTGTTTGTTTGTTTTGTTGTTTGTTCGTTTTGCATGTGTAGGTGTGTAGGTATCAGGGGGCACTATGAGTGCCTGTGGAGGACCAAGGGTGACATCAGGAATCATCCTGGATTGCTCTGCCTCCTTGGTATATTTTTCTGGGGTTTCCCAAGCTCTACCTTCCAGGCCAGAAGTATAGATTGCCACCATTTCCTGCCCTGTGTTTGTTAAGTGGGATCTGGGATCTCAACTGAGATGCCTTTGCTTGGGAGGCAAAGGCTTAATCCCTGAACCATCTCCCCAGCTACATACTCCCATTTTAAGGCTACCATTTGCCTGAGTATTTGTTACATAGTAATAGCTGATTCACGGATTTCGCCAATGAAAATATATGTATAACATTCAGCAAGAAAGGAGCATGGAGAATTGCAGATTAGAAACTGGGCTACATTTTGGATTATTAAGGGATTATTGGGGGAATATTTCATATGATATCCTAACAAATAAATTGAAAGAAAGCTTACAGGCATCCAATTTTCTGAATAGGGTGGGGTTTCTGGCAGGGCCAATGTTATCGGTAATTTTGTAACTGTCATACACAGTGAATGAGTCTCAAAGACATCCTAAATTCCTTGACTTTATAACTCTCTCTGCATGATTCTCCCTGGGCTTTGTTATCACAGCTGCTACCAGAAATTCTCTGAGTTTTATGAACAGAGTGGTCTCTTGCTGTGGTGTGTTCTACAACATACCTTCTCTATCTGGGCTGTGTGGATCTAGATAAAGTCCATATGGATTAAGTTTGCCAAAGAGGGGTTCACACAAGGAAGCCCATCTCTGAAGAATGTGGAGGGTGGGCCAAGAGATTTTGCGAGTGTGAGTCTGTATGCTAACCGATGGTGCTAGGAAATGAAACACACGTGGGGCAGGAGAGGCAGACTTCGCCCATCAGAACTGGCACCACAAAAGTGTCTGGTTTCTCCAGAATCTGACTCTCCAATCGTGAGAAATCGCTCTCATTTTTTTTCTAGTAAGTTACACTTTCAGGTTCTCAGCAGGAGCGGTGGGCTGAGGTATTGGTAGATGTCATATCACCAGGGAGACAGAAACTTAAGTGAGGTCTGGGAGTGGCTCAACAGTCAAAGAAAAGCAGAGTTCAAAACCCCAGACTTTAGATAACATGCTGGGTGGGCGTGGTGGTCCACCTGGAATCCCAGCCTTCAAAGTGGGAGATGTAGATCTCCAAAGCATGCTAGCTCGCCAAACCAGCCCTATTGGTGAGCTCTGCGTTTGACTAGAGACCCTGCCTCAAAAGATTAAGGCGGAAGAGCAATCACTTGTATGTCAGGACTCTACACTCACATGTGAGCAGCTGCACACACAGTCCATACACACACTCGTGTACTCACACACATGCTAATATGCACACACATGTTCACACACACATACACACACACACATGCCATCCTTATATATATCCATGTGAATGTAAAAAATAAAACAAACAGAAACGGAAGTTTGAATCAATGGGATGATCCATGCCAATCAAATAGAAGCATCTAAATAATATAAACAATAACAAGATCATCTTTTCTCCATTTCCCAACTCTATTAAGTTATTCAGTATCTCCACCAATACACAGGCTTTGAAAGAGTCGAAATGCCGCCCTAAAAAGTCTTTCTCCTCTTACAAAGGAAGTCGAAAAAACAGGCAAAGGATTAATAAACTCCTCTATGCTCCGAGTCTCACATTTAAACAATAGCAGCCAAAAAAGGTAAATCACGAGGCTCCTTCCCCGCCATAGGCAGTGCCTGTACCCTAGAAAGCGATCCATCTAGGCTGCCTCTCTTGTCTGCAGCTGGGTGGAACTGGAGTGTGTATAGATACAAACCCCTTCCTTGCCCCTCAGCTCTCCCAGTTCATCTCTCTTTTGCCCCGGACAAGAGCATGGAACCGGGTCAGGGGCTAGAGACAAAGCACAGGAGTGTGTGTGTGTGTGTGTGTGTGTGTGTGTGTGTGTGTGTGTGTGTGTTCTCAGAGACAAGTGAATTGGTCACAGTGAGTCACACATGGGAGTTCAGGGTGTGGTAAGACCCTGAGAGTAAAGCTCTCTACCAGTGGGATCGATGCCCTGTAAAAGAGCCCCCTGCAACCCCCCAGAGTTGCTCTAGTTCTCCCACCGTGGGAGTTGTACACAGAAGTTCCATTCGCGAACCAAGAAGTGGGCCTCGCCAGGCACAGACTCTGGCGGCACCTTGCTCATGCACTTCCCACCTCCAGAATCGTAAGACGCAACCTCCGTCATTTGTAAGCTGCCGCATTCACGGCATTTTGTATCAGGAAGCTGAGCTGAGACACTGCAGAGATATAGGGCTATTCGCAATCTACAAAGCCTGTGCCCCTTACCTTATACGGCAAAAGACAGGAGGAAATTAGGAAGGTTACAAAGCTTTCTCTCAGATTACCCAGACTGGAGAGAAGAAGGGAGGGGAGGAGCGGGAGGAGGTGGGAGACAACAAGGAAAGGATGCAGGATGAAAGAGGAAGGCAAGGAAAGAGAAGAGAGAGGGAGGGAGAGAAAGAGAATAGAAGAGGGGGAAATAAAAGCAGATGGCAAAGGGGAGAGGACAGAGCAGAAAGGGAAGAAAGGAGAGAGGGGAGGGCTTGGGGAGGAGAGAAGAGAGAGAGCCGCTGAGCAGCTGTGAGCAATAATCCCATGTGCCAAGTCCATGAACCCAGCAGTCCATAGAGCACTGTGGTCCAGCAGGTGGCCCGTGTCCTGTGGACTGGCTGGCTGTCCCTCTCCACCAAAGCCTCTGAGGTCATGGTCACCTGCAGTTAGGTGTCAACCAGCCTCTCTCTGCACAAGCACAGACCCGTGGGTGGGTCATTCTCCATGGGGGCTTCCCAAGCCAGCTTCTCTCTCCAACATCCCCATCCCTCTTCCTTCTAACCCCTATTGGGAAGTCAGGCTTTGAAAGTGGAAACCGGATGAAGCTAAGGTGCTGGGAGGCCTGGGCTCAGGTCACAGCTGCTGGGAACCTGTCTCTCACATCTCTGATGACTGTCTACAATATCACCTCTGAACTTTGACTGTGAGGCCCCATCTCTTCTTTGGGTATCTCTTCCTATTAAAATACTTGTCGTTCACTACAGAGACCATTTGTATTAGTTATTTCTGTGTTGCTATGGCAATGTACCAAACAGAATCATTTATTCTGACTCCAAGTTTGGGAGGGTTTTTTAAACCATCATAGTGGGGAAGACATGGCAGAACAGCTATGTTCTTGGTAGGGGCCGTTCACATCACAGCAGACCGAGAGGCAGATGGCAAGGCAGGAAGGAACGGGCCAGGTGTAACCTTCAAAGGCGCTCCCCCGGCAACTCACCTCCACCAGTCTGGGCCCACCTCCTAAAGGTTCCACAGCTTCCAAAACTTTCCACCACTAGCATAAACGTGGGGGACCTGTCAGGTTCAAACCACGACACCATCCAGTCTACTGTGACTTCCTCTTCATTCAGATATCCACAAAGACCCCATTGACACAGCAGGTCACCTCTGAGGTTCTCCGAATGGACGGACACTTTCTATGACTGGTGACTAGTCCTTTCTGCTTGTCTATCATTGGTGAATCTCACAGAAGTCAAACGCTTAAGGTCACAAAGGAGTCAAAGTCTGCTTGCTGGTCCTGATTGGGAAATTCCCACTATACAAATCTCACCGGCGTCCTCCTTGGCTTCAGCCCCAAAATCATGCTGAGTGTCAAAAATCACATCAAACAGCCCAGCTTATTTCCACCAGAAAAAATTTGATTATTTTGCTGTGACTCACGCGGCGGTGGTGGTTTTCTGCCTGTCTCCTGCAAACACTGACTTTGAAAGCCCCTTGGGCTCTGGACAATGAGGAGCTGGCTGTGTGCTCATTGGGAAGAAAAACTTTCACTCCAATCAATACCGTGTTTTCTTCTCCTTGATTTGAATGTTATAATTGGATCGGGGTGACGTTTATTAGAACTCTGCATTTCTCCCCCGCCAACCGCTTGAAGGGTGTCTTAATTTGCTTTCTTCTTCCTCTTTGGATATCTGAGATGTGGCTGTGTGGTTTTATTCACCACAAAAAAAAAAAAACACCTCATTTCTTTCAAACATTTATTTAAGGGCATTGTTTCCTTTATCATTCAGAGGATAATGCAGGGTAAGTCCCATCATCAATGCAAGTTTGAACTTCAATAGAATAGATGTCACCTGTTCTGCAGCTGACTCTCTCTCCAATATCTGCCAATTACAAGAGGCAGAATTGCTGGAGTTGGAAACAGCACAAGGCACTGAGATCTGAATATTTCTGTCAGCTTGACCACCGACCAGCCCAGGACAAACTTGGAGCCTTTAGTGGACTCTTCCCTAAAAGAAGGGGGTTAGGCCTAATGGGTAACCTCAAAAACGTGTAAGCCTCCTTCTTGCTTCTCTAAACATGATCTTAAGTCAAAAAAGAGGGGCTGGGGCTGGGCCTCACTGGTAGAATGCTTGCCCATGTGCCAAGAACAGGGCTTGATCCTTAACGTCAACCACAGAGGAAAAGGGAGGAGGAGGAAGAAGAAAAGGAGAAGCAGGAAGAGATGGAAGAGGAGGAGGAAGAGGAGAAGGAAATAAGTGTGAGAAGGATAAAAGAAAGCAGGGAAAAGGAAGAGGAGGAGGAAAGGCAGGAAGAGAAGGAGGAGACTCAAATAAGAAGAGGAGGAAGAGGAGGAGGAAGAAGAGGACAAGCTCCTCACTCAGCTAGTGACTTGTGGATTTTAGTAAAGGACTGATTGTGAGAAGACTTAAAATCCCTTCTCTCCTTGTAGAGGTGGGGGCTGGATACGAGGGGGATTCCCCACATCGAGGTCAGACAGTCCCCATGGCTCCCCATACCTGCAGAGTGTCGATCACAAAACTGTCTCCTTGTCTCAAAGGAATGGAGTCCTTGGGGTTGCAGACTCAAAGGATCTTATGTGTCAAGTTAAAGAACTATAGGAAATTCCTGAGCGCTCAAATCCAAGGTGTGTAACACTGTTGGGAAGGGGCAGCTGGGGGTGGAGCTAGACACTAGTGCGAATCACTGACTTTTCGATGCATCAGAGCCAAGAGCATCCAGCACTTCATAAAGCTCAGGGCACGTTGTCAGATGTGCCCAGCACCACCTTGTTTATATTCTATGCGTTCACTCTCCGCAGTTTTTTACGGAGTATCTGTGATGTCCCAGAAACTATGCTAATCAGGTAGATTTCCTCATTAATTCCTCGATCTATCAGCACAACCACAAAGCCACTAGAATTCAGATGAGTTATAATTTTATTAAGAAGAGTCTATGCTCTCTGAGAGCTTTTAAAAAAATTTGATAATTTGATAAAAAGTGTTTACTAAAATATTAAAGTAAATAAAAATCTCAGACTGAAAAATCTCAGGTCACATGATTAGTTTAAAATCCTTCATTTTCCCCTTTAGACATGTCCCTGTGCTGCTTTGAAGTCAGAGGCCACACAGTCTTCTTTGAACCACATCTTGTGCACAGGCTGTCTGGATTTCTCTGGAATAATCCCTGACGAAGGGTTCTCTGGCTTTCTCCAGAGTGCACCCTGATTTCTATCTTTGCTTAACAGGAACTACCTTGTTTTCTCTTTTGGTCCAGAGAAGGAAAAAAAAAATCACATGACTGGCTTTGCTTCCCTTTTCACTTCGGTCGTTAGGAAGCTCGTGGCAAGATGTGTGGCCCCATCGGATCTACTGTCTGTCGTATTTTTGCCTTAGCCTCTCTCCCTGGTCTTTGCCTTCTTTCTACAATGTGTGGCCTGCTGTATCCTGCTTTTATTTTCATTTCATTTCTACGTCCCTGAACCAATCTGGAGCCATGCTGAGTATTAATGATGAAATAAAATAATAGAGTCTGTCATTTCTGTGACTGACATTAACTGGCTCAGTGTGGCCTTTTCCTCAGGACAGATTAAGCTCCCCCACTTATGTTCTTTTCTTAAATTTATTATTTATTTAGTGTGTGTGTGTGTGTGTGTGCACATCTGTATGTGTGCGTGTGAATGCACATCTGTGTGGGTGCATGTGTGTGCTATCTCTGTGTGTGCACATCCATGTATGTACGCACACCTGTATGTGTCTGTGTATACACACCTCTGTGTGTGCAATCTCTGTGTGTGTACATCTGTGTATGGATATGGGCGTGTGTGTACCTGTGCATGCATGCGTATGTGTGTGTGTGCATGCACATCTGTGTATGAATATGGTCGTGTATGTGTGTGTGTGTGCCTGTGCGTGCATGTGTGTGAGCACACATCTGTTTTTGTGCCTGTGTGTGCACGTGTGTATGCACATGCATGTCTGTGTATGAACACAGGCATGTGTTGCCCGGGCGCTCCTGTGAAGGACCCAGCACAGCCTTGCCATAAAGCACGAGTAGACATTAGAAGATGATTTTCCTTCTACCGTGTGGGCTTCCAAGGATCAGACTTAGGCTGTCAGATGGTCCCGTGTGTGCTTTACCCTCGGAGCAGTCTTGCTGGCCATGAGGACGCTATTCAGAAGCTGCTCTCTCCTTCCACCATGTATGCTTCCTGGAATCAAACTCAGGTCACCACGTTTGCGAGCAGGCGCCTGACCTGCTGGGCTGCCTTGATCTTGACAAGCACTTGTTTGTTCTCGACTGCATGCTCCGGGCTGGCTGTGGAATCTTCCAGAGAGTCTCCTGTCTTTCTTCTGTTCTCAACATAGGTGACAGGGACACGCTACCGCATCTGGGGAATCCAAACTCAGGCCCTCATACTTGAGCTGCAAGCCCTTTCCTTACCCACAGAGACTTCTCCCCAGTTCTCAAATCACTTTTAAATTCAAAACTCCAGGAATACAGAGGGAAGACCTCGCCGCTCGTCAAAGTGTCCTGTCCCAGCACTGACAGATTTCTTTCTGAGAAACAGCCCCGGGTCACAATTACTAACAGGACAGGATAGTCACTTTACAGATTTCTGTCTCTGGGTCCGCGTTCTCGTCACCCCGAGGGAGTGGCTAGGTAGTGCTGGGGCGGGGGACGATGGATTGCCAGGGCTTTGTGTGTCTCGCCAAGTCCCTTTGTCCTTCAGTCACGGGGCGGGGGGAGTGAGCCACGGGAGGAAGATTAAAATGTATAAAAAGGCACAGAAAGGATCCTGTTGTTCCTTGGGAAGAGTCCTCTGCTCACCACTGTGCCCGGAAGCCCTTGCTTCCTGCCTGAGCCATGGCACTAGGACAAACAGCCACTCCCAGCGGTCACTCACTGCAGGGCCCAAGAGGTGCCCCTCCTGGGGGCATCTGGCTGTGGGGGTCAGGTGTCAAGCAGGCCTCTTAGATGTAGCCAAGATGTTAACCGAGACCAGGAAAGCGAGGCCCCTGGTGTCCCCAGGAGGGGTCAGATGACTCGCCCACAGAGCAACAGAGGTAAGATGTGCAGGCGGCAAGCAGATGAAAGCAGCCATGGGGCTGGAGAACATGGGTTCGGCGGACAGTCTCCACACACCCCAAACAAGAGACCAATGTAGCAAGAAAGGAAGAGGAGCAGGGAGGGGAGCCTAGGGGAGGTGGCTTGGTGGGCAGTTTCTGCTGGGCCGGAGCTTTACCCCAGCTGGGCGTGGTGGTGCAGATAAGTGACTCAAAGACGGAGAAGTGGAGGTTGAGGAGCCCTGTGGCTCGAAGGCCAGGCAACCAAGCTGTGTCAGTGAGTTCCAAGGGCCGGGAGAGAACCTCCCTCAGAAGAGGGAGCTGGCACTCCCGAGGAACAAGGAGTGAGGTCTCCATACGTGTGCACACATGTGCACGTGTACCCGCACAAACATGCACCCAACACACCTGAACCCACACACAAATTAATAGAAAGAGACTAGAGAAAGAAAGAAAGAGAGAGAGAGAGAGAGAGAGAAAGAAAAAGAGAGAGAGAAAGGAAGGAAGGAAGGAAGGAAGAAAGAGAAGAAGGAAGAAAGAGGAGGAAGAGAAGGAGGAAGAGAAGGAAGGAAGGAAGGAAGGAAGGAAGGAAGGAAGGAAGGAAGAGAAGAAGGAAGAAAGAGGAGGAAGAGAAGGAGGAAGAGAAGGAAGGAAGGAAAGGAAGAAGAAGGAAGAAAGAGAAGAAGGAAGAAAGAAGAAGGAAGAAAGAGGAGGAAGAGAAGGAGGAAGAGAAGGAGGAAGGAAGGATGGTAGGCATTGAACAGGAGAGGAGAGGAGAGGAGAGGAGAGGAGAGGAGAGGAGAGGAGAGGAGAGGAGAGGAGAGGAGAGGAGAGGAGAGGAGAGGAGAGGAGAGGAGAGGAGAGGAGAGGAGAGGAGAGGAGAGGAGAGGAGAGAAGGTGAAAGAGAGGAGAATTGAGCCCTTGGCCACCTTGTGGGGCTGCTGGCTCCTCCTCATCCCCACCTCCCAGCGGGTGACCGTGTCTGGAACATCTCCTGTCTCTGGGTTTGGCCATTTCAGTTCAGGTTGGAGGACTGGAGCAGCCTGGTTTCCTCCCGCTTCTCCCCCAGGGATTTGGGGTGCAGCCTCCTCCAAGTGATCCACTCCCACCATTGCCCCTCGCTGGTCTTGCATCTTTACCCCCAGAGTGTAACAAGTGTCCACCTCAGGAGCCTGGGTTGACACCCCCCAGAGTGCTGTTTGATGTCCCTGTTCCCCTCTCCAGTCATTTCTCTGAATCTTTTTATTGACCTGTCACTCCCTTTTCCAGCCTGAGCTCAGCTGCACAGAGGCACCAGAACCAACATCCTCACCCCCAACATTATCCTGCAGGGTCTGTGGGGCACTGGCTCCAGCATCCCCTGCAGAGAGCCAAGTCCCCTGTGTGCGATGGATCCGCATCTGCATGTAACCTGCGGATGGCTCCTGCTTGTATGAATTCCCCTCTAGGCTACTGAGACTTCCCAGCATGGTGTGAGGCCAGATATGGGGGCGGGGGGATAAAACATGCTTATTTTGAAATCTCATTCTCACAGGCTTTTCAAAGGTAGGGGGGCTCTGGAAGAGACTGGGTCATGGGGGCTCTGCCTTCAACAAAGAAGCAACCTGTCGGTGAATTCCTCATTTGAAGGGGATACAGGAAGGGGGTGGGGGACCCAGTTAGAGGAAGTAGGTCCCTGGAGGTGTGTTCTAAGAGGGGGATTTAGTCCTGGACCCCTCCCTCCCCGTGTTTCTCTGTCTCCCAGTCATTGTGTGGTGAACTGCCTCCCTATACTCCCCAAACGACAGAACCAAACCAGCATGCGACGGAGCCTTCGAAACCATGGGCCCCCCACGGCAACTCTACCCACTCTTCAAGCTCTTTGTTTCAGGTGTAATGGCATAGTAATGAAAGCAAGAACACTCTTTGCAAATTGTTATTAACATTATATTATTGAAGTGAATAACGACAAGAAAAAGACTGTGTTCAGTTTAGAAGCAGTTCTTTATTTGTAAATGTTTTTACATTTACTTATTTATTTGTGTGTGCGCGCGCACATACATGTGCATGCCGTGGCTGGTGTGTGGAGACTGGAAGTCGGAGGACAACGTGCAGAAGTCGGTTCTCTCCTTCCATCCTGTAGGTTCCAAGGATTAAACTCGGGTGGGCAGGTTCCGCAGCAGGTACTCTCACCATTGAGTATCTTGCCAGCTCTATGGATAATGTTTTCAATAGATCTTTTTGCTCTCCTGCTCTTTAAACCCACTGCTGTAGTGCCTATAGACTGTGGGGAAAGGCAGACTAAATATTTATAATACATCGTACCTATGACTTTAAGATAAGGAAAAGCCTGCATGCAGCAATCAAAACTTGACAAATCTGGAAAACATGGGAAACGCATGGCTCAAGGAACCTTGAGGAAGAGAAGGCTGTAAGAGTGTACGAGCCTAAGAACGGGAAGAAGTTCTGCCAGACAGTGACGTTTGTCTCTATCGGGGCTGACACACACACACAAGGGCTCAATGCACTGATGTCTACTTCCACTAGACCTCCATGACAACTGGCCTATTAGCATTTCACCGAGGAGGGGGGAGGAACCCTGGGAATATGGCCCTGCCCTGAGAGATGGTTTGGGACTGGTGCTGGAATGGAGATGGGAGGCTTCTTTACTTTGACAGTTGACCCACTGAGGGATCATTTATGCCCCAGGGGATGCCTGGACACTTGCCAATACCATGTCCTGGATGAGACCCAAAGGATCACACATGCAGAGGTCCATGAGAGGGGGGACGACCAGCTGGGAGACGTTCAGAATGGAATGGGAGGGGGCTGAGGGTGGGTTTTAGGAGAAATGGTTACATTCATTGTATTTGTTTATGAAAGCATCAAATAATAATAAGAATAATGATAATAATAGTAAGGTAAAAGGGAAATGAGAGGAGCCAGGCATGTACGCCAAGATTCTTTCATGCAGCACGTCCAGGGTAGGGAAAGCAAAGAAGCAGAACACAGATTGGTATCTGTCATGGGCTAAAGTGGGGAAAGAAGAAATGGGAGGGGCTGTTGATGGGAGCAGCTTTCGGGAGGGGGGAGGTGGAGATAGAAATGTTTGGGAGTGAGGCAGAGACGCTGGTTGCATGACATCATGAATATAACAAGTGCCCCTCAGTTGCTCACTGTCCAGAGGCTCAGTCTACGTGTTTCGCCTGAGCAGCACACACCTAACAGTTGTGAGAGCAGATACCATGACAGTTACACGTCTGCCTTTAAGTTCATCCTCAGAGATTCTACCCCAGTGGGTGATGGAGTGACTCAGCCACTTGGGTCTTTGACACCTCGAGGAAACCAGTTTGGGGGTGCAGCTGTGAGGAGCGCCGCCCCTGTGTCCTAAAGCAGGATGAAAACAGGATCGGGTGCGTCTTGGCAAGCGGGGAGGGAGACGTGAGCCAGACTGGTCTTCTGAGGAGAGAGGGAGGAAGGGAAGAGAGAGGAGGTCACGGAGGAATAAAATCAATGCCAAGCAGGCCTCTGGTCCCACACCCAGCCCTGGATTCCAGGAGGAGACCTGCTCGGCTCCTGCCTGACTGTGCTAGATCTTGAGTGTTTACACAGCTTGCCTGGCAAGCGAGCCGGCGAGGGAGGTTCTGGCTGGCTGGGATGCAGGGCCCCGCTGGGGCTCTGAGCCCCCGCTCCATGAGGCCTTTTCCTCCCACATCCTCCTGTGCTCCTGGCTGGTTGCATGCAGGTCCCCGCCAGCACAGGGCAGGAAAAACCTGGAGATCTTGGCCGAGGCCTCTGTTTCTTTGGCACGAGCATAGATTCGTTCGCAGCGGGGTCCCGGCCTGGCATGGTGGCTGCCGGGTCCTTTGGCTTCTCTAGGGATGCTGCTGTTTTGCGTCCTGGTTTTCAGCTCACTCCTCTCTCATCTGCCAAAGAGCAAAGTCCTTTTTTGTGCCTAAGATTCAGATGACTGTGTGTTATTATGATGATACTTTTGTTGTTTTGGTTTGGTTTGGTGAGGCACAGTCCACAGCTCGCTCCGCAGCCCAGGTTGTTGAGGCACCAGACCACACTGGGATGCGTTTTTCTTGCCAGAGTGTCCTCTGTCTTTGAGGAGAGTTGTCTTAGCATGAAGGCGGAGCCAGTGGTCAGAGTGTGGTGGGAGGAGGGAGACATCTGATTACAGCTGTGGAAGATGCTCAGCTTAAGGGTGTGGCAGGAGGTAAGGGTGGGAGGAGAAAACTGGTTTCTAGATGGACTTGGATCAGGGCAGCTCTGGAATCGGGTTGATAAGGCGACTCTTATGTTGCCCAGCTGTGTGAGCATAGGAAGCTATGGGACTTTCCCACACCTCAATTCCTTTATCTGTAAAATGGGTTCAGCACCTGTGTTTATATCTGGCCTTGTTGGTTGTGAATTCGATGCTTCCAGAATGTTCAGCTATGCCCTCGCCCCAGGCAGAGAGCTCAGTCAATATTAGCTGTTCTTACTAGAAATATCTTTTCCTTCCCCCTGGGACTTCTGTGCCCACATTTGGAAAATAAGGGAGATGATTCGCAGGGAATTCTGTGCGTGGGAGGTCGTATAATTGCAGCAGTGAAATACTGTAATTGGTCCCTGGAGACGCAGCACCTCCCGACACTGCATTGACGCTTGCCGCCACTTTACAACACGCGTTGAGCGCAGGGGACTGTGGCTTGCAGGGTTCCAGTCAAGCAGCTGCTGACGGTTGGACACGGTGAAAGCACATGTGGTCCTGCTTACTGTCCCACCCACAAGGTTTAGGACCTAACACACATCAGGTGACAGCATCAGGGTGCGTGACCCAAGCAGTCACACGGGACAGCGTGCTGGTGGGTTCCCTGTTTGTCTTGAAACTTTAGTAAACTTCAAACAGAAAGTCACGCACATATTCCTTATTGAGCCTGGCATGTGGGCGGCTGGTTGTTTCTGCCTATTGGTGCCATTCTTGCGGTTGTCCACATGTGTGACTGTGATGTCTACATGTGTACATTGAGTATGTGTATATATGTGCAGACATGTGCATGTATATGTGACTATCTGTTTATACATGTAAGTATGCATGTGCATGGGGTGGCCTATGTGTATGTATGCATATATGCATGGGTGTGCGAGTAGGTGTGTCTTCACACATGCATGTACCTGTGCACATGGTATTTATGTACATGAGCATATATGCATATATGCATGTGCCTGTGTGTGTGCATATGTACATATATCTGTGTGTGCATTCATATATGTATGCAAGTGTTCATGTATATCCATGTGCATGAGTGAATGTGTAGGCACATATGTGTAAATGTGTATAATCTGCACATGTGTGCTTGTGTGTAATATGTGTTTGTGTGTGCACATCTATTTGTGCTTGTCTGTACATTTGCCTGTGTGTACACATATGTGCTTTTGTGTTCCCATGTGTGCACACACGTGTGGTTGTTCATGCATAGGCATGTTTTCCTGTGTGTGCACACCTATTTGTTCTCATGTGCACATATGCATATGTGTCAGTGTGCATGTGTGCATTGGTCAGGGGCAGTCTTGCGCTCTTGCCACTCCCAAGGGGACAACTCAGCTGGTGTCTAGTGGGGAACAGCTGCAAAATTCATGCCAAGCGGTGCCCAAACCAGCCACCTGCCCAGTAGACACAGCTGACCCCACAGTGGCAGTGGTGTGGGAAGACCCTAGCGCTGACTCATGAGACTCTCCCAGCACATAATGTAGCTGGTGATTTTTCTCTGCCTTGCCTGGGTGTCTCTTGCACATGGTGCATGAATTGAATTGCTCTTTGCTTCCTTCCATGCCGTTTCCTTTATTGTTCTTATTAATGGTGTGCAGATTCTAAGAAGGTGTAACCCTCTGCAGAGAGAGGAAACGGGGAGGAAAGTGAATAGTACTTCAACCTCAGTGTGAAAGGCGTGTGCAATTATGTAGGAGGTATGTGTATGAGGTTAGGGGTAGGTGCATGTGTGTGTGTGCATATGTGTGGTGTGTGTATGTGTCTATGGGTGTGTATGAGTGTGTCTCTCTGCATGTATGCATACATATGTGCATGTGTGTATACATGTGTGTACATGTATGTGTGTTGTGTGTACGTGTGTGCATGTGTATGCATATGTACATGTGTGCATGCACAGGCACCCATGTGAACCCCCTTTGCCATTCATGCTGTGATCAGCACTTGGCCCTCACTGGGCCTCATGACCGGCAAACATCCCGCAAGATGGGCATTGTTCCTGTTTAGAGAACAGGAAACGGAAGCTTAAAGAGATTCCACCAGCTGCTCAGGGCTGCAGAGCTTCAGAACCAACACTGCAACCCAGATCCACAAGCCTGTGCATATATATATCCCCTGCATATATTCCAAATACTCTCCGGGGTTTGTGTCTGCAAAGGGGGACACCCTGGCTCCCTATGGCAAGAGAGCCTGGGGGTGATACGCCAACCGGCCAGTGCTATACACGCAGCATCTTAGGGATCTGGTGTTAACATGTGACCTGTCAAATGGGTGAATGTCATCTCCAGCTTCTCCTGCTGTAGTTTAGTTCTTATCATTGCCTGTGTGTCAGGGAGCAGCTTCTTCTATATCTTTGAAGCTCTCAATGACAGCCACTTTCTCTTTTCTGCTTCGATTTTTGACCCAATACAACTTCCCCAGGCCTCATGGACTGGTTGGGTCTTAAGCCAGGACAACTTCTGATGCTCAGTTTTTAACCACAAGCCAGTCACTTTTCAGGCCATTTTCAACCCCCTTGAACTATTCGGTGTCTTCTGTAGAAAGCGTAGCCCAGCTTTGCACACTTGAATATGACCTTTGGTGTGTAGGAGTAGTAAGGACCCTCAGGGCAGTGGGCTTCCCATTTTTGTCAGTTACTTTTCTTGTTGTTATGTAAAATACCTGAGAAAAGCAACTGAGGAAGGAAGAGTTGAGTCTGGCTGACAGCTGGGGGTAGACAAGGCAGCAGGGGGGAGCTGCTCCTGTGGTGGCCATAGTCAGGAGGCAGAGAGGGCTAAGTGCTGGTGTTAAGCCACTTTCTCTTTCTGTAATCAATCCAAGACCCAGCCCATGGAAAAGTGCCACCCACATTCAAGGTGGGCTTTCCATTGTAATTAATCCAATCTAGAAGCACCACCGACACAGACAGACATGATTTTGTCTTTTAGGTTCCTCTAGACCCTGTCGCGTCGTAGACAGAACTGTCACAGTCTGTGTGTTTCTCCCCACGGGGTCTGGTGTTTGCATCCTTTGCTAGTATTAATGTTTGGGAAGGTCGCGGCACCTTTGAGAAATAGAGCCTTGCTGAAGGAAGACGAGTCACAGGGGGTAGGCCTTGAGTTTGGTGAGCCCCCTTGTGTTCTTGTTCTTCATGGCGGTGGTGACCTGAGCCAGCTACCTGCTTCTGCCCCCAGCCATGCCTTTTGCTGCGTGGTTCCACCATAACGAGCTATGTCTCTTCTGGAACCGTAAGTCAGCGGAACACTTCTTTCTTCCCTAAGAGGCCTGAGTCTGACAACTGTCTCACAGCAGCAAAGAAAAGTAACTTCGGCAGACTAACAATGGCACCATTTCCTGGAAGGGCTCCTGAAATAGAAAACTGGGGCTTTGGAATCCAGGACCTTCTCCAGGTATCCCGTGAAGGGAGCATCAAGGACCCCTCCATTCCCCACCCACCATCTGAGCCTCCTCTTCTGAAAAGAAGCCTCCTTCTACCCTGGTTCTAGGGGGGGGGGTCCTTCAGGATCCCGGAAAGAGGAGATGTACCATTTATAAAACAACTGCTCAATGGCTTCTACAACATTTATTTTGAATGTGAGAAAAACAGTGGACAAACTATCATGAAATCACACATGTGCCCAACCTCCCACACTCTCCCATGTGACCAAACACGTGTGGCATGCAGCCCAGTCAACCTGGGCTGAACCTTCTGGAAGCATGAGCCCAAATCTACCCTATCTCTTCTGAATTGTTTTGCTCAGGTATTTGGTCCCAGCAATTTAAACCTAAGGACTGCGGCTCAGATCCTTATGCATAGGACAGTTTCAAGATAAACTAGTGAATGATATTGCTCCCCCTGCAATAGAGCTTGTCCCCATGAGTAAGTTGGCCCATGAGTGAGCATCCCGTTCTCAGCAAATTACAACACCCGGGAGGGCGAAAAGAATGATAATAAATCCTCATCAAGTCAAATCATGAGATCAATAACAAGAGCGTCTTGCTTCCACCCCTCACCTGGAAAGTGGGACATTTGATATTGACTCTCTCGGTGTCTGGACACAGCTCCCTTCCCCGACACTCTTATTTTAACTTCTGGAATGTTTAACAGTTATTTTCCTGATAAATCTCAGCCCAGCCTTCCTGGCCCAGGTCTTGGGACTCTGCATGGCGCGAGGGAGATAAGCTCTTCCAGATTGTTGGAGAAAGCAAATGTGTTCTCCTCATCTATTCATTGTGGGGTCCCTGCGACCAGACCTCCAACGCGCTGCTTGTCAGACTTCCCATTATGCATCATTCAAACGTTGAGTTCTTTTTAAAAAATGGATTCCTTGGCTATCTCCCTTCCCCGTGGGGGCGTGGTCTGCAGGTATGATTTCATGAATAATAATTTTGTAAAAATGACAGAAGTGCTCCTACACCTGGGCAAACATGGGCTAACTACACCATTTCCAGAGAGGGCCTCCTGCCTTTCTGATTGGGGGAGAATTGGAGACTGTATCCACTTGCTGACTTCCAGCTCTGGCTCCCCAGAGGTTTCTCTGCATGGTAGAAGCCCTTCTGGCAGAGTAGTCACACATACAGGTTCTGGGGGAGAAAGGTTTAGGTCTGAAAGTGTAAGATTCAGGAGTCTGGGGAGAGTAAGATTTGGGGGTCTGGGGAGATGGCTCAGGGATTAAATCCTTGGCCTCAAAAACAGAGGCCCTGAGCCTGGATCCCCCGATGTCACGTGAAGATGCCGGGCAACATTGCAGCAGCCTGCAATTTTGGCCCTTGAAGACGGAACCTGGGAAACCCCGGAGCAAAGTAATAAGGAAGTAGAGCAGTCCAAGATGATTCTTGGGACTCCATAGGCATACACACTCAAATGCCGTCTTGTACACCTGCCTGCACACACACACACACACACACACACACACACACACACACACACACACACCAGTAAGATTCAAAGCCACAAGATGATTCGTTGCGTATAAGTACTTGCTTCCAAGCCTGGGCACTTGAACCCACATGGCATAGCAGAAGGACCTAAAAAAGTGTCCTCTGACCTCCGGATATATACCTCATGTACATGGGCGAACAAACACACAAATATAGATCGAAAAACTTAAACCAATATTAGTCATTCCTCTTAGATCCCCTACAGAAAACTCTCCATCTGGAAATGTAACCTGTGGCTTGAGGGTCGCATGTGTGCAGGGGCAGTTATGAATATGGCCAACACAATATCAGAATATTTAGCATTAGTGGTGATTCTTGGCTCAGGGCTCCACTCCTGCTAGACAAGTGCTGCATGGCTCAGCTATATCTCTCTGCCTGTGGCTTCAGGTTTTTTTTTAAACTCCATTGCATGACTCTAGAGCATGGGCTTTGTAAATGGCGGTGTTATGTCTCAATGTCAGAAGGTTGGACATGCCTGACTGGGGCCTGGGAGGCTCTTCCTAGGGGTTCAATTGTGCTGGGGGGGCTCTGCTTTCTGAATGTGGGCTGTGTTTGGCCAATGCCATATATGCATACACCATATTGAGACATGAAGACCATCCATACCCCTCCACATATATACACATGTGCACACACAACTGAAAATGAACCATGGAGAACATACCGGTCATCCCTGTGTGGGAACCAGACGAGATGATGCAGGGAATGCTGTGGCCTGGTATGAGCCCCTCGTTCAACACATCACAATGTCATCTGTTACCTTCAACATCGTCATTCGTTTGCACTCCAGTACTGACCCTGACCCCTAGTCATTGTCTGTCATGGTCACTGGGGGCCATTTATCAAGACATGTCCAGCTCTGTTCCTCCCAAGCATGAGCCAAAATAGCCATGGGCCAAAATAGACATTCCTCCTTTCAATTGTTTTAAAGCCAATGGGCACAACTTGGAACACTGTGTGCGGGTCATGCGTTCAATGCACACTCCTAGCCCTTCCCCCTCCTTTCCCTTTGGTACTGAGGCTGGAAGTACAGCCTCCCATCCCAGGAGGTGTGCAAATGCTGCCTTCTAGAATTCTCTCTCTCTCTCTCTCTCTCTCTCTCTCTCTCTGTGTGTGTGTGTGTGTGTGTGTGTAAGAGCACTTGGGTGTGTGTATCAGTGGAAGTCCAAGGGTAACACTGTAATTACCCTGGACTATTCTACCTCCTTACTGCTTTGCTCTGGAGTTTCCCAAGTTCTACCTTCCAGGATCAGAATCAAATTTGAAAAGTGAATAAAAGAGGGTTAGGAGTGTATCTCAGTGATAGAGCACTTGGCTAGAATGACAAGATCAAGGGTTCGATCACCCATTGAGAAAAAGTTAATTAATTAGTTAGTTACTATAAAATCACCAAGTAGGGAGGGTTGGGAAACGTGGAGATACTGGGCTACCTGATTCTAAAATGCTGACACCCTTGCAGCTTTGACCTTAGACTGAATTATACATTTTCACAGTTAATGATGCTTACTGAGTCCCCCCCCCCTTGCAGCACACATATGTAGATAACTTTAAAAGACAGGCGAATATAGAAAGGTCACTGTGCTAACCTTCCTGAGGTAATCTCAGGAAGTTATCTTTAGGAATTGAGATTATTTCTTCTAGTCATTAAGGAGAAAGTATGTCTCTAATGACATACCCACCACAGCAACTTCACATACAACACGTATGCACAACACATACCATGCACACAAAACACATATCACCAAACCACATCCTGGCACAAAGCAGATGCTATGTTTTAATGAACATTTTTTGCTACATATACACAGGCTGACTCTAAACTCTTAAAGGTGGGAGACAAGTAGCCCCTAGGCTTATCTGGGAGTGGTGGCTGGTGGCAATATCGCTAACAGAATCCCCAGCACTATACAAACTTCTTTCTTCCCCACTGTCTCAGCTGATCTGCATGATTCCAATTCCAGGCCCCCCAGGATTCTACTCTTGTACAAGGAAGGACCAGAGAGATGCGTTGACTAGCTTCATGCACCACAGCACGTGCGAGCCTGCCTGGATGAAGAGGCGCAGAAACAATCTCATTGTGACCACCCTGGGGATCCCCTAGAAGAGAAGTCATGATGTACGGTGGATCCAAGCAAGCAAGGAGCTGTACATGACATTGCAACACATCCAACTGGATGCGCCTGCGCATGGTGGAGAGAGAACATCTTGTCTGAACAGGATGTTCTGGGGAGTCTGCCCTCTCCCCAAAACCATGTGTCCAAAGAGAGCTGAACTCAAGAGCCCAGAGGTACTAGCTGCTGTCTCCTGTCCCTGAGGGTAACCTCCTTGAAATGGCATGCTTGGTCTCTCTCTCTCTCTCTCTCTCTCTCTCTCTCTGTCTCTCTGTCTGTCTATCTTTCTATCTTCCTCTCTTTTCTATCTCTCTCTCTCTCTGCCTTTGTCTCTGTCTCTATCGCTGTCTTTCTGTCTCCCTATTTGTCTTTCTTTGCCTCTATTTCTCCCTGTCTCTTGTCTCTGTCTCTCTGTCTCTTTCTCCCTTTCTATCTCTCTCTTTGCCTCTCTCTGCCTCTCTTTGTCTCTTTTTCTCTTGTCTCTCTCTGCCAGTCTCTGTCCCTCTATCTCTATCTCCCTCTGTTTCTCTCTGTGTCTCTGTCTTTGTCTCTCTCCTCCCCCACCCTGCCCTGTCCACTACAATGCGAAGCTCAGTTTGTCCTGGCTTGTCTCTCTAGCCATCATCTCTGGCCTTGGGGGACTAGAAGGGACTGTGGCCCTGGGTGGCCTGGCAAGAGTCCAAGCCTGGCGGGGCTGCTCTCGAGCACCCAGATTTCCTGCTTGTGGTTTGCACGGCTGTAATTGTGCTGGCTCACACTTCCTGTCCTGACCCTTGGCTGGTGTCACGCTGTGTTCCTCCAAGATCTTGTTGCTAGCAAAGGTACAGTACTTCCCCCAACACCTTCCCTCACAAACACACAAGGATCCTGCGGCCTGAGGCCAGGTGGAAGAAGAAAAAGGGGGCCCCAGACCATCCTGAGGGCTCCTCCACACTGACGGGACTCCACTGTGTGCCATCCTAACTGTGCGCCTTGCCTGCTCCCAGTCGATTCTGAAGGAGCTGGCGTGGGGGTAGTGGATGCTGTGGGCTCACAGGAGATGATCCTGACTCACACTACCACCCCCCCCCCTTGTGTGTGCTCACAATCCATGGGCCGAAAGGATCAGACACATGTGGCAGAACCGAGCCTCTACCCAGATACTGGGTGTGAGTGTGTGGATCCTATAGTCTGACTCCGATCTATTCACATTCCAACTTCCAGCCCCCCAGGATATAAAAGTCAAGCTCTCACTGTAACCTTGGAGACCCATCGGTGTCCTGCTCAGCTAGCTGTCTTGCCTGTTCATTTCATGTTCTTTGCTGTGCAAAGCAATTCCATTGTCTGGGAGCCACCCCAGCCACCCTGGGATCCACAATCCTCTCACCCATTGGTCCTGCCCCTCTTGATTGGCAGGGCTGTGAATTCTGCGTAAGAGCTTGCAAGTGTCTTCATTTACACTGTTGGTGCATGTAATACCGTGATCAACGGGTGGGGGAACATTGCTGTCTTTGGGATTGACAGAGCAGGTCGGCCTCTGCTGTACTCAGATCTGGTATAGGCTCAGCATTGGCCTCATGTGGGCCTGGGCCACACGATACCCATGTGCCCAGCACCACTCAGGTTACTGTTGTATTCAAGGAACGAGGTAGACCTTGAACAGTATCCTCCGTGTGCCCGGGACTCTGCCAAGCACTTCACCTACTGATCTAAGGTGGTATGTACAACCCTTGCGTGATATAAAGCGGGTCATATTATTGTGGTCATATTTACATTCATATGTCGAGACTCAGAGTCTAAAGGAACTTACCCAGGATCATTCTGTTAATAACGCAGGAGCCTCGCTCCAGAGAATTCTGTCTTAATGTGTATGGTGTGTGTGTGTGTGTGTGTGTGTGTGTGTGTGTGTGTGTGTGTGTGTGTGATTTACCTCTAGGTTTCAATGAAATGATGTATTAAAAGCCAAACAGTAGAAAGTGCTTAGACCTATTCCCAGGGGACACAGAATGTGGGGAGGGAGCATCTTGTGCTCTAGTGGCAGTGAGACTCAGACACTACGGTGGACACTGTCCCTGTGTACTTTTGGTTAAATCTCATTGGCTTTTAATGGGACCCCACGGGGTTAATTACCCGGTGGAGAATGGTCCTCCAGCTCCAACGCTGTGGGTTTAATAGATGGACCTTCAGAACAGAACACGTGGCACATTGATCTTTCGAAAGCAAAGGTGAAGCTCCCCGGATGCAGGTGAGAAAGGGGAAAATCCATACTCAGCAGTTAGCCCACCATTAATCGTCAGCGAGAGTTTCCGACAGGATCCCCGAGTTCTTCCTGTTATGAACTCCAGAAGCCAGGACCGGTTTCCCCGTCACCCTGAACCAGTGCATCCTCCTTCCTGAGTCCAGAGAAAAACAAGCCTCTCACCACCTCTGGCGAGCCCTCCCGTCAGCCACCTGCTCTGTGGACAAGCTGGTTGTCTTCGCAGCGTGACAGTCTCTGACGGGAGTGTGGGATCTTGTCTCAGTCGATAAAGCATTTTGCTGTGCAAACGCGAGGATCCCACCTCCATTCTCAGCAACCCCATAAAAAGCTAGGGCATGTACTTGAGGCCAGTGCTGGGGAGGAGGAAATCAGAGGAGCCCTGGGGCTTGTTGGTCAGACAGCCGGACTTGCTGAATGACTGAGACGCCAGGTCCCAGGAGAGATCCAGACTCAACAAATGAGGGGTTTGTTTCCTGAGGAACAATCTTTGAGGTTGCCCTGATTTCCTTCCGTGTGTGTGTGTGTGTGTGTGTGTGTGTGTGTGTGTGTGTGTGCGCGCGCGCACACACATACATATGCACCCCCAACAAAAATAAAAAGAATCTGCAATAAGCTGGTGTCTTTGAAATGCACTTTCCCCATCTTTATAGTGGCGATAAACCCACTGATTTCAGATAGTTGTGAGACGAAGGAAGATATCAGCCAACGGTTTCCATTGCCATCGGTGTATAAAGAGACACCTTGGGCATTTGAAGAATTCTAGCTCTTTCCTTATGTGACAGATACTGACATCATCATCTTCACCTGCTACGAGCAATGCTGTGCTCCAGCACAAGGAAGATGAGTGATGCCAATCTGCGGCCATGTCTCTAGACACCTCAGCTTTGCATGCAGAATCATGGAAAGGGGGGAGGGCTCTTAAGAAAATGGAGTCAATGTAAAGAAAATACCAGCTCACCGGGAGCAGCAGCACACAACAGAGAGCTAAAGGAAGCCTGGGAGACTCGGAGCATTCATGTATCCTGCCCAAGGACACATAGCAACTGAAAGAAGCTGCATTGACACCTGGGAAGTCTCTGTCCCACACTATGCACCCTTCACAGTTCCACTGGTGTCCACTGTCCTCAGTCATGCCCTCAAGCTTCCAGAATACCGGAAGAGTCACTGTGCTCTTGCTTGGTATCTTCCTATGGATGCAAAATGGCGTTGTGGTGGCTGCATGCACAGGGGAGAAATGAGGAGACGGACAATGGGGGTCACTTCTAAAGGAGCAGGTACGGGGGCTACCTCTGAAGGAATGACTACCAAGGAGAACACTAGCCTAAATAAATAAAGATAGATAAATAAATAAGTCAACCTTCATTATCCGGAGCAGCTCAGTAGACACGTGACCCTCCCGTGCCTGGCACAGAATGTGGCATCAACAGGCATTTGGACATTGCTCCTTGGGAGGCGACTGTCAAGCCAGGAGGCCCAGGTACACATGGTGCAAAGTCACAGGTCTGAAGGCACAGAGGCATGTGTGGGCTGTGCACATGGTCCCAGGCGAGAGTTGAAAGAGGCCCGGATTACATCCCAGAAGCCTTTTCAGATCACGCTTGCTCATTAGCGCTTTGGACAAAAGTCATTTTGTATAGCTATATGCCAAACCACAGGCTCGGGATACCTTGGGGTCAGGGTACCTTGGGGGCACTGTCTGCACACACACAATGCCTTTGTCCCTTCTGAAAGTTTCCTACTCCTACTGCAGCTGGACACTTGGTCCATGCGGGGTTTACCCTCAGTGTATGAGAGGCCAGGAGTCTGCAGTTCTGAGGAACTGGCGTGATACACTTGTCCCCAGCATCCATGGAGATGCTCCCAGGACCCCCATGGACATGCAAATCCTAGAGTGCTCAAGTGTCTTCCCATAGAAAACAGACCAGCATTTGTGTAGGGCCTGTGTACAGTCTCTAGCAATGTTAAGATCACCTCTCCATTACATGCAACACCTAATGCCCAGTCAATGCCATGTAAATGATGCTCTACTGTGTTATTTAGGGAGTGATGATAAGTAAAAGTTCCAATACAGATCCAATTTTTTTTCCTGAATCATTTTTTTTCTTGTATCCCCGAAGTCTTGCTTTATTTATTTGTTTGTTTGTTTGTTTTTGACATGGTTGGTTGAATTTAAAGACACAGAACCACACATTCAGCAGTCTGATTGTAAATAAAAGAACTAGAGGCGAGATGGGGAGATGAGCTATCTTCTATGTTTAGCATTGCTCTGGAGAACAGAGAGTGTAAGAGAGTCAGGACAGATGCTAGGATATGCCACCATCTGTCATCCAGCTAGGCCCATGAACTAACGCCACCCACAGAAGTTGTGATGCCAATTGATCATTACCTCAATAGAGTGTCTGCTTTTCCAGCTTTTAGGGACATGGACAAGTGTGTTGTGGTCTCTTGTGTTTCCCAAATCTTGGATGTGTAGTTGTAACGACCCTGTGACAGTCAATGTGAAATGACCCCACACTGTCAAAAGGGGCGGAGACACATACATCTATCCAGGAGATAACAGCCCCCTTCCATAGAGGCTTTAGCTAGTTCAGGCTCTGGAAAATCAGGGAACTCTGCAGGGTGATTCCTGATACCTACTTGTGTCCATCTGTACCCCACCCTTTCTATGGCTTTTCCTTCTCCCCAAATCCTCTGATCTCTGCTCAAGTTGGCTTCAATAGGTGAGTGAGCCCCAAAAAAGGATTATCATGGGCAATGCTGTCTTCTTGCTGAGATTACCTGTGTCTATCACCCCATCTCTCCTAAAAATTATGCCTTCCTCTAGGGATTAGTCTGCTTTATGGATGGGAATGTACTCCAAAGAGCCTATGAAACTTCTCCAGCAGACATTAGCCTGTTGCATCTCTTCCTGTCTGGTCAGCGAAATAAGAGCTTAGCTGGAGCTCCAGAAGGGTCCACATGGCCATCCCCCATGCATCCACAGTCCTAGAAATTTCCAGTAACAGCAGAAATACAAGGGCCACTGAAGAGCATTAGTCTTTCTGTGTGACCCCACCTCAAAGGTATTTGATTGGATGGTGGGCTTTCTTTTGCTTCCAACATTCCATTTCCTCAACAACTAAATGCTCATAGTTGTTTTCTTTGAAAAAAAAAAGCTGTTTTCCCATTAGCCAAATGTAGAAATCACTCTGTGATCTGTGATCAGCCAGCAGGAAAGATATATTACTACTCTTTCCCCAAAATTCCTTATCCCATGGGATATGGGAATTAGATGGGATTAAGTTCTTAGGCAACAGCATCTTCTGGGGCTGAGATATCCTAGATCATCCAACTGTGCTGCTGGACATCATTCCTATCTGCTTAAACAGGCGACCACCAGGCCAACACTCAGGCACTTGTGAGCCGCAGAGGTGTGAGGCGGAAGAGCATCCGGTTACTTTAAGGTGACAACGTCCAAATGAGAGCAAAACCGTGTAATAAGATTTTAAAAATTGGGCCCATTCTTAGTTCACCAGCTCCCCAGCCAGTGACAAAATACGCCATTAGTGGCCACAGCGTGATTCTGAAAATACACCTTCCTTACGATTTAACGCTTTTTTTTTCTCTCTGCGAGCTAAAAATTACAAAGCCCCGGATTTCATTGCTCTCGCAATCTATTCTTTTCCCCTGACTTCCTGTTTTCATGAAATTTTAATCAGGCACTTAAAATAAATAGCTGTGCAGAGATTCTGTGCCTCTCCCAGTAGCTGGGATGGATGTTTGGGGTAAAGCGATAGTCTAGGACCTTGAGCAGTGAATCCCATTCAGGGCTTGGCAAGACAACAGAAATGAAAACACGCTAGGTCCCTGGCCACAGATTCCGAGGGGACGGGATGGGGCTGCAGGATCCAACAAAGAGCTAGTGTATGTTTTTTGTTTGTTTCTTTTTTGTCTTTCTTCTTCGTCCAAATATTGACAGCAGTTTGACTAGTTTTGAAGGCCGAGCAAGACAAAACACAAGTAAATCATCCAAGAAAGGAAGAAAGAAAGGAAGGAAGAAAGAAAGAAAGAAAGAAAGAAAGAAAGAAAGAAAGAAAGAAAGAAAGAAAGAGAAAGAAAGAAAGAAAAAAAGAAAAGAGAAGGAAAGAAAGAAAAAAGAAGGAAAGAAGGAAAGGAAGGAAGGAAGGAAAGGAAGGAAGGAAGGAAAGGAAGGAAGGAAAAGAAGGAAGGAAAAGAGGGAAGGAAGGAAGGGAAAAAGACAGAAGAGATAGAAAGAGAGAAAAGAAAAAGATTTGATCCATAGTAAACTTTCCAAATTCCTTTCACATACAGAAATGACTCATTTAAGGTAACCTACACCTTTTATCGATGGTGGTTATTAATGATGTTAGAATCCCTTATATTTAAACAATGGCAGATGATGCTTAATATTGAAAAATGACTAAGCTCTTGTTTTCTGTTTTTTCCTCTCTGTGACAATATGCGCACATGGCATTTTAGACAAGCTAAAGATACAGATCATCTAATTGAATTTAGGGGTAGAACGTTCTTTCTAGTAGGAACATCAGATTTTATGGACAAGAATGAGATATAAATACTAGAGGAATCCTGAAGTTCCTGCATTAGTACTCTGTAAAATCCTGGAAGTATGTGAAGAAGATTCTAGAATACACAGGGAAACCCATGTCCTTGACTTTAGCTGCCACACTTTTGGTGACAGCATTTGGTGGACAAAAGATGACTCTGGTGAAAGGTGCAGTAACTGATGTCTCTTAACCACCGGGATCCCGTTAGCATCTCTTTTCTTCAACTGTGAGCAGGTGCGTGCTGGCTGTAGGGTCTGATGAATGCTATCCCAGCTCTATGCTCTGACTCTGGAAGATGAGTCACTGCTTTTAAATATGAGGCAATCAAGCTGAGGAGATGGCTTGGGGGTTAAGGCCTTTGCCTTACAAGCAAAAGGACCTGAGTTTGGATTCCAGATTCCACGTAAAAAAATGTCTGGCAGAAATAGCAGAAGTCTGCAATCTGGAAGGCAGACCATGGGAAACTCCAGAGCAAAGCATTAAGGAGGTAGAGCAATCCAGGAAGATTTTTGTCCACAGTGTTTTCTGATACACACACACACACACACACACACACACACACACACACACACACACACGCATGCACATGTGCCAGGAAACCTGAATTATAGTCTTTGCCAATATCTGTTGTTCTCACTTCCATCATCTCCAACCTCAGGCTCCTGTGACATCAACAAGCGTGACTCTGAGGAAGTACGCGAAGCACCGTCAGCTCCTGCAACATATGCGCAAGTCTGTGCACACACGATGCTGTATACACACTGACAGAAAGAAAGCAGGGCCTTCTAGATCTTTATTTTCAAAACGGAATTTGTTTGACTGCCAGCTTTTGAGATTTAGCTTTTATTAACAACTTTGCAAAAACAACAGCCGTCAAGTTTTCAGAAAATTTAACAGTCTATGATCCAGCCCTACAGGCCAGTAATTTCAGAGAGCCAAGCAACAGGGATGGGCCATGTGTCGCTTTAGTGAACTTGCCTACTATTTCCAGAGAACCACATTTTTTGGAACTGTACTAATTAGGTTTTTGTCTTCCAAAATTCCCCCCAATTAAAACTGATCAGAACATGTCTTCCTCTTTCCTTTCCTTTTCTCCCTTCCTTTTCCCTTTTCCTTTTACTTCCCTTCTCTTTCTTTCCCTTTCTTTCCTTTCCTGTCCCCTCTTCTCTTCCCTTTCCTTTTCTTCTCTCCCTTCCTCTCTTCCTCCTTCCTCTGTCTTTCTCATTCTTGTCCCTTTTGCTTTTTTGGACTTGGATTTTTCTCCTCTTTCTGCCTTGTTTAAGGGGGGCATGCAAAGTCTCGGGAAAAGAACCACCAGTTTAGGACTTTTCCCTTCCTACACACACAGAATACACACACAGCTGCACAGCATAGTGACCCACTAAGGAAAAGAAAAGAGACTAAATTCCCACCGTGTTGCTTTTCTGATGTCAACAGTGGGTGGCCTCACGAGACAGGCTGTCTGGGGGTACTCATTTGGTTAGGAACACTGAAGTCTAGTGTGGAATGGGGATGACTCCATACGGAGTCTCACAACATTCAAAAGAAACATACACTGTCAGGCCGGTGGAAGGGATGCCTGAGGAGGGCCAAATGGTAATATGGTCCCTTCAACATGTCCGAGCAAAACTGACAGAGGAGAAGGGCGGAGCGTCGAAATTGCATGAAATCTGAGCCTCCAGGTCGAATTACCAGGATTTTGTATCCAAACAGTTTTCTCTGCCCTTCTAATTCCTTGGTCAGGTTTGACTCCGGACACCCAGACACCCTTTGCCCCTTTTTGCTGCGATCCCAGGGAGCAGTGCGTGGTCTGATGTTTCTGGGCTGGCATTCACGACGATGGATGCCCAGCTCTTGTGATCACAGCCCTCTAGCTTCTGCGAACCACCCATCTTATCAACAGACGCTGTCCCAGCAGCCGGGGGAAGCATCTCGCCTTTGGCAACAAAACCTTGCCGCATGGGTCGGAGCTGAGCGTAAGCATCGAAGCTGGGCCAAACTAAGCAGAGCTGGGGCTTCCCTGTGTGTACTGAAGTTCAGAGGATGCACGAAGGATCTTGGCAGAAGGACAGCTCGGCTTGGCTCTGGTTAATGTCACAACCGTATTTCAAATAGCCCATTCTCTTAATAAAACACAGTTTGACTCAAGGCTTCGAGATATCAATTTGAAGGGAGGGGGACAAGAGAGAGAGAGAGAGATTGGTAAAATGCCACCTGCCTTCCACAGACCTCGGGGTCTTATTGAATGCACACACTTCTATGCATTTCTGCCAGAATTCCAAATCCTGGCCTTGAAAATGACCATCGGCAGCTCCTCATCTGCAATAGTTGCAGTCACTAGCTACTGGAGATTCTCACAGAACCAGAGATTTCTTAGAGCTGTTTGCCTGCAGGATGTCCCTCCCCTTCAGTCCCATCTAGGTGGTTGGGGGCCAGGTGTGGTGTGGGATTTCCCTGCGTTTGCATATTTATAGGGTCTCCTCCTCCGCTGAGCAGCGCTGGGTGCCCAAGGAGGGAAATCAAGCTGTCAGGAGTTTCTATTTTGGTTCTTTCCTATAGTCTTCATGAGCCAACCTCAGCTCTGCCTCCGACAAAGAGTAAAACGGTCAGAAGACTGGAATAGTGGTGGCATGGTGGGCACCCCCTAGGCAGATGTAGGGTAGTAAGGAATGGACCGGAAGCACTAATTCTAGAAGGAGAGAGTCCAAACTCCAGCCCTACTCCTGTATGTTAGCGACTCGGACAGATCTGAGTGCAAAATCAGACTCCACCTCTCTATACCGGGAAGCTTGAGAAACAGCTGTCTAGAGCCTCCGTTGATAAACAGACGAGGCCAACTAAAACTTGGGAGAGGAAGGAAAACAGAAAGACATTCTCCATAGAGGAGAGCCGCGCAAACGTGCCCAGAACTCTCCCAGGCCGTGGTTAGCGACTTACCGTGAGTGTGTAACTACTCTAACTGAGATGTTTTTAAAAGGAAAAATTAATAATAATAGCAACGATAATTTTAGGACTATCTCTGAGGTTGTTTTTGTAAAGGTTAAATGGAGTAATATATGTGTCACTGTCTAGCAGGTGCTTGACATTTCCAGAACGCTGGCTGAGCGCGTAGCTGAGGATACAGATGCGAAGCGCCATGAATGTTGTTTTAGCTCAGTTTCAGACGAGGGGTGACGCGTGAGGTGTTCTTCAAGCAGCAGGAGAGAGATGCTTTTCTCTTAAAGAGCTAGAACATGGGAAAGAAATACAGACCGGAGGCCTCAGGTGGGAACCAGCATTAATAACGCCATATACTTATGGAGTCCCAAACCTCGAAGACACCCTCCTTTTTTAAGCTCCTGTCTGTCTTGACATTTCTTCTTCTAACTCAGGACTCACCTTGAGGTTTTTCACTTGTCATCTATGGAAAACCTGAGGCACAAAAGATGAGCAAGGGGTGGGGAGATAACTCAGAGGAAGAGCAAGTGTGAGGACCGGAGTTCAGATCCCCAAAGTCCACATAAAAGCCGAGCAGGTGTGGTGGCATATCTACACTTCCAGCATGGGGGGGCAGCGGTCCCCAGGGCAAGCTGGCTGCCTCGCCTTGTCCAATCAGCAAGCTCCCTGCAGAGCTACAGACCTCAGGGAATAAAGTGAACAGCAATCAAGGAAGACTCCTGATGTCACCCTCTGGCTTCCACGCTTACTTGTTCCACATACACGCAAACTTGCCTGTGCACCTGCAACCATGTCATACACACACAGAGACACACACAACACCACACACAATGAATATGCATATGCATGCATGTCACACAACACTGAACATGACTTCACACACATTCATGCACATACTACACAATGAATACGCTTGTGCACATGAATTGCACCACATATACACATTGATCATGCCTACATATATGTATGTACATGATGATATACTTAAGCACATGCATGCATGTCACACATACACTGAACATCCTCACAATGCACACACACATAACGAATATACCTATGCACATGCATGCATACCACACACACACACACACATACACTGACCATGCCTAAACACATGCATGCACACACAATGAGTATGCTAATGTACATGCATGCATGCATGCCACACACACTGAATAGCCTATACTGCATACGTACCACACACATTGAACATGCCTGTATACATGCGTATACATACTACACACAATGGATACACATACACACATGCATGAATGCCTCACACACACTAAACATGCCTTTACATTTGCATACACAGCACTTACATAATGAATACACCTGCACAAAGGTGCACATCACACACATGCACATCCACTGAGCATGCCTAATCACATGCATGTATCTGCATACACACTCACACACACAATGATTGTGTTTTCTGAGGTCTTGCAAGCAGTTCAAGTGTCCCGGGGACAGGACAGGACCATGGGGGATGCTACGGCGTGTTACATAGACTGTCAGATAAAACGCAGGCTGCCTCCTTCCATTTGAAAAAAAATGCTACTGCAAGTAGTTTACAGCGTGGCATGGAGAAGACTTGCACTGCAAATACAGTTGTCATTTGTCTGAGGCTTCAAGGAACTAGGGAATCTGTCAGATTCAGCCCAGTAACTCCTATTATTCTCTGAGTGTTTGCTCCGTCTGACAGTCTCGTGTAGTCTGGCCTGGCCTGGCTGTGAGCTCACATCCTCCTGCCTTAGCTATCTGAGCGCTGGGATTATATTATAGTAGACTGGGACATAGGCCCCCATTCTGTTCTGAGAGCAGCCGAGGGAGGAGGAAGGTGGGCACACGGGAAGGACCAACCCTCCCAGCCTTCCTACATCACCCAAGATCTGTCCCAGCCACCTAAAACAGTTCCTGCGTCATGCAAATCAAAGGGTGAGTCCTTGACAAACATCTTGGATGAAAGCTTCCCTGACCAGGAGGAAGGAGACACACATGGTCGATAGATGAACCGCATGTGTGTGTCAGGTCCAGTTGCAGAATCTGAACCCATCACTGACACCCCAGCAGATCCATAGCTGTTGGCTGTGCACCCTGAGCATTCCACACCTCGAAGACAAGCAACACGTGATCTGGACTCTACAAACTCAGACAAGACTTACTAGCAGGAAAGGGTAAGCTGGTGTCCTTGTCAGGTCACTAGAAGTGGGAAGACCCTCTCCCTCCCCAGCTCCCCCATGCAGCACTGTGGCACACAACAGTAAACCCAGAGCGCGGGAGAAGCAATCAGCAGGATCACACAGTCGTCCTTGGCCACAGAGCAAGTTCTAAGCCAGCCAGGGTGGCAGGACACTGTCTCAAAAGCAAAACAAAACAAAACAAAACAAAACACAAAGTTGAATTCATGTTGCATGAGAATCGATGACATCTGCAGTCAATGAACTTTTTCCTCTCTCTATCTCTTCTTTCCTCTCTCTTCTCTCTCCCCCTCATGTCTCCTTTTTCTCTCCTCCCTCTTTCTCCTCTCTCCCATTTCTCTTTTTTCTTCTCTCTCTTTCCTCTCTCCCTTCTCTCACCTCTGTCTCCTCTCTTTCTTCTCTCCTCTCGCTTCTATCTTTCCTCTTTCTCTCCCTCTCATCTCTCTCTCTTCTTTCTCCTCTATCTGTCCCTTCTGTCCTCTCTCTCTTTCTCCCCTCTCTCTCCTCTCTCTCTTCTCCCCCTCTTCTCTCTCTCTCTCATTTTTCTCTCATCTCTCATTCCTTTCTCTTCTCTCTCTCCTATTTCTCCCCTTTTATTCTCTCTCCTCTCTCTTCTCCATCTCCTCTCCCCACTTTCTGCTCTCTCTGCTTTCTCTCTCTTGACACTCTCTGCAGTATCAAGCCTAGAAGATGAATGAAACCAACACAAGACAACAACTTTAGGCCTCCAATGTCTTTGAAGAAGCCTGGGACCCGGTCTTGCCATCCCCAATGACCAATGCACCTGTGTGGTCGGTACCAGCCATGCACAGTTAAAATAAGGCAAATGAATGAATGCCCAAATATCCGATGTCATTGCCAAGAGCTGGCCTGTGGGTCTTTGCCGACATCTGAACTGCTTCACATAACCTCCTGGCCTCTAAAAATAGATATTCTGTGGTACATATAATTTTTATAAGATGACTAATACAGGAATGCCCTTTGGACAACTTTGTGTCTCCGTTTCTCTCTTTTCTCTCTATATTTATCCAGGGCTTCACTGGCCTCTTTGTATATAGATGAGACTGTAGTCGAGGGCCAGTGACATTAGCCAGTAAGTTATTAGTCTAGTCCTTAAAGGACTATAATTTTTATCAATAGAAGACACATCTATTTTTTATTTGGTTTTATGTGTGTGTGTGTGTGTGTGTGTGTGTACCAAAAGGTTCACCAAGTCTGCATTCCCTAAGATACTGGGAAGACCTCATACTCAACTTGCCAAACCAGAATCTCTTACTGAAAGATGAGGCAGGTCCTTGGGTAAATGCATTCCCAGATCACATCTGCTCTGAAAGAGTCCCGGGTCTCACTTGGACATACTGTTTCCATGTGAGGGCCATTGTAGCAGCTTCCAAATACAAACAGCCTCCCCAAAAGTAAACAAACAACCTCCAATAGCCCTTAGTCCTTGCTGTACCTCAGATTTTGATGAGTGTCTTGGAATCAAGGTGACAGTCTTCTTTGTGTGTCTGAAATGTTTTCTGAAAGAAAAACATTGCTACAAGACCTACTGCATGTATGCTCAGTATCCATTGAATTATTAGCAGGTGGATGAGTGGGTGGATGGATGCATGGGCAGAGAGATAAATAGACAGACAGATAGATACATACATACACACATATACACATATATAGATTGATAGGTAATGTACATATATCATAGAAAGATGATAGATAATGGATAGATGAGATGATCATAGATACATGATAGATATGTCATAGATAACCAGATGAGAGAAAGATGATAGGTAGATACATATGTCATAGATAGATCATAGATAAATAGATGATAGATTAAATGATAGATCATAGATACCTCATAAGCAGATAAACAATAGATATACAGATCATAGATGACAGATAATAGAAGATATAGTTGATAGATAGATAGATAGAAATAGATAGAAATAGATAGATAGATAGATAGATAGATGGAAATAGATAGATAGCTGGAAATAGATAGATGGAAATAGACATAGATGATTGATAGATTGACAGGCACTAGATGATGGACATCCAAATGATAGGTAGGAGAGGTAAGTGATTGGCATGCCAGGCCTCACAGCAATGGGCGGGGGGAGCTGGTCACCGAGCCCAGAGTCATAATCTTCTGTCCCGTCCACCTGGCCCTGGAGGCAGCTGCCCGTCTTTGGCTGTACTCTAAGCCCTATCTTTGAGCCCATCCATCTTTCACACAGAAACAGGTTGCTGCTTGCCACGCATGAACTTGAGAACAGATGCATCTAGAAATTACTAGGATGCCACGGATCTACCACCTGGAAATGCCCAAGCAGCAGAATTGAAACCCGGGTGCTTGGGGTGCCAGAGAGAAGGCTGCCATCTCGGTGCCCCTCAGACAAGGTCAGGGAACCTTGTGCAGCTCAGATGGCAGTAGCCACCGACCGAGCACCTTCTAGACAGACCTGAGCCCAGGGCCTCGTAGGCATCATGGCCACATAGGTGCGCTCAGCGAACAAAGTCACACTGTCCTTCGCAACCAGAAGCTGAGTCCAAGCATTCTGGCTGGCTGATCTGAGTTCTGGTCTGTCAATGTCATTGAAAGAAGACAAACATGAAATATTATCTTTTCCACATGTGGGTGTCTATGTGAGAGTGTGTGTGTGTGTGTGTATGTGTGTGTGTGTGTGAGCGCGCGCGTGTGTGTGTACATGTTGCTAAGGCACAATAAAAGATGTGTTATACCCACTGAAGGAAGGCAGACTCTAAAGACAAATGTTAGAAAACTGGTCATTGTAGAAAAAGATAAAGCCAGCTTCTTCTTTCTATAATAAAATAAAGTCCAAATGCATTAAGGATATAAAAGAAGTAAGTTGAAGAACAACATGGGGTGAAGAATTTACTTGGATATAACAGGAAAATCTTTCTTAAACACAGTAGAAAAAGAGAATATTTCGCTTGGATGTCTTTCATTTACAAACTAAGCAAATATGTGCAAATGTATGATCACAAGGCAAGAAGTCCTCATGAAAGACGCGTCAGCACAAACACAATGTAGCATCAATGCTCCATAGATAAAGCTGCTATGAGGAATCATCAAGAAAAACAATTCTAGATTAAAAAAAAATAAGGCAACGAGAAAAAGAATAGAAGATTCAGGGGAGAGGCATGAACATGACCACAAATCAAAGCACGGATGATATATTCAGCATCAAATAAAGATAAAGAAATTAATACAGAGCAGTAAAACCATGAGTTAGCATGTCAATAATCCCAAAAGGCAGTCCTGACGGTGATTGTCTTGCACAGATTTTGGGGTAAGATTCAGTCCGATCCTTTAGGGAAACAATTTTAGGTCATGTATTGAGCCTTAAAAATCATGCTCTGACAAATAATTATGATTTTTAGAATATGCAGTAAGGCAGCAAAGCCTCAGATTCTAGCATGAAGACGGCCAGATTCCTCATTCCATGGTAGGAAGCATGAGCCCAATCTAAACACTAGGAACTAACTTGATTCACTTATGAAGTAAAATTCATCATCCTTTAGCTTTGAAACTGTTTTCTGACAATAGTCAATTGCTGGGAAATTTGGGGCCATGTGACTATGAATATCACATGCCCACACGTCCACATGCCCACCACACATACAGCACTCTGCAGTGGGCATGTAGAGCGCTAAGTAGAAGGCAGATTGTGGGAACTATAATTCTTTAAAGTAAACATGGATTTTTTTTTCTGTTAGGATTATGAATTGTTCTAAGTTTCTCCCTAGTCCTCTTCCCTATACATTAGACTACGTTATTGACATATTTAAAGGTTGATTTTTTTAAAAGCAATCAGGGCAAGATTAGTCTGTCCCAGAGCTGACTCTTGGGAGATGCCTAAAGGTCGTCCCTGAAATGATAGGCAAAGGATCCCTCACAGAGGAACCCTGTTGTAGTTGCTCTCTGTTGCTAAAGTCAGATTCCAGCAATTTAACAGGAGAAAGGGAGATTTATTTGGCTTATAGGTCCAGAGGGGAGACACAACCCATTATGGCAGGAAAGCTATGATGGGCGGCAGAAACTGGAGGCGACTTAGGTTACACCATCATCATCGAGGCTGAGAAAGCCAACAGCAAACTCAAGAGCAGACGGATAGCAAATGCAGGGACCACCCAAGCTCAAGATTGCCCCCCTGTCCCCTCCCCCCCTTGGCATGCCTTCCTCCAGCAAGGCTCCACCTTCTAAAGGTGCCATGACCTTCCCAAACATTGACATCAGCTGACATTACAAACACGTGCACCTGTGGGGGACAATTCACTTTCAAATCATGGCACACACACCCCAACAGCCATCCCAGCACCAGTCAGCAAGAGAGATTGCTCAGAATTACGAGGTCGCCTAGGAGATGGGCATTTTCGTGGTTGGGATATAGCATGTCCCTCACAGCTTTCTGTGCTTGAGCACTTGGTCCCGAGATGACAACGCTGCTTGGGAGGATGGCGAAACCTATGGGGTAAGGAGAAGAGCTGGTGGCGGCGGGTCACTCGGAACAAGCCTTGGAAGGTCACAGTGCATCCCTACTTCCTGTCAAGCTGTCCGCTTCACCATTGGCTGCTCTGATGTGACCATGTTCCTGCTACCCCAGCTGTGAGTCGCCCATGCCTTTCTATCCATCACGTGGTGAACATCCTAAACCACGAGCCCCAGCAATCAACCTCTCCTCCTGCAAGTGGCTTCCATCAAGTCTGTGACCACAGTTGTGGAAAGTTAACACTGGAGCACTAAGTAAAGGTTGGCTACTCCTAGGGAAAACAGCTGATGTCACATCAGATCACAGGAAGACATCAGCCCCCCGTAACTTTGGTGTCCTGGAGATACTGAGTGATTCCTTCCCTAACTGTCACCATAGCTGTACTTACTGTCAGCCTCCCAGTGTCCAAGCAAAATCATCGCTCTGAATACAAGAATGTCCTGCACACCAGACTTCTCCCACCAATATCTCAGTCCTGTTCTCTTCCACAGACACTTGCTGCTCACCCAGAACTCACCAAGAGTCCCCGTGGGACCATTTGATGTCTGTGTCTCAGGGCGCACTGAGGAGGTAGGGGTGTGGCCTCGTGATCATCCAGTGAGGAGGATGAAGATGGCCTTTGTCACGGAAGTACCCAACCCTGCATCTAGACAGGGACATCCGGGACATGTCTTCTGTTTGGTGCATGCCCCAGGGTGGACAGAGGCTGTCTTGAGGT
Source organism: Typhlomys cinereus (assembly GCA_023101885.1). Taxonomy (NCBI): domain Eukaryota; kingdom Metazoa; phylum Chordata; class Mammalia; order Rodentia; family Platacanthomyidae; genus Typhlomys; species Typhlomys cinereus. Next base: position 655,767 of record JALPQD010000486.1, read on the forward strand.
GGTTGTAAGTGAGGTTTCTCTGTACTTGTTCTTTTTTTACCTTTTCCTGTGATAAAATACTCTGACAAAAACAACTTAAGGGGAAAAGGATTTATTTCAGCCTCAAGTTCAAGGTATGAGCTGTCAAGGCGGGGAAATCGCCACACAGAAGCTTGAAGCAGCTGGTCACGTGACATCCTCAGCCAGGAAGCAGAGAGTTCAAAAGCACATGTTCAGCTGGCTTTCCCATTTTACGCAGCCTGGTACTGGGAGCCCGCAGTGTGTGCTGCCCATGTAGGCTAGGTCATCAGTTAGGACAAACTCTCACAAGTGTACCCAGAAGCCAACCTTGATCTAGAGGATTCTTCATGGGTTTGCTGGGAAGCCTGCCATCCGGGCATCAAGGTGGCAATGAATACCAGCCAACCATCCCCTAAGGCAAATGGCCCGTGAAAGAGTTTAGCAGTGTCTGCCATGCGGCAGACTCAAGGTTAATGACATCTAAGGCTTCCACGCTTTACATTCTACCACGTTAATACTTTTCCAGCTGCGCTCGTACCTCAACTGACTGCCTCACTTGACCACCGCTGTTGCTCCTGCTGCCCCTGCTGCAGTTGTGCCCATGGCCGTGGCAGGCAGCGTGCTGGCGAGGTAGCTGCCACCAGGGCTGTTCCCATCCTTGTCTCTTCCTACTATTTTTATTCTCCTATCGCACAGCTGCAGCCTGTGGCTTCCATTCTTATCCAGTTAGGACCATCCCGCATTCCAGGGTGAGCACAAATGGCCTTGGCTTGGATTGTTTCTCTTCGTGATCGTCCGCCGTCTCTCTCCCACACTGGCTGATTACACACTTGTCCCTGCAGAGAGTCCGTGTGTCCTTAACCCAGGTCCTAGTTGACTGAAACTATAAGGCTGAGGGTGGATGAAGGAGCCCATGGGGCTCTGGCAGGGAATCCATTAGCATCATTCTTCCTCTGCTTCCTTCCAGAACATTCATCAGCTGCCACCTGAGAATTGATGCTCTTTTCAGAGGGAGGTATCATGCTTGGGGGCCGGAGGGGATGGGCCCAAGTTCCAGCCCTGGTGGATGGAACGGCTGAGATTCAGACATTTCCACGAGCGCTTCTGATGCCAGTCGAACTACCAGGGTTAGAGATGGTTAAAGAAGAGGTCTGGGCCCTGGCGCCTGCTCAGTTTCCTTGTGGCAGGGGCTGGGTTTTTGGAATAAGAAGCCGAGTATCTTCGCCTTAGTTCCCCTGGCTCCTGGCGCTGCAGTCCTGGGCGATGACTTCTTCTAGTTCCTCCTAAGAATGCACACTGCACGCGAGCGGCCATGCAGGGCTCTGACATGCAAACGTGCACAGGGAAGAAAGGCCCTGCGTCCTCGGGAAGGACAGCAAGAGAACATGGCAACAGGGAGGGAGCAGCAGAGGAAAGAGGTCCTGGGGCGGAAGCACCTCTCCCGAGCTCCGAGCTCCATTCCCCGCCACATGCTATTTTGGGAGCCTGCCACGTGGTCACTGCTGATTGGATTGATAGATTCAAGGCCAGCTCCCAGTCTGGTGTCTCCCAAACAAGCGTCTTGTGGGTCCTCAGGCACCAGGCCAGTGGCAGGAATCCAAGCACACCACCCCCCTCCACACACCCTTACAGACCTCTCAAGGCCCTGGATAACAAAGGGAAGCTTCTAGAGAAAGAGAGAAGTGCTCTTCCTTCCCGTCCAGCCCCAGAGCTGCGCGCTGCACAGAGAGGCAGATCTGATGACCTTAGCAAATCTGCCCAGGCCCGGGGGACCTTTCAAACTTGGACTTTCTGAGACCCTGGAGGCACACTGGACTTCCGGGGCTGGGTGGGGTGAGCTTCCTTCCCCTCTGGGTGGCCTTGGTCAGTCTTCAGGGACCTCAGAGTAACTCTCCAGAGAACAAAGGCGTTTCAAGGTAGCTGATACCCGCATGATGAATACCTTGGCGGCCTTTAGGTTTCAGGCCACCCAAGCCATTCTCGGGTAAGCAGCCATCCCATGATGGGGCACCCTCGGGTTCATCCTTGGCACACATACATGAGGTTGTGTTTCTCACCCTTGCTCTTTCTCAACTATGCAAGCAAAAAAAAAACTCAATCAAATATTTAGCTTTGTGTGTACGTGTGTGTGCATGTGTGTGTGTCTGTCTGTCTCTCTGTATCAGAGGGCACTGATGAGTCTATGCAGGTCCAAGGGTAACCTCAGTAATCATCCTGGATTGCTTTACTATCATTTTTGCTCTGCTCTGAGGTTTCCTAGGCTCAGCCTTCCAGGGCCAGAAGTACAGGCCATTGCCGTTTCTTTCTGCCACCATTACGTGGCATCCAAGATTCAAGCTCAGGTCCTTCTGCTTGCAAGGCAGCGGCTTAAGCTTTTTCAAAGGAGAATGATACTTTATTTCTCTAGACAGCCATTCAAATGGCCACATCATGAATAGTTGCTTCCAGTAACACAAGTAACTACATCTCAGGCATTTGAAAGTATGAGAGACAGAGCCCATCCCTGCCTATATGGCCTGAACAGTCAGTATTAATCCCCAGCATCTTGAATTGGTAAGTGGATAGGCTTTGGAGCTAATGAAAACTGGGGTTCAGATCTAGCCTTATAGATCTAAACTTAAGTCACATTTATCTTGTGTCTAGAACGGACCCAATACCTACACGGACATGGCTCATGTAATGCACTTTTGGCCGACACCAAGTGATGCTTAGATAACTGAGGGGGCGCTCACGTGATGGCGCCCCCCCCACCTGCCCGTGCCTCTCTTCTCCCACCTTCTCCTGACTTGCCATGGGCAGGAGAAGAAAGACACCCACGCTGGGATATTTCCCTGACAGACGACCATCTTCGAAATACAACGTTTCTTAACTATGGATTAGCTTCTATGTTAGATCTGCAGATGAGCCATGAAAAAACAAATGGACATGGGACAGAAGAAGATGTAGAAAAGTAGGAGAAAGACAGAATGGAGAGATGGCTCAGGGGTTAAGACTCTGCCTCATAAGCAGAAGAACCTGAGTTTAGATCCCAGGTCCCACTGTAAAAATGCCAGGTGGAAAGGGCAGCAGCCTGCACTTCTGGTCGTGGTGGGTGGAGCCTGGGAAATCCCAGATCGAAGCTAAAAGGAGATAGAAGCAACCCAGGATGATTCTCAAATTTACCTTTAGTCCTCCATAGGGACGAACGATACCCCCTGCACAAACACACACACACACACACACACACAAACAAACAAACACATGCACACACACACGCACACACACACACACTCAAAAATAAAACATATATATAGAGAAAAATATGAGAAAAAGCTGCTTGGAATGGTTTTGTTTAGCATAGTTGGACAAATTACATATGGTCATTAGCATGTAAATTAATTAAAATTCCATGCAAGTCAGCATTCTAGTCCTCTGTCACAGTTGCCACATTTCAACTGCTTAATGGTCAGATAGCTGGAGGCATCTACATTTGACAGCCCGGATCTAGAATATTCTATCATTAGAGAATGTCTATCTGCTTTCTATGATGAAGAGATTCTGGGCTTTACAAATTGTATTTTTCTCAAAAATATTTGGTTGTTGTACTTTTCTCTTCTCTCTCTCTCTCTCTTTTTTTTTTTTTTTTTACAAAATATTTTATTTATTTATTTAGTTAGTTAGTTACTGTGTGTGTGTGTGTGTGTGTGTGTGTGTGTGTGTGTGTGTGTCAGAGGACACCGTGTGTCCCTGTGGAGGCCCAAAGATGACTTCAGGAATCATCCTGGATTGCTTCTACTCCTTCTTGCTTTGCTCTGGGATTTCCCGGGCTCCACCCACAGGAACTAGAAGTGCAGGCCGCTGCCCTTTCTGCCTAGTGTTTTTACCTGGGACCTGGGATCCAAACTCAGGCCTTCTGCTTTCAAGTAAACTCTTAACCCCTGAGCCATCTCTCCAGCCTTGGCAAGTTGTTGTATTTTTCTTAATGAAAAAAGTAAATATGAGCAGGCAAACTCGATGACCTGAGTTTGGGCCCCAGAAGCCCTCCACATGGTGGGAGGAGAGAACTGACTTCTTAAAGTTGTCCTCTGACCTTCACCCGTGCATCGTGGCATGTATGTGTGCTCTCTCTCTCTTTCTCTCTCTCATCTCTCTCTCCCTCAAATTGTTTTACAGATATTGTTTAATTAGGACTAAATTATCTGTGTATGGTCTCTTTTAAAAATCTGTGGACTTCATAAGAATAGACGGTAGAACGGTAGCGCTTAGTGGCTGAAGGCTGGGGATAGTTAAAAGGTCTTTGTCAAAGAGCACAAAATTCTAGCAGTGTAGAGGAATAAATTCATGAAATCATCATATAGCATGAGGTCTACAGTTAAGAATACTGTGTGTGTTACAAACTTTAAACTTTCCTAGAGTTAATTTCAAGTTTTCTTCAGAAGAAAGTAGTATGAGCTAATGCATATTCTGATTAGCTCAGTTCAGCCATTTCACAATGCAAATATATGTATCAAAACATCAGTTATACCTCACAAATACATATACAGTATTTTGTTAGTTAAAAATGAATCGTGGGTCAGGGAGAAAGCTTGAGTGGTAAAAATGCTTGCTGTGCAAACACTGGGATCCGTGTTCAAATCCCAAGACCCCACATAAAATATTAGGTGTGGGCTGGTGGGGAGTGGATACAAGAGAATCAGTAGAGCTAGCTGATCGATGGCCTCCCCCAGATTCAGTGAGATGCCTTGTCTCAAGGGAATAACTTGGATAGTGACATCCTCCTTATAGCCACACTTGTTGTGGGTGTGCCTGCCCCCCCCCCACATATATATACAACCCTCACAAATATACCATACACACACACAAAAATAAATAATAAATAAATAAATAAATAAAGTTGATATGAAAGCTACCGTTATCAAATGGTTAGGATGATTGTATCAGTGCTGAAAGGTGGTGTTACTGGTCAAAGGACAAATATATCCAAGTAAGCCAGTGGCACACACTCAGGACATGGAAGTAGGAGAATCGAGAATTCAAGTCTAACCTGGGCCTTAGAGCGAGCTCCTGTCTGGAAAAAAAAAAAAGAACAGGTCCCATTCATATAAGCACAAATCTCTGCCCTCATTGTAAAATAACCCATGCATTTCATTCTGAATGTAATCCACACGGAAATCAGAACTGGTGAGAAAACCATCTGGGCCCATTCATGTAATGATACTTAGGGAATGAGCCTTTCAGTCAGGGATCCTAATCCCTGTCATTTCCTGTAAGGAATGGGTGAAGTGGGAAGGAAGTAGCCAGAGGTAGTTTGCAGCTTTGACGCAGAGGAGTCCACCATTAAAAACATTTCAAGTTCACGCAGGTTCTTCATGGGACTAAAAGAACCAACTTAAGGGCTGGGGAGATGGCTCAGGGGTTCAATCTGTGCCTCTCAAGTAGAAGGATTGAGTTTGGATTACAGATCCCACGTACAAACATCAGGTGGAAATGGCGGCAACCTGCAGGGTTTGGAAAACCCTAGAGCAAAACAAAAAAAAAAAAAAAAGAGAGATAGAACCATTCAGGATGATTCCCGAAGTCATCCTTGGGCCTCCATAGGCACACACAGAGTGCTCTCGGATATACACTGTTACACGTTCACACACACACACATATACACACACGCATGTGCACACACATGTGCACACATGCAAAAAAAAAAAAAGAAAAGAACTGATTGGGTCTATATCAGAGCATGGCAATCGGATTTGAAGAACTGAGATGACCTTGAACTCTGCCCTCATATCATGGCCTCAGGTGCAGCTCCCTCTGCTCCAAGGCAAGAGAAGGAGGAAAACACTATGTGAGATTAGTACCCACGTGGTCCTGGGTGGTCCAGGGTTTACTAAATGGTAAATTCCGTTCTCTGAGGCAGGGAGGCGGGAACCAGTAGCGCAGATCTTGGCTGCAGGCACACAGACTTTGATATCTCACCTCTTCTGCTCAGAAGCTGTCTCTCTGCCTCAGTTTCCCTTGCTGTGAGATGAGGAAAGTGTTCCTGGTGCTAACGGGTGGACCAGAGGGAAAAGGTACACAACCTGCTCACCAACTGCCCAACTTGTGGAATGGTTTTAGACTGGAGGTGAGAGAGGAGCGGACCCGAAACCCAGCAGTTCCCTTCGAGGATCGCCAGCGCCTGTCTGCAAGTGATGACAGAAAATTCCAGCTCAGGTCTCTGTTGGGAAGTTCAAGGCTTGCAGCCCACATGAGCTTGCAGCTTGCAGGTCGTGAGCTCGCAGGAAACGAGCACCAGCCTGAAGGGTTTGCTTTGGAGGTTCCTTTCTGAAATCCCGTGGAGAAAGACACACGGAGATGACAAGAGACGAGCCTGGCGAGAAGGAGGTGCCCTCCTTTCCCAAACACAAATTTGTCCTGTACATACATCTGCCCTCTATACACACACACCCCTAAACACTCCTATACATCTACACACCCTGTACATAGACCTACACACACACACACACACACTTTCATATGCACACTCCTAACACTTCTGCACATCTACACACACACAAACACTCTTACACATCCACACACCCTGCACACAGACACACAGATACACGCACACTCACACATGCCCTACATACACACACCCTAAACACTCCTACACATCTGCACACCCTGTACACAGACTTACACACACGTGCCTACATGTGAGCACTCAAGTGCGTGCACACACATGTAAATACACACACATACATACATACATGCGCATGCGCGTGCACACACACACACACACACACACACATACACTGTTCACCTACACATCTTTATTCACCACAGAAGCATCTCAGTACTAAGCTGGTATACAGTCCAAGTCCATGAGGCGTTTCACTTTAGATGCACATACATACGTATGTGTGATACCAGTTGAATTTAAAAATCTTTAATATGTACCTCTGTGGAAAAGACGAAAACTGAATTTTAAGGCTCGTGGGAATGGTCCATATCATGGATCAAGACAAGGATATGGAAGCTAGCTCCCTGCGCAGTCCATTTGCCCCACGTTCCCTGTGAGAAGTCAAGGTTCAGCTGGTGGATCTTGGGGGAACATGGGGTCTGAGAGGCTGTATCACAAGGATGCTGGGCCCACACAGCTGTACATAGCAGGGGTCTCTGACCATCCAGAGGTGAGGTCAGGTGCTGCATGTCCACATACAAGTGGCTTTTTCACCATTGCCTCTATCCTGGTCACACCATCTACTGTGGCTTGAAACTTCTGCTGAGAGGGTTTAGGGAGACAACTCAGCCGGGAAAGTGCTTTGCCACAAGCGTGAGGACCTGGGTTTGGCTTCAAAAACTCATACAAAAATCTGGGCACAGCTGTGTGCACCTGGAGTCCTTGTACTGGGGCGATGAAGACAAGAGGATTCCTGGGTTCAGACTGGACAGTTCTAGCAGAATCAGTAAACTCAGGGCCCAGTGAAAGACCCTCTCTCAAAAAGTTAAGGTGGTGAATGGCTGAGAAAGACATTTGCTGTTAATCTCTGGTCTGTATGCGTGAGGGCATATGCACATGTGCTACCCACCCACAGCAACAAAAGACTTACATGTGCATAATGGCATGCAAAATATTACTACTAACAAATAGCTAATATCTTTCCTAAATGCTTTCCTCATCTTTGGATTCAGCCAAGAAATAGGTTCAGGAAAAACTGAGATCAGTGTCTTTAATAAACATCATGGTTTGATGTAGTGGTTGTTTTCTTTTTTAAGCCTCGATTTATCTGTCACTTTCTTTCCAAACTTGATTTGTCGGTCCATTTAGGTCCAAGATTTGATTTATTGGTCAATTTCTCTTCAAGATTTGATTAAAACACATTGCATAAGTCTTTTCTGATCTATTTCCAAATATCGTATATATTTCTAAGTACGGGTGTTTAAAGTCTTTACTTATAGACTTTCTTGATTGATGTCTGTTTTTTCATTAACTTTTTTATGTATATACTTCAGGTGGTCATTTATCCTGTTACTGGAATCAGTATAAACAAACTGAAAAATCCATTGTGGTTTGAATTATTTGTGTCTTAGATTCATAGAGAAGCTTAATCCTAACAAGGTAAACACAACTTGTGTGTGTGTGTATTTGCATGTGTGCATGTGCAAGCATGTGTGTTGTGTGTACATATGAACATGCAGGTAGTATATGTGTGTAGATGTACATGTATGCATGTGCACATGTGTATGCATATGCATGCATGTGCTGTGTGTATGAGCGTTGTATGCGCGTGCATGTATGTGTGATATGTGTGCATGTGCATGCATGTGTGATATGTATATGTACGTGCACATGTATGTAGCGTGTTTGTGTGTATGATGCGTGCTGGCGAGCTACTGCAAGTCACTCAGCAATTTCAGGTCACAGATGTCACCTTCGAGGTGAGGAACTTATGTGGTTTCAGCAAGGACTGAGTCTAAGAGTCTACCTCACCCTTGGCCTGGCCAGCATAACCCAGCATAACCCAGCTCCGATTACACTGGCCACATCCCCAGCATGGAAACCTCCCTTTCAGACTGACACTCCCCTAAAATGATCCATTTGGGTTCTACTTTATCTGTCCTGAAGCCCGAAGCCAAAGCCTGGGTCATCTTGCAGCCCCTGAAGGGGCGCCCAGGCCAGACCTGCTTCAACCTCACTTTGCTCTTGTCTTCCATAGACTGGGATTCTAAAGTCTTCAAAGTTGTTTATGTATTGAAACACAAGCTGCTTGTCTCAGTTTGCCTGCTGTGGACTCTCTGTGCGCCTTGGCTAGCCAGCCAGTCTGTGCATTTGACTCTTGGGACAAAAGGAAGTGGCAGCCGCAGTGGCTAAATGATTCTGTTCCTCATTTCTGATGGACCTTTGCACCCCCATTCTCTCTTCTGAAACCCCACCTCCCTTTCCAGCTGCTTGGAGCATCCCTTTGTCCTGTTACATTTGAATCTGAACCCTCTCCCACAGGTTCATGTAGCTGAGCCCCTGGTACCCTGTGATGGCACTATTGGGGGAAGTCATGGATCTACTTTAGGAAAAGGACCTTGCTTAGAGGAAGTGTGGGAGCCCTTGAGGGTTAGAACAAAGCCTGTTATAAGCCTGATGAACTCTCAAGCTGGGAGGCAAAAGAAATCTTCCTGCATCTTGTCAGGACACAGCAGCAAGAAACATATCTAATGCGTCTCTCCATATCACCTATTAAATATCTGTTGGTGGCACAGCAGAAGCATAGCTCCTTCATTGAAAATTCACCTTCTTGTAAGAGACACCACTCAGGTGCTACCATTAGACTCCTTCTACCTCTGCCCTGTCATGGTTCAGATGAGAACTCGGCCTTTATCATTCGTCTTCAGTGCCTATAGGCAGGCAGCCCGGTTGCTATGAGGTATTCTCCTCCCTTGGATTTAATGCCAAATGAGTAGCTGTCATAGGATAATGTGACCCCTTGAGGGTTATGTCCACAGTAGCTAGCTCTAAGACAAGGCCGGCATGCAGTTAGGACTTGGGAAATGCAGGCCAATGAGCACACCAAGCTGCTGCTCTTGGGCTGCCCCCCAATCCCAGTTGCCCAGACTCTAGTCTGCCTCATCAACCAGGCCTGGGTGCCACGGCAAGAAGATGTCTCAAGGACCCTCATTTCCATAAGGCGATGGTTGGAGTCCTAGCACTAAGGATGACACTTCAGGAGGAAATTGTAATAAGTCACAGGAGGGGAGACCCAAGCAACTGGATGAGGCTACTGAGCCCCCTTATTGCCTCCTCTGGACAACTCCACCCTACGGCATGGAGTCTTGGGATAATCACTAAGGTGATTTCCAAGCCCAGCTTTGGTTTCAAAACTGGCCTCGGAAGAGCTTCCTGAGATGAGAGGGTTCCTTATGCCCAGGATCCCCCTCCCCCCGTAAGCCATGGTGGCCCGTCCTGCTTCCGCCAGGAGAGGGTGAGGTCCCTAGCTGCAGGACAGTCGGCGATCTGGCATCTCCAGAAGTTACACTAGAAATGTTGGTAGGTTAATTCTAGTGGGGAGACGTTTTCAGCAAGCTGAAGTGACCCACTAAAACCTTCTGCCTCCGAAGCTTTATCTGGGAAGGAAAACCTGGCCAGTGTATTTGTGAGCTGTGGGCAGCAGTGGGCATCCTGGCCACGCATCACTGGACGGATTCCCACCCTCCTCGCTTTCAGTGCCCTGGACCCTAAGCCACGATACGATGCTCTGGGGTTACACACCCAGGAAAGGACTAGAACCTGATGTTTGCTCAGGCTCTGTTTTGTTTTGTTTTACTTTATTATTTTATTATTTTATTTTTCCAGGATCCAATATAAAGGCCAGTTCTGCATAGGTTACAGTCTGAGCTCTCGAATGAACCTAATTTAAGTCTTTGCTCTCTGGCTTCGTCTTACCTTTGAGCAATGGAAGGCCGATCATGTTTAGAACTAGCCTTCCAAGGAGAAAAAAGAAAATCCTTAGTTTTGGTGTTTGCTGATTTCTGTGGTGTAATTCTTGCCCCTGCCCCATAGCTGCGTTTAACGTATCAGCGAGGATTTTTTTAAACTAAAGAATAGGAAAGAATTGTGCCATGTCATGTTAACATGATATCTACAATCCATAGATGCAAATGAACTAAGTGTGTAAGTGGCAAAATGCAGCAAAATAGTTAGGAAGTGATTGTGTTGCTGGTTATTGAGTTTAGCACATGTATGTATGTTCGTGCATGTTTGGTGCACATGTGTATTTGGATACATATGCACATGCATGTATGTGTCCATGCCTGTGCATGTTTGGTGCACATGTGTATTTGGATACATATGCACATGCATGTATGTGTCCATGCCTATCAACCTTGAATGCTATTCTTTGGACACCATCCATCTCGATATTTTAGCCAGAGTCTCTCACTAGTCAATTGAACTAGGTTGTTGACCATCTAGCCCCAACGGCTCTCTTGCTTCTGCCTCAAAGGGCTAGGATTACAAATTCACACTATCACCTCTGGCTTTTTAAATGTCAAGTCTGGTGTTTGAACTCAGATCCTTCTGTTTGCATGGCGAGCTCTTTACCAAGTGAGATATCTGTCTTACCCTGGATGTTACACTTTAATAGAATATATTTGTTTGCAGTTATATAGTGGCTGCTCCAGTATCAGCCTGTGTGATTCCTGGATTGACAATCTGATCTTGCAAGTGCGCAAGCTGACTTCAGCACCTACCACTCACTCTAAGCACATCACATCTGGCTATTAGACAGTATCACATGGTTTGATGGCTTCATTTCTGCAATCATGCCATTGCTTTTTTTTCCTGGAATGTTGTCATATCCTTTGGATACCTGTAGGATCCCTGTGCAGCCTTTACCACTTAACTCAAGCTTTCTCCTCCAACTACATCCCCTGTGCCTACAAGATATGCCACCATCTAATCCAACATATCAATTTTTATTTTTGTCTTTCTGTGGCCCTGACCCATCACTGCAATAATGCTTCTGAGAGAGGATGACTTTACTCATCGCACTTTTCTGAGTGTGCATGCATGCTCATGTGTATGGGTGTATGCATGTGTGCAGATGAGTGTGTGCGCATGTGTGTGTGCACAGGCATGTGGAGGACAGAGGATGACCTCAGGTGTGTTTCTCAGACACCTTCCACCTTTTGTTTGAGATGCATCTCCTATCAGTCTGTAACTTTACTATTTAGGATAAACTACCTAACCCTAGAGTTCTGGGGGGCTTACCTATCTCCACTTCTTTTGTTGCTATTGCTTAGATAACAAGTGCATGCCACTGTGTCTCACTTTTTACATTTTAAAAAATATTTATTTATTTATAAAAGAAAGAGAAAGAGAGAGAAGAGGTTGAGAGAGAAGAAGCAGAGTGAGAAAGAGAGAGAGAGAGGACGCGTGTCTTCCATGGTAGATTTGCAGAAGTCAGAGGACGACTTCTTGGAAGTTTGTTCCCTCCCTCTACCATATGGGCTTCTGGTGAACTCAGGCCTCCAGGTTTGCTAGCAGGTGCTTGACCCAGGTTCTCTCACTGATGCTGTGTCTGACTCTTTGAAATGGGTTCCGGGGATCTGAACCCAGGTCTTCGTGCTTTCAAGGCAAGTGCTTTGCTGACTAAGCCAACTTTGTAGGCCCAGAGAGGGGTTTAAGCTGGAGGCTCCCTCCTTAAAAAGACTGGGCCTTAAAGAGATGGAAGCCAGTTCAGTCAACCCACACCAAAACAGTTATGGGGCAAATGCTGCATAGAGTGCAGCCCCTAGAGCAAGCTTCTAAATTGTACATTCATCGTCCCAAGTCAAACACACTTGGCGCCTTCAGACATGTGACCCTGGCCCAGTGAGGTGATCTCTCTCTGCCTTAATTTCCCCGTCATAGGAAAAGTGATAGCCGCACCACAGAGCATAGCGTGCAGAGAGAGCTTGAAGCGGCGCTGAGCAAGTGCTCTCAAAGTGCCAGTTCATCAGGATTTTCCATTCTGGGGTCTCTGTCTCCCTCAAACACACATACAAGTTCTTTCTGGCCAACTCTCAGCCACTGCGATTTTTTTTTTTCATTTCAATTCCATGGCTACTGCCAGCTCTATTGATACTTGGGCTGCTGGGGCAAGCGAAGCAAGACTTTTCTGCCAAGGTAATTTCCCGAAGTTTCCATTTTTGGAGGCGAAAATTAGACAATGGCCAAGATCAGCAGTCTGCAGAGAGGAGGACGAGGAGGAGGAGGAGAAGAAGAAAATGAACTTCTCCTTGCCAGCCGTCTTGTCACAGAATTTTCCAGGCTCCCAGGTGCGACGGAGGGAGGGGGGGGAGTGGAAATTTCCCTGGCTAGTAAGAAGAGGAAATGGCTCCATGACGCAGAATCCAAAGGACAAAACTGCTTTGGTCTCAGGAGCTGTTACAGCCCAAAGCTTATACCCAAGCCTATGACATGCTACATGAGCAGGGCAGTGCTTGGAAGAGTCTGCCTTCACCTGCAAACAGAGACAATACCAGACTTTTTCGGATGATGTGTAGATTAGATAGGGTAGCTAACATGACGGCGCCCCAGAGTCAGTCTTTGGTAAGGAGGGTCAGTCAGGATTACGAGTCCAAGGTCATGGGTAGCACTCCAATTGTTAAGAACAAAAATAGGCTCTGAATGCCTAGTGCGTATGCCCAGTGTTATGAGATTATGTGGGTACAGAACAAGCAATGTAGATTCATCCCAAAGATCTGCGTGTTGAAATGGGATGTGCTTGGTGCTATGGGGGAAGGGGAGAATGGGAAAGGAAGGAGAGAGGAGGGAAGGGGAGAGGAATAAAGGGGAGGAGAGGGGAGAGGGGGGAAGGAAAGGAGAGAAGAGAGGTAAATGGAAGGATTGAGAAAGGAAGAAAGGAAAGGAGGAGGAAAGAAAGAAGGGAGTCGAGGGGAGAGAAAGAGAAGAAGCAAGTTGGTTGGTGGAAATGCCATGATAAAATATCTTGTATCTTTCTCTTCAGTTAACTACATCCATTGGATCCAGTGTTTCATATGCTCAGAGTTCAGCCTTTCTCAAGGCTACAAGAGAAAAGAAGTTTTGAATGAATTTGAAAAGCGTGTTTATGTTTTCACTCCAGAGATCAAGAGGAATGACTTTTGGAAGACTGGCTGTCAGCTAGCAAGAGCAGGTGTGGGTAGCAAGTCTCCCTAGTAGAGCCCTTGGGAGTTTGAGATGGGAGAACCTTGAGTTCATGACCAGCCTGAGCTCCACGGTGAGACTCTGCCTCAGAAACAAAAAGAAATAAAAACTAAAGACAGAATGGTGTGGAGAGAGCCGCCCCCCTCTGGAAGAAGTGCAAGATGTGGGCTTCCAGCGAAAGCTGGAACATGTCCAAGGGCCTGAGGTTATCCCGCCGAGTGGCTCAGGGATGCTCTGGCCTCCTTAACATTTCACTGGGCTGAAGCCAAAGCGGCAAAGGGTTGTCAGTGGGACAATTAAAAACACAGCAACGCCCTCCTAGCTGATTCTCACTGCACCTAGAAGACCTCTGACCTGGCCAGAATAGGACTGCCTGTTCGCCTCGACTTCGTGTCTCAGAAGCCAGGCTGGCTGAGCAGAGCTTGTTTACAGATGGTGGCTAGACTTCTGTCCTCTCTTGAACCCATGCAGACCCCTCTCCGGACCTGTCTTGTCAGTCTTGCTTTAGCTCCTGTGTGTTATTTTGGGGACTTTGATTTAGTGCCATTTTTGACCCGAAGTGCAGCTCCGAGAACACAAGTGTGGAATCTATCGACCTTGACCGTGGTGTAAGGGGATTGGGCTATGAACCCACCTTGCACCACCAGGAACCCAACAGGTAGAGGACTCAGGATCCTGGCTGCCGAAGGTCTGTCCACGTGCACCCTCCTTAGCATGAAGCATTGTTCAAAGCAGACACCCGCTCTGTTTACCACTTGACCCACGCTGGTGTCCATGTCGTAAGACCCAGGTAGCCTCAGCTGTTCTTGCTTCCGCATCGCACAACTCAATGCGAAAGCTACACTCACGAAGGCTCCAGGCAGACATCAGGTGATTGAAAAGCCAGAGACCTCCACTGTTTTTATTGACTTGTCACCACAGATAAATTGACTATAATTTACTTCAAGAGTAAATTACAAGATGTTCATAAAAAAAAGAGAATGTGTTGCACATTACAGTCCCTAATTAAGATGTTAAACATGATTCCTTCTTTAAATCGGAGCCGCCGACAGAGATAAAGCTGCTGACAGGGCCTGTTTGCTCGGCCTGTCTTTCTTGCTCTCTTCCAAGTGAGGTTATTGTTTGGTGACCCGCTGGGCAGAGGTGCCGAGCAGGATGGGGAGTGGGGGAGATCTGCTGGACGATTCTGTGGGCTCGCTGGTCTCCCCCGTGTCTCTGACACTGACACTATTCTTTAGGGAATTCCTATGCCTCCTAATGTTTTGAAGACCCCGTGGGCTAAATCAGAGACACTGAAAGGATTTAGGACGGGAGGGAGAGGAGAAAATACCTATAGAAGTGAGATCTGTAATAGGAACTGAAACCACACACACACACACACACACACACACACACACACATACACACACTTATACCCATACACCCTCCCACAGACACACAGACACACACACATACACATGCAGACACACACATGCATATACACACATACAGATTCACACACATAAACATACACGTGTGCACATACACACACACAGACCATACACACATATTCACATACACCCATACAACCCCACACATATGTACACACACACACACATACCCATATATAAGCACATATATATGCTTGTATATACAAACATATACAACACTACATAATCAAACACACACATATACATACACACCAAGATACATGCATATAAAATTACATGCACATATACATATATACAAATACACAAATATACTCTCTAATTAGTTGAGCAAACATACATACATGTGCACACAAAATATACATATACATGTATATATACTCTCTAATTTGTTGAGCAAACATGCATACGCTCTAGTTAAGCAAGCATATAACGCATACAGGTACACACACATATACATATATGCACATAAACACTCATACACACGCTTTCTTTGATTATTGAGCAGACATGCACTTGTGGTCAGCATCTCAGGGAAAGGACCAGGAAATTGTCTCCAAAGCCCAAGAGACTTGGAACGCCAGTCCACACCACTTGGAATGAAGTCACTTGGGTTAAGACCCATGTAGATGACTTGCTGAGGGGCACGGCAGGGCCTCAGCACGGTGACCACTGGTCTTCATTATGTTGGGCCCTGTGACAGGCGAGGTACCAGGCTCCACCCCAGGGAGCCAGAATCCGTCACAGTGAGCCATTTCCTATCAAGCTGTTAGCGTGGGTCAGTGTCCAGCATTGCCGTGGCTTTGGCGTGACCCCCACCCATGGGACGCATACACAGTGTTAATGGGAAGTGACAGAAATTAGAAGGTGGGGTCTAATTAGAATAAGTCACGAGGGACCTGATCGTAAAGGCGAGTCTGCTCCCCAGAGCCTTCCTCTTCTCCCTTCTCAACATAGGCCAGCAGCCTCCTCCACCACAGACCCCCGCCATCACGGTATTCAACCGCACCACAGGGCAGGGACCCCCCTTCCCTACTCACGCTCTCTTTCCTCGGCACATGAGTCAAATCTCTAACTTCCTCATGGCCAGGCCTGCGTTCAGCCCAGCTGCACCTCCAGCTTTCTGACCCTTGGGAAAATGAAAATGAACTTTGTGTTTCAGATCCACTTGCACTGGTAGATTGGGAAGCTATAGCTGGCGTGGATAAGACTGGGTTCTGGCGGTCCATGGTCTCACCTGTGATTTCCTCACCAGAAATGGGTAAAGAAATGAATGGGGGATGCATGGCTATCCAGGTAACTTTCCCCACCATAGTCTGGGACCAAAGCGTGGAGACCCAGTTCTCAACCCTCAGGAAAATCTTTGTGAGTCCAGAGGCCCATTGCCCAAACACACACGTTCCTTTCCCACATGCTGCACACCCAGGATGCTCACTGTATCCACGGAACATGTATGTCTTCTACACACTCCTGACTATAGGCTGAAAATTTTGTAAGCTGCCAGCCTGAAGTTCTGGGCTTTCCACCGTGTCAGAAGGCTCTGAGCTGACCCTCGGCTGTGTGTGTAAAGCCTCCAGCCACCCTGATAGGGAAAGTGACATGGCCTGTCGCCAATTAGAGCTTCAACCAAGTAACTCAGGTCATCTCCAAACACAGGGGTTAGTGTCTGGCCAGTGTGGCAGCCACAGGCCACATGTGGATTGAGAGTTGTTAAAACGGGGCCAGAACGTCTCAGAAGCTGCATGACCCATCTTCAATTTTTACTGGATGTCTGAAACCATGTCTCCTGTTAAGCACACTTTAAGTTTTATATATTTTGTGTGTGCATGTATGAGGGTATTTGCACGTGGGAGCATTTGTGTGTATTTGAGTGTGTACGTGTGTGTGTATGTGCAAATGTGTTAGTACATGTGTGTATGTGTGTGTGCGTGCATGTGAGAATGCATGTGTGCATGTAAGTGAATACAGGTGTGTTCACGTGTGTGTGCTTGTGGTATGTGCACACCCGTGTCCACATGCGAAGGCTGGAAGATGATGTCATTGTATCCCTCTCGGTCTTGGTCACTTGAGAGAACCCTCACTGTTCTTCTTGTCTCCATCCCTTACATTGCCAGAGTTATTATTGGCACATGTGTGGTCATGCGCAGATTTTTATATGGATACTGGCTATTTGAACTCAGATCCTCACACTTGTTTAGCAAGGGCTCTTACCTGCTGACTGTCTCCCCAGCCTGCAAGCATATCTTCACTCTCCCATCACACTTGGTTTCACGTTAACTTTGTTGAGTGTTGCATCCAAATTGAGATACACATCAAATGTCAGCCTTAGAACACCATGAAGGATTATGGCATCTTCCACCAATGCATTTCTGCATCAAATGATATAAAATTGGTACCATGGTTTTGATACATTGATACATTGAGCTTAAATTAATACTAAATTGTGAAAAGGGCCTTTTGAAAGTTTATGAGAAAAATGAGACTATGGGTGTATTTCTTCTTGGACAAATATCCAATTTAGCCAATAAGTAAATAAGTAAGTAAATAAATAAGTAAATGTACATATGAGTCTGACTACTTAGCATGTCAGGGAGGTCCTATAAGGTTTCTTACTCACCCCGCAGTGAGACTGTGGAGCAAGTCTCTTAACTTGCTTGTCTGAAATGTATCCTTGGGCTTCTCAGAGCAGAATGACACATGATCATTCAGAGATGCTGGAAGAGAGACCTGACCAGGAAAGGGGCTGCTGAGAAGGGCAGATACCAACTCTAATTTCCAAGAACTCATCCTCCACGCCACTCGGCCCCTAGAAAATGCCTGTGCTAGTTCGATAGATGGGTGTCCATGGCAACTGAAGGCTGGGCTCTGGTGCTGGGACAGGCCCTCGAGCAAGACCACAGGGAATTGTCTGATTGATGTGGGAAGTCCCAGCTCGCTGAGACCATTCCCTGGACCAGTGGATACGACGGATAAGATCCCCAAGTTGTCATTCTTCAGCATACTTTGATAGTCTTCCTATCTGGGAAGTGAGGTTTGCCCTCTCTCAGCAATCACTGTGGATAAGGCATGGCTGGTGCCTTGGCTCCCAGTGTTGGTGTGAGTTCTCCTGTCAAGGTGGCCTCAGAACTGTAATGGAGAAAAGTAAGACTAAAGCCCTCTTGTTCCTCTAACCCATGTTGTCATGAACGTACCAGCAACATGCAGGCATACAGCTGTGGAGGAGGAGGAGAAGGAGGAAGAGAAAGAGAAGGAAGAGAAAGAGGAGGAAGAGAAGAAGGAGGAAGAGGAGGAGGAGGAAGAGGAGGAGGAGGACGAGAAGGAGGAGGAGGAGGAAGAGGAGGAGGCCGAGGAGGAGGAGAAGGAGGAGGACGAGGACGAGGAGGACGAGGAGGAGGAGGAGGAGGAGAAAGAGGACGAGGAGGAGGACGAGGAGGAGGAGGATGAGGAGGAGGACGAGGTCTTGGAAACATCTTGCCTGCTTTGTAGTCTCATCAGAATGAGACATCAGTGGGTGACCCCTCCTGACCGGGCACTGTGCTGGCACTTAGCCCTCTGGACCCCGCCGTGGCAGGATCAGAAGATTCACTTTGCCAGGAAGAGAACAGAGCTTCAAGAGCAAAGATCAGCATTTCTCATTCCCATAGGCCGGTCTGGGATAGTAGACAGGGAGAGACCTGCAAGGATTCCGTTTCTAACCACCCCCTTACTAGCCCTTCAAACCAGGTATCCCCCAGGTGGCAACAGACCCTGGCTGTCTATGGTTTTGATTCCAAACTCTCTATGGCTATTGGACTGCTGTGGAACACAGAGACCCTCATTCTAAAGAAATGGGCTTGAGAAGAATTTGAGGGTCTCTCTGAGCATTTCACAGAGTTCTTAAAGGTAATCCTTAGGCCATCCAGGGATAGATAAGCTGCATATAATGAAAGGCTATTTATTATGAGAAAGCAAACATTAGCTAGAGGGAGTATTCAACTGGTTTTTGATTGCTTCCTTAGTTTAATATATTTTTACATACACCCTAGAGTATACACACACACACACACACAAATTAAAGTCTTTTGTTTTTGATTTAAAAAAATCTTAAAAAAGAAAAGAAAAGAAAAGAAAAACTCCTCAACACAGCAGCAACAGCTGCCTGGCTGCGTTAGCTTGTGATTCTGAGCCTTACAGGCCACATTCAATGAGGGTATATGAAGCCTCACCTTCGGCAACGCCTGAGCCCCACCTCTCTACTTGGAGCTGGGGAGGCCGAGTGGACCTTATCGCAATCTAGGGGGGAGACTGGAGACACTTCCCTGGATGCCCAGGATCACATAATTAGTAAGGAACACAGCACAGGTGGAACTAGAGACTATCCGGGGCCAGTGGAGGTTCTTGACCACCACATCCGGGTCAAGCACAACTCTTGTCTCTCAGGGGCTTTGGCTTCACGTAAGGAGGTGAGTGTGAAGTACCCTGATGTCACCCTAGAGTGCCTTGCCAAACGATGTCCCCAAACACCGCTAGCCAGTCAGAAAAACTATTCTGCACAACGCCATTTCTTTTGGGACAGAGCCGGCTGAGGATATGGCCAAGTGGTGCTTGCCAAACACGCACAAGACCTTGTGTTCAATCCCCAGCACTGAACAAAACGGGCAAGGTGGTACAAGAGTCGAATCACAGCATGGGGGAGGTCGAGATAGAAGGATCAGAATTCAGGATCAAACTTAGCTCCATAGCAAGTTTATTTCAGGGTAACCTGAGTTACTTGAGACCCCATCTCAGGACCAAGATCAGACCAAACTGTGCATGGTCAGTAAATAAAACCTCAAATAGTGTTATTAGGCTTCTCGTGTCCAGAGAGGTAGAGGCAAAGTTCCTTCCTGTCTCCAGAACTAGATTCCTATACCAACCAACCAATGTCCATTTAGGCTTCCCCCTTATTTTAGAAAACCCCAAAGGCGAATTTTCTCAAGAGCCAGGAGTTAGGCTTAATGTACAAACCTTTGTTTTCCAAAGAGGCAGGTCAGCCTTCTTGTATCGACAGAACCCGGAGCTGAGATTTATTACGGAATGGTAATCAGGCAAAAGAATAAATACACTGCATCTTTAATTCATTAATCACCTCGGAAAGCAAAATGAACTACAATAAAGGAGACAATATGTTTTCCAGGGTTGGGGGGTGGGGGATGAGGGAGTTGCTTTCTCAATAAAATCCATTCTGCATGCAGAGCTGAGGAAGGGCAGTGGGCCTCTGAGGTTTCAGGTCATCTGGGAGCTGGGAGCTTTGCAGAGGACACAGGCAGAACCAGGTGTCTGTGGGTAGGACTCAGCTGTAACCAGCATCCTTTGCTGGACTCTCATTGGAGTCATTTCGGGACATACAGGCTGGCTCGCAGAGTAGGGGGTTGGAGACACACCATCCTAGATTCAAATTCTGCTCTCTTTGGAAGAAGCAGAGGCCTATGGGTGGGGAACCCAGACTCGCTTATCAGCTCAAGACTTCAGCTTCCATGGGAATGTGGTGTATTAGGACCATGGGTCTGTGTTTTGTCATCTCGACCTTTTGCTTCACCAGATTCTCATGAAAGAACTGGGAAGACTGCTCAGTCAGCACAACACTTGGGGGCATCTGTGTTGGATCCCTAGAACTCATACAAAGAAAACAAAAAGTTAGATATGAGGGCATAGACATATGATCTCAATGCTGGGGGGAGGTGGAGGTGGACAGATTCCTAGGGCTTGCTGGCTAGTCTAACCTTCTTGCTGAGTGTTAGGTTCGTGAAGATACCTGTCACTATATATATATATAATATATATATATAGTATGGAGGTGTTGTGGATGTGGTTGGGGGTATGAGGAATGTGAGGTATGTGTGTATTTAGACAGCTCTGAAAATGACTCTAAGAATTGTTCTCTGGCCTTCATGTACATGAACATACAGATACAAATGCATGCCTACATATTTGCACATGTTCATACTTACCTACACACACACACACACACACACACACACACACACACACACACACATACACTCATTCTATAAAGCCTGCACTTAGGTTGCAAGCATGTCAGCAAAATGAGATGGCAGGTTTATTTTTTCCCTGTTCACAACAGCTGTACCTAGGAGAGGGCGTCTTCTGGCTTTTATCTTGGATCAGGCCTGGCAGCTACGAGGTGGTCCTATTCTTCGTGTTGTTCCTTGATCCCAGAAGCCTGGAAAGTGAATGTAAGCTGCCCTTCTGTGTCTTTCTCAGATCTACGAGCATAGCAGTGGGAAGCCAGTATCTTACCTTCTCCAAGCCAACCTCGAGAGCCAAGGTCTGGGCCGTGAGGTGACAGGTCATGATCACCATGCCTGCTTACCGAGTACCTCAGTACTGACAGCTACTGAGTTACTGAGCTACAGGTACTGGCTCTGCAGAGACATGGCCGAATGACTTGACCCACTGCACACATGTGAGGACAGGCCAAGAAACCAGTCAAGTCCCAGATTCCCATCACCGGATGATCAGCTGGGTGGTAAAAAATTGCACATTTATGGAGTGCGTCCTGTCTACAGTTCTGTATTGATAGACACTCTCTCATTCTTACCAACAATCGAGAAAGACAGGCCACTTGACATACGAAGTCAAAACACGGCCAAGGAGTTTAAACTAGGTTTCTTACCTCAGCATGATTGGCCTTTGAAGGATGGTCCATGCATTCTAGGGAACGGAGCAGTCGTGGGTGGCTTCCACCCTCAGCACCCTCTCCACAGGTCATGAACTCTAAGCTCTCCCCAGGGGCTAAGGAGCATCCCCGAGAGCACGATATTGTTCCAGGTTGCATGTCTCAAACAAACAGGCCACACAGATGGCAACCTCAGAGTGGAGAGTGGCGTCTAATCGACCTAACTCCTACATTATGTCATTTACCAAACATCCCTTTAGATACCCTGAGGCAGTGGATTTCAAATGGTGAGATGTGTGTTGATCTTTCGGCATTGCTAGGAAAGAAGCGAGTCTATACATTCTCAGGGATCGGGGAGATGGCTCGGTCAGTATTCTGTTTGCCTTGTAAGCAGAAGGAACTGAGTTTGATTTCCAAAATCCACACGTGTGGTCGGTGCCTCGGGAACATCCCTGAAGTTGCCCTCTGACCTCCACACACACACGCAAGCAGGCAAACATGTATCCCCACACATGTGCACCAATACAATCATATACAAACATGAACATACTCACACACATATACAGTGAAAGGGGCATCCCCAAACTACATCTCCAGACTGCCCAACTTTGACACTCTGTGGGGGAGCTGGCATTTAGGTGGTGCAGACATTGGATCCCAATACTTCGCTGTACTTGGTGCTTCTTGGTCTCAGCTATGCAATAGAATACCCCCCGCCCAGAACATTGAGAACACATAGATGCCTTGGACTACCTTGAGGTTCTCCTTTAATTGATCTGGGCTGGGGCAAGGCACTGGGATTCTAGGTCTCTTTTAAAAATGATTCCCACGGATGTCCTGAACTGTTCATGTAGAAGCAAAGGCCTTTGATTCTCAGGGAGACCCTGGTCCCACGGATGTCCTGAACTGTTCATGTAGAAGCAAAGGCCTTTGATTCTCAGGGAGACCCTGGTCCCACGGATGTCCTGAACTGTTCATGAGAAGCAATGGCCTTTGATTCTCAGGGAGACCCTGGTCCACATGCAGTAAGCCCAGTGCGAGCCTTAATGATTCATCAGTTCTGATCCTGGTCAGTGTCCCTGGTAACCGGCAACCCCCCCCCCACTCCCTACCATGACTCCTTTTCAAAATCCTCTTCGGTTAATGTACCTCAATTTCTCATTCTTCAGCTTCACAAGCAGAGGGGAAGGCCCATGCTTTTCATGATATAGACCCATCTGCACAGAGAAAGGGTTGCTGCTTGAGGGGCGCATGAAATTTAACTTTTCCCTTGATATGTCTTAGCATCCTTCAAGAATCTCCCGAGCACAGTGCCCCTCTCTGGCTCTTGGCCTCCCTCCCTACCCTAAGTCTACCCATCCCTCTCTGGGCCCTGCCCACCCCTCTCTGGGCCGTGGCCTTGGCAAGCTCATCTCCTCACCATACCGCCAAATTCCAGAGCCGTTTGCTTATTAACTTGACCTCCCCCCTTCCTTCATCTCCATAGCCTGGGACCTGCCTTCCACCACTTCTTCAGATGTGCCCCCAGCAGCCGGCTTTATCTGAGACCCTTCTCTTTCCCCTCCAGGACTACAACAAATCCTACCTCTCTGCTTCCCTTCTGGTTGCCATCTGAGCAGCAATATTAACAATGATTCGCTGATTCAGATTAGCAACATGTTTCTCAGGGGGACCCTTACTCAGTGGTGAGCTGTAAAACCGTAAAAACTGGCTTTAGGGGAGCCTGGGAGCCTTGGGAAGGGAATCCTTGATTTTTAGGGCTACTTTATTCCCTCTTGCAACTATTCCTATTGTGGTCAATTGCATGCTGCCAATGTAAGCCCTCCCCCAAAATGTGAATTTGACTCATGTACATGACATCTGGCTCTTGTGAGCCCATGATGCGGGTTCTATTATATCTCGGCCTGATGGTCTAGCAAACATTCACTGGACATTGGTTCTCTGAAAGGTCTTGTGCTGAATGCTAAGGACAGAATAAAGAGGTAGGCGACTGGGTCTCAGTCTAGAGTGTTGTAAACAATGATGGGTAAGAAGCAGAAGAGAAGCTACCAAAAGGTAAAAATTAATGAAAGAGAGAGAGCGCAGTCTGAGTCTGTCAAAGGGCCTATGGGGTCATCTGGAGTCCTTGGGTAACTGCTCTGTGTGTCAGAAGAGACATGAGTGTCCCTGGTCACCTCTTCTGCTGCTTGAGTGACCGTGGTCACTAGAAGGGACTAGGAGTCATCTCAGCTGGGTTATTTGACCTGCATGAGAATTCCGCGGGGAAGAGAAGGAAGTAAAGCAGGTCTAGAAGAAAGAGACTTTCTCGAAGTCCCAAGGTTGTGCAGGTCCAGCCTTGGGTTCCACACTGAGAAATGCTAGTGTGTTCCCAATAGGGGGATGATATCGTGTCTCTGCCTCACCCGGGGCCTGAGCTAACACCCTCAGAAAGCACTCACTGAGCTGCTGGGAGCTGCAGAGACACTGGAGATGGAGGCTGGGAGGAGAGCGAGGAACAGGACCACCAACCCCACCCTCGGCGGCTTCCAATCTCTCTTTCATATTGCGATCCCACATAAACGCTCATTTTGCCAATGTTGCCTCTGCCGAAGCAGAACGACGTGGAAAGAGTATGAGAACGTCCACCTTGCGCCACATCCTTAAAGGGATAGAGGTGGTGACTGAAGTCCAGCGAGGCATTAGCCGTCATTCCATCATATCCTAGTTCTTGTGAGTGTGCTAGAGTGTTTCTACTCTACAAGGTGAAAAGTGTAGAAATGGTCCAGAAAATGTACCAGAGTCCAATCAAATCACCTTCACCCAATGTAGAAAATTGTTAAGTCAAAATCTTGTGTCTGTGCTTGTGTGTATGTGTGTGTGTGTGTGTGTGTGTGTGTGTGTGTGTGTGTGTGTGTGTGTGTGTCTGGCTTTTGTATGTAGGTGAGTATACATGTGTGTGTGGGCATGTGAACAAGAGGGCACCTGAGTGTGTATGCCTGCGGGAACCAAGGAATGGCATCAGGAATCATCCTGGATTGCTCTACCTAGTTTTTGCTTTACTCTGGCATTGTTCTGGTCTGCCAAGGCCAAAATTGCAGGCCACCACTATATAACCACCGGGTGTTTTTGTATGGGATCTGGGGATCCGAACTCAGATCCTTCTGCTTGCAAGGCAAAGACTTTAACCTCTGAGCCATGTCTCCAGCTTTAAGACAAAAATCTTAAGTTTTCCAGGAAGATCCTCTGAAGGGAAGCTCTCCTCTGTGTCCTCCGCTGGATTCAGACAAGCTCGGCATTACCAGCTTGCCCCAAGACCCACGTGCAGACTCGCTCACAGTGAGAACACACCACCCTACACTGTTGAACATAATTTCTCTGCAGGTTGTCTCCCCCAGCCCCCACTCCCATCCAGGGACTCCCCAAATATAACAAGGTCGAAGAGCAAGAACTAGGAAACCTTCTCATTTTCGAATCACCCTTTACTCGGTTTCCCCCTTCTTTTCTAAGAAAAGCAGACAACTGTATTGCTGTAGTTGGCCACAGAATTCACAAATTAAAAACCCAGAGAAGAAACACATTTTTTCCGTCAATGGCTTAAGGGGATTCCGTCTCTTAAGCTGCGGCTAAGGCTTTCTTAGTCTTTTTTACATTTGTAGAATTGTGGAGCAATTTGCTGGAGTCAAAAGAAGCAGCGAAACTCCCCCGACCGACTTCAAAGCCCCCCAAATCCTGTATCAGTGAAGGGGAGTCTGGTAGCAACCCCAAAGGGGACGCTTTTCAAAGAGGCGCGAGTGGGCACGTGCCAGGCATCTCTGCCCTGAGTCTGGGATTGATGTTTAATAGCAGCCACGTGACCAAATCCCCATGTACTGCTTTGAAAAGATGCTCACTCCTTTGCTGCTTCCCAACGCCGTGGCCCGTGACGAGGCAGAAGACGCAGGAAAGCAAGACCAGAGGAATGATGCCTCCAATCTTTGAATGGCAAATGCATCTCGAACGCTCTTTTCCAAGATGCACAGCCTAGAGCAAAAGGACTAAGAGGAGGAGTAGCCTGAATATTCTGCCCCTTGGAAGATGAATTCCAGGCAGCCGCAGTTGGAAAAGCCAGAAACTTAACAATACTCTCAGGCTCAGCCACCTTCCTTCGGTCCCCTCCTGCTCTGTGCACTCCCCTTCTTATTTCTTCCCTGACCCCATGTGAACCTTCCCTACCCTCTTATCCTGGTCTGGGTTTGGAAGGCTGCTTCCTTTCCAACTCACACGTGTAAGTACTTGGTTTATTCCACTTGAATCTCCAACGCCAAATCCGTTGCCCCCCTAGAATGAAGAGTGAACTGTGCTTGTTGAATTAAATCCTAAAATAATTGAAATGTCATTATTTGGATGGCAAAATGTCAGAGGAAGAGATGCGGGCAAGTTCAATAGAACTCAAAAGAAAGACATTAAGAAATCATCTCAGGAGATACTTCTGGAGTCATTTCACCCCCAAACCCCCACCCAGACTACCAAAGGTTGGTGTTGGATGAGGGAGAAGGGAAACTACTCTACCTAATGATGTGTTTACTAGTATAACATCTTTACTCCAGCAAGTGCCCAGAAGCAGGTAATGGTAACCCAGGTGGAACTTAGTGAGCCACATGCACAGGAGGATTCGAGAGTGGGAGAGACTGGTGGGAAGAAGAAAGCTTGTAAGAGGAAGAAGTAGGGGATTGGGATGGGGGTCAGGAATGAGAATGATATGAAGTCATATGTAAAACCTCAGAAAAATCCAAATTGGAAAAAAGGATCACCTCAGGGGGTTGCAGAGATCACTCAACCAGTAATGTGTCTGACATACATGCATGGAGCCTGAGTTTGATCCTCAGGAGCCATGTTATTAAAAAAAATAAATCTGACTGTGGCGGACATGTTTGTAATCCCAGGGCTGAGGAGGCAGAGGGAACTTGATGCGCAGCTAGAACCCAGTTCTAGGTCAAGGAGTTTCTCTCTCTTTCTCAGTCAAACACACACAGACACACACACGTGTTTGGTGCTGGAGGAATACCTCCAAGATTATCTTCTGGCGCCATATGTGTACATCTACACGCATATGAACATGCACCTAGACATATAAGCAAGCAGAAAGAAAGAAATCACTTTTTTCTTTTGGCATGTGTGTGTGTGTGTGTGTGTGTGTGTGTGTGTGTGTCTGTGTCTGTGTGGTTGTGTGTGTAGGAGAGGGCACTGTGTGTCCCTGTGGAAGCCCAAGGGTGACTTCAGGAATCACTCTGGATTGAACTATTTCCTCTTTGCTTTACTCTGCAGTTTCCCAGGCTCCACTTTGCAAGGCAGGAAGTACAGGCCTCTGTCATTTCCACTTGGCATTTTTACATGGGATCTGGGATACGAAGTCAGGACCTTCTGCTTTCATGGCAGACGCTTAACTCCCAAGCCACCTCTCCAACCCCACAAATCACTCTTGTGCAGATGACATTCACCATGGTATCCAGGATAGGAAATTAAGCCACAAAGCCAGTAAGGTTCAGAGGGACCTTGAAAGAAGTTGGAAGAGAATTATGATGATTTCTGATATTGAGCAGATTGTCAAGATGTCATCTTTGACAGTTCACAAACCTTTTTTTCTGTGTGTGTGTGTGTGTGTGTGTGTGTGTGTGTGTAAAGAGGGCACTTGAGTGTATATGGCTACAGAGGTCCCAGGGCTTATACTGGGAATCATCCTGGATTGCTCTACCTCCCTATTGCTTCACTTTGAAGTTTCCCAGGCTCTATCTTCCAGGCTTGGAATTCCAAGGTATTGTCATATTCACCTGGATTCCTTGGATCTAGGAATCCAAACTCAGGTCCTTTTGCTTCAGGTCATTCTCAGTTGAAATGTGTTTCTACTCTACCCCAGACCACATGCCAAGTATCTAATGGGAGCATAAACAATACCTTGTGTTATTGGTCTATGCAAAAGTCTATGCTAATGAATCAGCATTCCCCTATCTCTAACTCGATAATGTAAATACGTTATTCTCTTTTTCATGAAGAATTTGCTTACTCTTTCTCTTTTTCAAAAGAAAAGAAAAGAAGAGAAGAGAAGAGAAGAGAAGAGAAGAGAAGAGAAGAGAAGAGAAAAGAAAAGAAAAGAAAAGAAAAGAAAAGAAAAGAAAAGAAAAGAAAAGAAAAGAAAAGAAAAGAAAAGAAGACTGTTAAAATTCACTATCCTATTTCTCGGACCTTCCACATCTGCTCTGGCTCCTAGGCTGTGTCTATGAAGACCCGTCACAGAGCCTATTGAGGCTTTGGGTTCTAAGTAGATTGGCCCAGTTTCTGAAACAAAAGAACGTGAATCATTAAGGATACACAAAGGGCCTTGACCTTTCCAGAGCCCAGAGCTCTGCAGTGGCCAAGTGAAGTTTCAAATTGAGGTTTCCAACTTCTGTGCACGTCCTCCGGGGGCCTTATCTGACTGCCCCGGCCTTGCTCGTGGAGAACAGAGTCGATGTTTCTAAGGGATTCGGGAGGCCGGATGGAGCGAGAACACACAGGACAATTGGCCATTCGACACTGGACATGCAAAATGCTGAGTTGTCAGAAGGACAATAAAATATGGGCACTCCGCCAGAGGCCTCTTCCCTCTCTGCTTCTGTAGATACCGGTGTCCCCTGGCTTCCTTTTTAGGACTCTTTAGTCCCCCTCCCATGTTGGAATAATTCGAAATTGTTTAAAATAGAAATACCCAGCATGAGCTTCTCATTTAATTGACCTGTGGGGAATGGGCATTCGTGGTTTTGAAAACTCCACCCCGTTTCCAGGACCCTCCAGCCCCCCTGGCCCTGACACCTCTGATCCATGTTTCCCCAAAGGGTATATATGAATCCTGGCTACCAAATTCCATCTCCCATATTAGAATCCAATTATCAAACCTGCCCAGCCCAAGCCTGTTTTAGAAAAGCTGTGTAAGCAGGAAGCTGGCCATGAAAACCCACACCTGTCCACTGCTGATTGGATAATAGATGAGCCATCAGTAGTTCCCTGATGAGAATGGGAAATCTCACGTTTTCCACCATCCTCTGGCTAGATGGAGCTTAAAGACTACGGGCAGGTTTGGGGTGGGACCTGGGAATGCTGGTGGGATTTACGTGTACGCCAAAGTGAAGGTCCAGAAAGGGAGAGGGCAGTAGAAGGGTCAGAGAGAAATGACCCCCTCAGTCCTCGCCCCAGGCAGCTCGTATTGTACTGTAAGAGGCACTTTCATTGTTGTGATAAAGACGTCCTGAAGGTGTGGTGTGTGGCCAAAGCACCTCTCTGGCTAGACCCAAGGAAATCAACACAGCTCTTACAGGACATCTGCTTTGGATGGCGTGGCCAGCCACAAATGGATAGGCTAAGGTAGACAGTGGCTCTGGGTGTTCTCTGGCAGAGTTGAGGGCCCCCAAACTGAACACCTGAGATTCCAGAGGGAGACGCGGAAGGTTGGGATCACTGCCACAACCCAATGATTGTGCAGATCTGTAGGGGTACCCCAAATACAGCTTCCTCTCCTGAATGTAACTCTCATGATCATCCCACTGTCCTTTGCCGAGATGCTGGGAAGCAGGAATTGGAGACTGCAAGTGAATGATTGATAACGGGGGTTTCTGATGTGTGTGGGGGGAGGGGTGGGGGGGAACAGGGGCTAGCAAAAGGGTCCTTCATTGCTGAGACAGAAGGAAGCCACAACCTCAATACTTTGGTCAATCACTTTTGAAAACTACCCTACGTGACGTTAGCAGTAGAAGGTGATAGATAAAAATAAAAAAAAGATAGGTTCCAAAAAAAGTCCACCTAAGTTTGGGAAATACTTCACGCCATCTGTGTTAGTGTAATACGAATGTAAAATGTGTGTGTTGGCATATAACAGCTCTGAAATGGATGGTGATAGCAAAATTTGATGCTTACCACATACTTGCCCTAAATGATTTGAGCAGAAAGTTCCCTCAAGCACAATGTTTTTTTTTTTAATATTTGTGGGTGGCGGGACTATTTTTCTTTAAGGAAGATAGCCGTGAGCTCTCCTGAACTCAGCTTTCTGATCTGGAAAATGCTGGAAGCCAAGGAGGCAAGCTCTGATCATAGTCACAAAAGTGGATTCCTGTGGAAACCAAGACTGGTGAGGTGTGGAAGTCAAAGTCTCATCCCCTGAAAAACCAGCCCAGGCCTAGCATGGTGGGGCTTTTACCCTGGACATTATCATATTCGATCCTTTCCCCTGGCCTTGGAGAGGCAAACTCTATCTTAGAGGTGTGGAAACTGTAGTCTTTCTATGCCAGTACTGTTTGTGTTGACAACTTTCATTAACCAGGGCTAATGCCCAGAGTGGTTTATTCGGCCTGTCCGACAAGTTCCCGGGTACGCGTTGCGCACCTGGCGTTACACGCTGCAGAGTCTTGAGGCAGCATGCCATCTGCTGTTCTACTTTACTTCTTAGGGGAGAAGCCTTTCCCCTTAGCTACCAAAATCAAAGCACAGTGTGATGCTATCATGTGTTTTTAGAGCGGTAGAGGGTCTCTGATGTCCGTGGTTGGGAGAATTGGGGTCCTGCACCTCCAGGTAGGAATCAGATTAGCTGTCTTTTCTTCTGAGACTCACTCAAGGCCTCTCAGGGGGCTGCAGAGAGACCTCCCGGGCTCTGACTATACAAACGGGGTGTGTGATCAAGGAAGGCGGAGGGAACAGACTGAAGGGGCAGAGGTGGTGTTGCCAACTTCACCACTGCCACCCGGAAGGGGCACATGACACTGACATTGTTTTGTGCCTATTTTGCCTCAGCCCCCTGAAAAGGGACTAAAGAAATCTGCCCCTGGGGTTGCTCCAAAGATCACAGACGGCCGAGGTCCTGACTCCCAGGAGACACCTGATCGGCAGGAGCGTCCAGCAGCCTCGGGTGCCGAGAAAGGCACTGTGGGGTGGGAGGTCCTTTCTCTCGAGTGCAAGGAGTTATTCTAACTCCTGATGAACAGGCGCATCTCCACAACAGATGCTGGACAGCAATTTCTTTCATTCAATCTGTTCTCTCTATTCACACTAGCTCTGTAATTCCGCGAGAAAAATAATTCGGAGTGAAGGTTTGTACTTGGGCACTTTCTGTGTCGGTGTGTGCATGCGTGTATGTACATGAGGGTGGGGGACTGTGTGTGCATGTGCACATGTGAGTGTTGGTGTGCACATCCAGTCCTGTGCACAGAGGGCAGAGGAGGATGATAGGTGGTCTGCAGGGTCTCCCGCTGACCCTGGAGCGAGAATAGTGGCCAGCAAGCTCCCCTGCCCCCGTCGTCTTCTTCCCGTCTCTGCCCCTCAAGGCATGGCTATGGGGATTTGAACTCAGGTCCTCGTGTTTGTGCAGCAAGTGCTCTTACCCCCTGAGCCACCTCCATAGCCTGAAAGTGAAAGTTCTTGATAAAGAAAATTTAATGTCCTAGATTATGACTGCTGGTCTCCAGGCTTGCCGGAGCTCTCTCTAGAGGGCCCTTTGGAGACATTTTTCCTCTCTTTAGAAAAGCTGAGCTTTAGTCACCACCGAGGAGGTCTCTCCCAAACCCGACAAACTGCTCACATCCCCCATGGGATGCTGGGTATAAGTTTGCCACTGATACCTTTGTTGTTGTTGTTGTCATTGTTTAAAAAAAAAAACAGTCTGATTTTCCAATTTCAGGAAATAAAAACTTGCTCGCTCGTGAGCACGTGACAGATAAAATATAACAAGCAGAATGTCTTCTTGAAGAAAAAAAATCAGTGAGTGAAATAAACAGACATGAATTTTAAATGACTGTTGATTTCACCGGACTCAACTCTGAACACAGTGTCGTACGCCTGCAGTGTGCTGGGTTCATTCTGTTGGCAATTTATACAATACATCGATTTGGCCTTTATTGCAAAATCCTAGGGGTATTTGTTGAGGTTTATGCCACACCAAGCTCTCCCAGGTATTAATGAAGCCAGAGGCTAAATGCGCCGGCTTGGGGTTTGAGTGGGTGATGATATTTACTCTGATGTCCAGGATCGATTTAGTTTCTCCTTTCTAGTCTGGTACCGTTTTTCAAATGTGTAGATTTTTATTGTTTACTGTCTTGTTTCTAGAAAGACTTGTATGACTCAATTCATTTCTGAAATTAACAGCTTAATAATTAAGATTGGATACGCAGATGAGGATGGACTTAATGAAAAAATACTTTTGTCTTCACCTTGACAAACATGCCACAGAGCTTTTGGGAAAGCCATCTTCCTGGGTTTAAACCCAATGGCCCCAAGAAATAGATGGATTTTTTTTGTTTGATATTAATCACGGATTATTTTTTCACCTTTAAAAAATTAATTAAAAACACTCGGTCGGATAAATATTTCAGGAGACCAGCAGTAAAAGGGGAAAATACCATGTGTTTGGAGTTTTAGTACTCTCTAAGTACAGAAATTTATTTGCACCGAGCAGAAAGTAGACAGCAAGCATAAAAACACAGCCGAGTCCCCCTAGTAAAATTATTTATCAAGCTAACAAGGGAAGAACCCTCCACATACAACAAGCCAGGCAGGGAAAGACTCGCCTTTCTATTTTACCTTTGGGTTAGCAAACCAGTAAAAATGCCAACTGACAACCACTTCACATAAACATTCCTTTCTAAATGAGCTTCCTTGTTAGGGAGAAAGGGGAAAAAAATAAAAAGCATCCAAGCTCGGGACCAGGGTAGCTTTCGGCAGGAATTTCTAGCACGCTTAATCTGCCTCTTTCAAGCGCACGAAATATGAAAGAAGGCGATATGAATTACAGGTGGCGTTTGAATCGCCAATTAGAGCTTTATTAGTGTAAACACGCCTGCACCCTCATCAGGAAAGCCTCCTGCCCTGATGTCTCTCAGAAGCCTGGGCTGGGGAAAAGACTTTATCACGGCTCATTGGAATAGACATGAAAACATCCCGCGTCCTTATGTATTCACACACGCAGATATTTACATGTCCTTTACTGTGCAAGCTTGCCAGATATATCTTTGTGAAGGGTCATTTTAGGAACAAGACCCCAAAGTCAGTTTTGTACCGTTTATCTTAAGGACACCAAACTTTTGATTGTAAATTACAAGTGTGGTTCTGGAAGCGTTGCGATTGGTAAGAGAGGGGAGGTGCGGCGGGAAAAGAAAGAAGAGGAGGAGGAGAAAGCAGGAGAGCTCCTCAGAAGCACCCAGTGGCCGGACCTTAGTTACATTTTAAAGAAAACACTAGGAAGAGCTCTTCTCAGAGTCGCTGTATCCCCCACAGATAATGCCAATGAATCTGTGAAATCACTCAATAGATTCCCTTTCTTTCCTGAAGTCAAAATCTGACCAGTTAACCATGCTAATGATGTGGAAGGAAAACGTTTTTATTGTGGAAAGAAATGGTGTTCTTGTGTGTGTGTGTGCAGGGGGGGGAGTGTGTTCTGGGGTGTCACTGAATGACAGGGTAAGACACTGAGAAAAGCCAGGCAGACACTCTGGGCACAAGTTGAACCCCTTCCCCCCACCACCCCACCAATGTCTTAGAAAATGTAAATTCCTGGGCCTTCTAGCCAAAGTGAGTTTTTCATTACCAATATCAGCTGGTTCCAACTAAATAGGAGGAAAATAAAAAAAAGTCCAAACAAATTCTTCCTTATTTTCTTTTTTCCGCCATGGAACAAAGTGGCATTTCAGGACACCTCTGCGACACTCCTCTCTCTGGCTGGAGGCTTTTGTACCCTGGACTTCTCTCTTGTTTTCCAGGGTCAAGGCAAAAACTCCCCAACTCAAATTGTTCAAGACTAGCTTGGGAACTGGAGGCGCTATTTATCCCCAAATATGTGGAGAGAGAGGGCTTTAGGATAAGACCATGTGCTCTTTCTAACCATAATCTTTTCCCCTCCCTTCTCCTCCCCTTTCTTTCCTTTTTTCTTTCCTCTCTTCCTCTTTCCTTTTCTTTCTTTCCCCTTCCTCCCTCCCTTCTTCCTTCTTTCTTTCCTTCTTTTTTCCCTCTTTTCTTCCTTCTTTTCCTCTTTCCTCCCTCCCTCCCTCTCTTTCTGCCCTTACAGTGGGGGGGCTGGGAGGATGCCACCCAGTAAAGATGAGGACTGATGGCTCCAAAGCTCCAGATGAGCAGCTTCTTTTCGGCAGCAAGGACACATCTCCACTTTCATGGATGACTTTATCACAAGACAGCTGAGCGAGGCCAGGCTTTTGAAGCATAGGGATAAAGGTTCTGCGGTAACGTTTTTCACCCGGATTAGTGAAATATGGAGCAGGTGGAGACACTAGAGATATAAATAAAGAAGGTTTTCTGTGTTTGGAAGTCTCTAAAGACCCCTGGGGAGAAGGACAAGCTGGGAGCACCCAGACTGGACATTGGAGCCACCCAGCCTTGCAAGTCACAAAATCTGGTCTCTAGCCTGTGCCCATCCCCCCCTGGAAGTACCTGCTCATTACATCCTTTAAAAGCACCACCGGAGAAAGTTGGTGGCGGCCCATGTGTCTTGCCTCTTTGTATTTTACTAGACAACGCCAAGAAACAGACCTTTAAAAGAAGGGGGAAATAAGACATTAGAAAGGCAGGGGAAAACCAGAAACAAAATGGTCTTTGAGCATCAAGATAGAATTTCAAGGATGTGCTGGCTCTAGGAGGCCTGCAGGAAAAAGTAGATCGTCAAGGCTCAGGAATTCTGGTCTGTCTGCAGTGTGGAGACTCCAGACACTTCAGGTCAGTTCACACACCTTCTCAAATGCAGTGGGAAATGTATAGTGGGTGTCTTGGGATTTTTTTTTTAGTTTTGAAAAGCTTTAAATTTTTCTTTTAAAAAGAGGAAAGAAGGGAGAAAGGGATGGAGAGAAAAAGGAGAGAGAGAAACTGAGACAGACACAGAGACAGACAGAAAAGGAGGAGGAAGAGCAGGAGGAAGGAAGGAAGGAATGAAGGAAAGAAGAAAGGAAAGAAAGGAAAGAGGAAGAGAAGCAAGAAAGAAAAGAGGGAGGGAGGGAGGGAAAGAGAGGGAGGGAGGGAGGGAGGAAGGAAGGAGAGAAGAAAGGAAAGAAGGAGAGAAGAAAGGAAAGAAGAAGAGAAGGAAGCAAGAAAGAAAGGAAGGAGGGAAGGAGGAAGGAAGGAAGGAAGGAAGGGAGAGAGGGAGGGCGGGAGGGAGGGAAGGAAGTAAAAGCAGCAAACAGAAAATTCTGTTCTGCTCAGTGCTCAGTGTGTCAGAACCTCCCCCCACCAGCTTTCCCCCCTTTCCTGCACATCAGGAATGAGCCTCATTTTAAAATATAAACAAGCCAGAGGCACACCACAGCCCTATAGAACCCAGACCTTTAATTAACTACCATCCCTAACCAAAGGTCTCTATTTTGATTAACTGTACAGAGAGAGAGTCAACCTCAATTCGAGTGCCTAGAACCCCTTTAAATAATTACAAACCATGACTCGATCCTGCTGCTTGGAGCGAGCAGGAGTCAAGAAAGAAAGGGAGCAACTTTGTGTGTGGAACCCAATTTAAAGGAAGATGACCTCGGGGTCAATTTCTCCGAGCATCTGAGATCAATTCAATTCTCACCTCCACCGTCTACCTCCTCGCAAATGAACTTACAGCGGTTTTCAATAGCTGGGAATGAGTGCTGCACAGGGCGCATGGGAATAACCACATTATCGGATGATGCCCACCCAGCAGAGGGAAACGGGAAACACAGTCCTGTCAACCAAACTTTCCTTTCCCTGTCATTCCTGGGCTGCCACTCTCCAGGGTGACTAAGAGATTCATCCTTGAACTACTAATCAGGTGCTAATGTCTTCCAGGGGCTTACATCCCAGACCTCTGATTCATAAGGACCACCAGGATGCCATGGGTAAACCCCACAGCCTATTTGGCTTCCCCAGTAGGCACCTGAACTCACACCATTCCCACCTTCATTTGGTATTAGCACCATCGAAAAGACAAGACACACTGATAGCTTTCTTTTATTTCCCGTGGATGCTTCTAAGAGAGACACCTCCCCACCCTGGAGGATTTCCAGTGGCTTTCCCTTGTTCCCAGCTTTCTCCAAATATGAACAGTTCAAACAAACAGAAACACAAACAAGCTCCCAGTCCTGCCGCTGAACTCATTTATTGCTGATAATTTCATTAAGTGCCAGGAAAAGCAAAAAAAAAAAAAAATGCAGACACAGAACTTGACAGTCATTTTCTGGAAAGGAGGAAATGAAAAGATTTAGCGAGGGGTGGGCCAGAGGAACTTCAACTCTGGCCTGGAAGGCCAGTAGCCAATCTTTGGTTGTTGACAGGTGACTTCAGACAGGTAATTGACAGCATATTTTTTTTCTTTCAAGAGATGCTTCTTATGGAAGCATTATATTAACTTGGTGTAAAGAGGTCTGTTTGTAATCCCCTACCCTACACACAAGCACTCACGCGCATGTGCACACACACACACACACACACACACACACACACACAATGCATAATGTTTCTTCAGCCCTCCCTTTCAACAGTCTCCCAGAGCTAATTGAGAATAATGCTTGCATTACGTGGCCTGCTATAATTAATTGATTAGTGTGTGTGTGTGTGTGTGTGTGTGTGTGTGTGTGTGTGTGTGTAGGGGTGGGTACAGTCTAAATAAGTGAACAGCAACAACAGTGTACAATCAGCGAGCCTGGAATTATGAACCACTTTAAGACAAGTCTTGTCCCCCAATTTCATCAGCGACTAAGGATTCCAAATGCAGTAAGCTTGAAATACACTCCTGCTTGGTCACCATCACAAATGCCCAAGCAAAGACTGTGTCATGTTCTTGGTGGGAGGTTTCTTCTGAATATCTATGGTGCAGAGGCCCACCGTAGCCTTTGTGGAGGGCGTCAAGTCCAGCCATTTGGACTTTGTAGAGGTACCAAGAAATCGGAACTTACAACCTGGTTACATGAAAAGCAGAGTTCACCGCTATAGCATGCTTGTATCTGGATGATTGTGGACAATACGGAAAGTCAGCTGAGTGAAACAGAAACGAGATTCCTGGAGATTTTGTCTTATGGTCTCATGTCACGTGATGGCTTTCCTTATGTTTGACAACTTTTTGAAGTCTTATGATTGGCCCAGGGGAGAAGAGAGAAGGTCATGTCTAGATTGTAAAGCTTAGTGGGGAAAGTAGGTTGGGTGTATGAGAGTAAGGTGGGCTTTTACAAGTCTCTTCAGCATCTCCTGCCAGTGGCAAGACAGCCAGGAACAACCTCTCCCTACCGTGTGTGCTCCCTGCCCCACCCCAAGGCAGTTCTGGAAGACTTGGTTGCATCCGGATGGGTCTAAGTCAATGTCAGGAACATCTAAAACAGGTAGAACACAGACAGTAGCAGGCCGTGGCCCGTCAGAACCTTCCAATGCAAGAGCAGGTTCGGAAAACAGGCCTAGCTTCCACTGTGGTGCAAATCGTGGGTAGGTCATTGATCACGTTAGTACAACATATGCTGGGAGACAGCCTCAAAAGCCACCCTGAGCACCAGGGTCAAACAATATCATTACTTGTTGCCATGGCGATTAGTCACACCCCCCCAGAGTCAGGGATCCATCGATCAAGTTTCAATCAAGCAGTCAGATCGGGAGAAAGGCAGACAAATCATGCTTAAGTGTGGAAGCACACGTTGAAAGACTTTTCTGCAAGAACGCAGCCTAAGAACACCATGCATTGGGCTGATTTGCATATGAAAGGCTGTAACACGTAATGGACAACTTTACTTTTTTGATCCAGGCAGGGATGCTCCTGAAACAGAGAGTTTCATGTTTTTATCATCGCTCTGGACACACATTCTGTAACGTGTTCAGGAGCCACCATATCATCTAGACCGCATGTCTGAGAATAAATAAAAACAAATAAGTAGAAAAGGTGGTACACCAAATAATTTGAGCTTCATTTTTAGAACCTAGTTTAGCAGCCAATAGCCAGAAATAACCCGCAAAGCTGTACATGTCTGGGCTTCCACTGCTGAAACCCTTTAAACTAAAGCAAGAACATAAACTAAATAACTTTCCCAAGAGCTCCAGCTACTGAACTTTTTATGTATCAGCTTATAATATCTAATACCACAGAGTCACTTCAAGGAATTGTCTTCCAGCTCCCCCAATTCCCCACCTGGCCAAACGCCTTTCTCTTCTTTGCTCTTGCCTGTCAATCATGACAGAGCTGAAACTTGATTTCTTTCCCACCAGTAACCTTATATGAAATATTACCAGGAGGGTCAGGACCAGTGTGAACCTTGCTTTTAGAGTTCATTAACTCTTTGCTCAAAATGGATGGTTTCAATGTCAGAAAACCTGCCGGCGGACCTAGAGCATTGGATTTAATAAGTAGGTAGGTGGCTTTCGAATTACAATGATAAAGACAGGGACCAGGAAAGAATAAGACATTGCTATGACATGCAGGCACCGAATAAACTCACCTCAGAGGTATACACTGAATTCAGATCTACATATGAACGCTACTGCAGATGTTATTTTGTGTATGGTTAGCACTGAGAGAGAACCCACATTGTTGTTATCACAGTCCAGTAATTAAAAATGAGACTCTCTCTCCACAGCAGCATGTACATGTAAGTAATCGGATACTGTTTTTGAGGAGAGGGGGAAAAAATGAGTTCAGTCTCTCCCCCTCCTACTTTCTTTTTCAACGCATGGACTATCTCAAGTACCTTCTTTTCCACAGAACAGCAATTTGACAGTGTGACTTTTTCCCCCCCTCCCCAGTTTTGCTAGAAACCAGAAGAAGAAAAAAAAAGAGAAGTATTTCATGCAAATATCTCAGCAAGCAAAACTTTTAATGAAAAAAATCATATTTTGTTTCATAAGCCAAAGAGAGGTAACAAGAATGCATAACACCACGACACTGTAATTATTGGTGTAAGAGTGTGGGTCTAGCTCTCCAGATGGAGAGCGTTCGTAATTAAATCCATGCTGCGATACTTGTAGTTGAAAACCCCATTTAAATAGCTCGATGTTATTTATTCATTTTTTTAATAGATGAAAATCAGATTTCGGCCTCCTTCTTGTCCCCCACTCTCCCATTCTGCTACCAAGTGAAGTGTCTGATTGGGGGACAAAGGAGGGTTCCCTGTCACATGTGGATTCAGAAGGAAGGGTACAATGCTTGGAAATTATTCTAAAATCTCCAGTGTTGAGTATGGACTGGATTTAATGCAACTGTAAATTTGGAATGCTTATGAAACCAGGTACAGCTGACCGGTGTCAATTTTTGCCCAAATTCATCCACATTTTCTAACATTCCAGGAGAGGACAAACTTTATCATGGTCCGTAGTTAAGTGGGGTGTGAGAGGAGACAAAAGAGAGTCGAGAAATCTCTTCCAACTGGATTAGGGTACAGGAGACTGGACAATCCATGTAAGGAGACCATGCATGATGGGTCTCACACAGATTGCTCATGTCCCCACACGGCAGCGACGAGGACCTCCACGCCTGCCACCTGGGAGACTCGATTTGCAAGGAAACAAGAAGAGCAGTCAGCTTCTCCCAGCTGCAGGATCAGCAGCATCTCTCGCTTGCTTGCTTTCCCTCTTATGGCAAACTCACTGGAACAAGCACATGCAAATTAAAAATCGAGGTGTACCTGTTGGGCTTCGGACAACGGTATTGCTCACATCACTGATGTAGAAGATTCCCTTGGGTACCTGATTTAGCAAATATATTAAAAT
The DNA here is from genome assembly GCA_023101885.1 of Typhlomys cinereus. NCBI lineage: Eukaryota > Metazoa > Chordata > Mammalia > Rodentia > Platacanthomyidae > Typhlomys > Typhlomys cinereus. The sequence continues at coordinate 695,164 of JALPQD010000486.1, forward strand.
AAACAAAGGCTAATTAATAACCAGGAAGACGTGACTGGCGGACAAGTATGTTCAAGGCAGCTTGACTATCTGTGATAAGGGCAGAGGGCTAACACAGAGGGACTGGCCTCTCTATGTGACGGCAGCCAGAGGAAGGGTATAACCCACAGAGCGTATGAGTTTCCTCTCAACTGTGGCTTGATAGAACTACAAACCCACCAGCCTGGCAATCTGAACCATTTTGGAAGCTGCCCCCAATTCATAGGGAAACCAGGGATTGTCGGTTCATCTCGGGGGATGGGAATCATTTCTGACAGGTTTCTTTATCCTCCCGTGGAGGATCCAGTGGCTCAGCTCTAGGGGCTCCACAACGCACTATAGTCCTTACTCTGCCCTCTCCCCTCGCTGTGGTCTGTTGCTTCTCTTAACAAGCAAAACCATTGAGTTACCACCCCTTTATGTCTTTAATTGTCTTTTCTGTTGAAATTAGTAGGCAAGAGTACTCAGAAACAAGTTATGAAAATGAGGTTGCTTTAAAAAAAAAGGCTTTCAGCTTCACAGTGAATAACAAAACATGGTAATTCAAAGTACTTACCTTTCTATGGTTCAAGAACCCTTTATTGCTATTAGCTGTACTATGAGAAGCAAAATAACGATCATTTACTGTACGGAGCCCAATATTTTCCAGAGAGCAGTTTAATAACAAAGCAGAATTGTCATTTCTTCCTATAGTTAGTCACACTATACCAGTTCCGACTGTCAAAATATATTTAAAATCTAATTTAAAAAATTCAACACAGTTACGGGAACTCTGCACACGATAACTGCAATAAACTAGTAAGTCAATCTAATGTGTTTTTTTATTCCCTTACATTCCTATCTGGGGGTGCCTTACAACTGTTGGGCAGAAATAGAACAGAGTTCTTTTGCATTCTGAATTCTGTAGGTTATTGTAGCCAAACACATGTCTTTCTCATGTAAATTGTCACTGTGGATAAGCCTAATTTCTTTAAACACTTTTTTTTAAAAAAAAAAAAATCTGAGTACTAAGGCTATGCCCAGACACAGGAAGGGATAAACATATATGTACCCTTACACCTGTCTGGGCTGCATGAGATTTATTCTCAATTCCTGTTAGAGCTGCTGTTTAAAACATGAAGGGTTAGACCCCTCTCCTGCACCTACTCATCTCTTGCCAAATATATATATATATATATAAATAAGAAACACACTGAAATTCCCAAACTCGCAAGTGTTCTTCTGTGCTTGAAGCCTCAGGGGTGAAGCTCTAAAAATAATCGAAATGAAAATTTCCCATTGAAGGCAAATGTTCTTTTAAAATAAAATCTTGAAGAGTCACAGAATCTCATACACAGGCAAGTGAGTAGAACTTAAAGTCTCAGAAATTGTGGGAAGAATGGTGTTGTGGTTCCGGGTGACGGGGGGGGAGCGGGGGGGGGACTTAGGGGGGTTAGGACATATGTTGAGCTTTGGCAGGAGAGATTCACATGAGATCATATACTGGTGAGGCATTTTTCAATTTTAGAAAAATATTACGAAGCAATAATTGGATGTTCTAGGCTTTGTAAAATGCTGCCTCCCTCCCCCCACCCCCCACGCCCGTTTTCCCTTCCTGACCCCATCGTTGATCGGCTCTGTTATTTTTGGAGAAAAAGCACCAGCTTCATTAAATGTAATATTTGGCACCTTGCCTGAAATCTCATAAAACTGATGTCCTTTTAAGATCATTGGTATCCTTTTGCTTAAGATGACCTCTACTCTCTGGCTACCCCGGGGAACCCACCCTGATATCCAGGCATTTACTCCTCAAATCAAAGTGGAGAGGGTCGTGTTTGCACACTGAATAGTTCACAAGCTGGCTTTTCAAGCTGGACCAGGATACTGTAATCTAAGCCACATGGCTGGCAACAGCCTCTTTCGCTAACCGGTGAAGAGTTGTTTTTTATAGCACAAAAGCATGGGCTGATGCACAAGCAATGTCTCCAAAGGGCTCACAATCCCCTCATAGAGGATGAGGTGAATCAAAATGTGGAAGACCAGCCCTGAAAACATGTCACCAGTTGTCCCTGTGTATCCCACACTGGGCCCTGTTGACGATGAAGGAAGACCCACGGATTCAGGCTTGGATTGTCTTCAGCTGACCAAAGGCCGAAGGAATGGATCAACTGCCTACACCATTATTTCCTAAAGTGGAAACTGTAATCTTTCTTTGAATGGACTCCCACTTCAGTGTGTTCCTTTAAAGGGGCCCCATAAACAAACACACACATCTCAGAGGCCAAAATACATTGAATTCATCACCTAAAAACAGACTAGCAAAGTATTACCTTTTACTACATCCATGGTTGTCTTCGGGTATTTATTTTTTACTCTTATCAAATGTGATCTTTTTTTTTTTTAAGGTACTTGTCTAGAAGTATCTGGGGTGTTTCTTTCATTGTTTTGACTTCAATATATTTATTTGCACAATTAAATCCTTCACTCAATACAGACAGAAAGAAAAAGGATGGTTGCTTATGAGGGAGGCCGGAAGATAGCCTAGCTTTGCAGAAGAGGGGCCTTGAGTGTCAGGGATCTTTTCTGAAAGGAATTCTCCTCCTGTGGGGACAGTTACAAAGAGCCTGATTAGTCTGGAGATGTGTTGAGATCCCAGAAAGCAAAATAACACCCTTGGGGGAAACCCTAGTAAAGCGGGCTCGGCTGACTTTCCTTTGTGACACGCATCAAACTCTAGACCACACTGAAATTAAAAAAAAAAAAAAAAAGAATACCCCCCAAATCAGTCTCTCTCTCTCTCTCCTCCTTCTCTATCCAACCAAGGCAGAAGACAGGAATAAAATCTGGGAAATGGGCCGGCAAACAGATAACATTACAGTATAACCTCATCCGAGCAGAAGGCTCCTGGGTGCTGGCGGGTGGGAAGAGGGGTCTCCTTATGAACCTGGGTGGGGGGAGCTCTCTCACTTGCTCCTAGAACTGCTCCAGCAGCCCTTGGCACTTGTAGTCCTGCTGACCCCAGAGAAAGTCTTCCCAGCACACATCGGAGCCCCTTGCAGGGACCCCCTGGAGCCTGACCAGGTCCAGGGCCCTAGGATGTGCTGGGTGTGACCCCCCCCAGGGGCGGCCCTGGCGCCTGACTGACTCCTGGGCATCTCAGAGACTGTCCCCCTCTTGCAATGAGCAACTAGCTTCTGGAGAGGGCCTGGAGCTGTGGTTGGTGTGGGGGGATGGGGGTTGGAGGAAATCACTGACCACAGGCTGGGCTCCAGGCGGCTAGCACCTGCTGTGACCATTCAGAGGGAGTCCAGCATGCTGACCCCTCAGATCCAGCCACAAACAGGCCAGTTTTGCAGCCGGAACCCACAGGACAGGTGTATGTTACACAAGGCCCGGGCAAAGTGAGTACTGTGCCACTCTAATAGTGGTGATGAAGAGAATCTGCTCTGGGTGCTGGGATAAGACCCACCTTCATCATTTCTCTGACTCCCAGCTGCAGCCAGCGTTAAACATCAGGGAGCCATGCAGCTCCACGGTCAGCTCCCCGAAATTCTCCAGACTGCTTCCCATCTCTGTCTTTGCCTGAACTTAAACTGGACCAGGATGACTTGTGGCTGCTGAGCACCTCCTGCCCAGAGGGCACTGCCCCTTGTGACACGCTGGGGGGCCTGCTGACAGTCAAGGAGTGGATCCAGGGGCTGGAGAGGTGGCTCAGGGGTTAAGCCTCCGCCTTGCAGGCCGAAGGTCCTGAGTTCGGATCCTAGACCCCACGTATAGACAATGGGCGGAAGCGGGGGCGGCCTGCGCTTCTGGTCCTGGTAGGGCGGAGCCTGTGAATCCCGCCGCAGAGTAAACAAGGAGGAGGTGGAGGCAATCCGTGGTGGTTCCCGAATTTGCCCGTGGTTCTACGCGCACACGCATACATGCACAATTGAATAAATAATAAAAAAATTAAAATAATCTAAAAAAAAAAAAAGGAGTGGATCCAGGATAGAGCAGGGGTTAGATTTATGGGGTCCCGGACCTGGGTGCTAATGACCTCCCTACTCTGAGAGATCTCTGGGGGTTCTGGGGGTCTGATGTTTCCTTGGCATTGCTCCTGCAAACAGATCTTTTTTGGGGATCCCGAGGATGACCTGAGGTAAACCCGAGTAGTTGGAGGTCATAGGTCAAGATCAGCCTTTGTTAGAATAGCTTTCCCGAGCCTTGGACCTGGGAACTGGGTGGGTTCTTATCTGCCTTCCCGGCCTGGACTGAGCCACATATTGTCCTGCTTCAGACCTCAAACCTTTTTTTCTTCTGCCAGATCCCCAATGGGAGGTGGTCAGAAACTCAGTGGGGGAAGGGGTCTGTGGCGGTCACTGAGAACCGGGACCAATATGGGCGGCTAAAAGGGACACACATATGCCCTTGATCAGTGTCCTTGAAGAGCCTCTGCTTCCCTAGGAGGTGTGATGGCGTCACTAATTCAGACAGTCAACCAGGAGAAACCTGACTGAGAACGCAGCTGGGAAACAGGGAAGGTTAAGAACCCAAGTAGTTAAAACCCAGAAACCTAGGCGTGAAATCAAATCAGCCAGGCTGGTTTGGAAGTGAGGGTGCATGAGGCAAGGGACTCAGAACCATTTCTTTTCCTCCTCTTCTCCCCTTTCCCCCATTCCTTCCTTCCCTCCGCTAAATCAGAAGGCACTTCTCCCTCACACTGGCTTTCTGAGTTAATGCCCCCTTTCCGATCATAACGAAAAATCCACTATGAATCTGGGCAAAAGGAAGGTTTGTGATGTTGCAATCCAAAGTCCTAATTTTAAGGAACTTGGTGGGGGGGGATAGTGAAGGTTGTCCTTATTTAACAAAAAGGAAAAGAAAGTGAAATGTGTTGGAAGCATGAAGAGGCTGCCAGCTGATGACCTCCCCCTCCAGAAAGGAATTTTACATTCTGGGCATGACGCCGCTCTATGCAGGACATGTTGGGGGAGTTTCCTAAACCCATCCAGTTCTGAAGGGAGCCATCTAAACATCTCATTGCAGTGTGTGTGGCTGATGTGCCCTTCTTGTCTTGACCTGGTTCTGTTGGGCAGACACATGCGGAATACTGCTTATGGAGCACACACACACACACACACACACACACACACACACACACACACACACACGCGCGCGCGCGCACGCCTGCTTCCAAACGTAAACAATGAAAAGCAGCTAGAATGTCATTAAAGACAGAGTGTAGTGACCTTATAGTTGGAGTATTGGGTCTGACTTTGGACCAAGTAAGTGCTACCACTATCAAATATTCTTAAATGTTCCTGCACTCTTAAATCACACGCTCATGATCACCTCAAAATTCTCCAGTTAGAGTGGAGCCCCCCCAATCATTTCCTAAATTGTAGGGACATTTTCTACGTGTATGCATGTTTTTTCAAGAAAGGGACACGGGTGCTCCTCCAGGCTGATCTGTAAACGGAAGCTGACTTTGACCCACTAAGCAGAGCAAAGTCTCGGGGCTTGTTTGCTGCCCCACTCAGGTCCTTGTGGCAGACCGGGTCCTTTCTCACCCCCTGCTGTGGCTCAGAGTGTGGCACCCTGGCTTGGCCCTGTCTCCAGGCACAGCAACTGGAGTTTTGTTTTTGTTTTTTTCTGCTTGTTTGTTTCATTTTGTTTTGTTCTCTAACCGGTCAAGACGGCCCCAGTTTACAGATTTTCCTTTTTCTTTCTTTCTTTCTTTCTTTCTTTCTTTCTTTCTTTCTTTCTTTCTTTCTTTCTTTCTTTCTTTTTTTTTTTTTTGTTAATATCCCAACCAACATGGAACAGGAGGAGACACTCACGTTCTCTCTGTCCTCTCTATCCCTTGCTAGAGGGGGAAAAAGAAATGTCAGAAAAAAAAAAAATTAACTAGGATAGGGCCAAGCCTGGCGAGAATTCTCTTATGGGGTTTCCAGTATGTGTATTTTGGAAGTTTATGTGCAAAGTCACAAAAGCTATGTCATGAGGTGGATTCAGACTTTTCTTCTTCTTCTTTTTTTTTTTTCTTTTTAATAATTGTGAATTTGATTCTAACTCAGCATCCTGGGCTATTCCTCTTCCCCAGACTCGGGACATCTTTTGAGGTGAGACTCTAAGAGCACAAACAAACTTTGGGGTGTTCGGGACAGTGTTGAATATTCCGTGTGTGTTCTGAAGAAGAACCTGGGGTGAAGAAAAAAATTACATAGACTTTGTCTGTAGAGAAAACTATCTCAGGAAGGTTCTCGGGACCAAATAACCAAAGGAAACTAAGACGTTTCTTTCAAGCAAGGGGCTGAATTAGTCTTTAAGAAATCAAATTGAAGTCAGTCCCTTGCCAAGCCACGCTGTCAGCCTTCCACAGCTTGGGAGCCGACTTCCTATTTCTCTCTCACTGGAGGTTTGCGCTAAGGCCCCAGAGTTTGGGGGAGGGGGGTGAGTTTTCCTTCCTGCCTGCCTTGATCAGATGGATAGATGCCTGTCACCTGTGTATTACCATCCTATGTTATCTCAGTCTTCAGCGACCAACAGACCACGAAACTAAAGATGTCCACGTGACAATAAGACTTTTAAATATATTGATCGGCCTGTGATACTGTAGGAGTTATTTTATCAAGCCGAGAATATGTGGCTATGGAGATGTCTGCCTAAACTAAAACAGCCATTTGAGGGAATGTACAGCATCCAGAAATGTCCCAATGTGTCACCGAGAGACCGCTAGGAGTATGGCCAGAAAGCCAGTGGTAAGCCAGACCCCAAGAATGTCTACTCTTTTGCTCTCTGCCTATGCCTTTAGTATCAAAGCTGGTGACTTGGCAAGGGGGAGGTCTTATTTAACAGGCAGACGAATCTAGAACTGCTGCTACTAAATTAAAAAGCCCAGGGTAAAGGTGTAAGGGAGGAAAGCCCTCTGTGTCAGCATGGTCAGTAATAAAGTAGAACCGTTCCCACGGGAGTGAGCTATATGGAATGCCACCAGCAGGGTTCCTGGCACAGAGATGCCAGGGAAAGGTCTAGATCGCAGATTTATCTGCTGGGCCTATTTGATGTCATTATATCACTATGTCAGATGTTTTGTAAAAAAATTACGACTTTTTTTTTAAAAAGCAAACATGCAAAAAGCTGGGCAATTAAAAGGAAGTGATTTTTGTGAGCATCAGGGAGCGGAATAAAGAGGAAAGGGGCTGGAGCATGGGGTACGAGGGTTGGGTGTCTTAAGTTTGGATTCTGTTACCCCTTGTTTGCTTTTCTAGCCAGGGCTAATAAACAACACGTTTGACAGCTCAGAAACATACAACACTAATGTCCCCGGGGTCTGAACGAGCCACACAGGGGCCCTAGTCTTCGAGGGCTACGGGCCTGGTAACTGTTTGGGTTGAAGAGTCATTTTTCTTTCCTTACTACAACTCTCGTCTAGGAAGACAGTAAAGAGTAAAAATTTGTTGTTAAAAACACACATGCCTATACATGTTTTTAAAGTACTGTCAGTTTTGGGAAAGTTTTCCTTATAGATGATATATAGGTATTTTGGTAGATTTTTAAAAATAATATTCTGGGTTGTATGGAGATCACACCTGTTGGGTTATATGCATTGTACATGGCTAAGCATCCGTACTCTTTGCGACAGTCCATAAGTCCCTCAGACGGGAGGCATGCCCAGCCTTTTATAGTGTGGAGGTTACACACTGAATACTTCTTCTCTAATACAACCATTTCTTTTAAGAAGGAGATGAAGCCAAAATTCAGACTGAGTTGCTCTCTAAAATTGCAAATAACAATTACATATAATTGTTTTATATATGTATATATATTAATGTTCAGTGCTTACAAAAATTCCATCTCATAAATGCTCTATGCACACACTACTGAAGCTTCCAAAATGTGGCGTACCTCACTCCTGGGGTTCAACTTGTGAAGGGAATCAGTACTGTAACTGGAATGAAAGGAATTTTAACACTATTTAGACAAAGACCCAGAACTCAGAGGAAAGCTGGATTTCCTGATAAGGTTTCTTCTTCTTTTTTTTTTTTTTCTTTTTAATTTAGGAATCTATTTATAATGATTTACACTTCATCTGAATATCATGCTTTGTATAAAAAAAAAGAAAGAAAAAGACACTTTTCTGTAAGTGTGTATTTGCTACTCTCTCTCTCTTCCGAAGTTTGTCTGATTTCTAGAAAGTCAGCCGATCTCATTTTCACCAAGATTTCTGTTTTATTTTCTAATGTCCTGAGCCCAGACTGGCTTCCCCTATGGAATGGCGTCGAAGAATTCTATGGCAATGCTAATTGATGTGTCACTGATTCATCCGCTACACTCAGGACCCATTATTTTTGCTGGAAATAATGGAAACAACTGTGTCCCTGACTGTCACTCTTAATCTGAGACCAATATTTGCCTGTCTATCTAACACCTTCCTAGAATCCTGAAATTCACTGAGCCTTCCCCCGGGACAACGTGAACCTATGCTAGGGTTGTGATCAGGGAAATAAAAACTTCTAGAGTCCAGGACAGCTCAGTCCCAACACAGGGGAGGTTCTCAGGCCAGTCTTCAGTTAAGCAAGATGCAGTATGGATGTGTCAGGCATCTCCCAGATCATAAAGCAAGGTCAAACACTAAAGGGTAAACACACAGTGTCCCCTTGTGCTATCCGAAAGAGGCATGGAAGCAGGACTCTTGAGTTTCCCTAAACTACCTGTTTTCTTCAAAATTCGGCCTTCGCTCCCACTTGCAGTTTTATCTTTGGGGTGGATGGGTGAGGGGTGGGGGGAGAAAAAGAAAGAAAAAAGACAGAGAAAAAGAATCGAAAACAAGACAAAAACAGAAGTCATTGTGTTTGGCCACATTTCTCAGGACAGTGCTGGCTTTGTCTACTATCCTGTTAGTTCCAGGGGAGTTGGATTGAAAGAGAAAATGCCCGTTTCTGAAACATCAGTCGCACACATCAGTCTGTCTTAAATGGGTCAGTGCTTAGAAGCACTTGAAGGATCCTAGATCTTCCCAAGTGATGGCTGAAGTAGACCCCGTTAGGATGGGGGTATGCCAGGAAAGCAAAGTGTCATCACACCAAAGCATCGTTTTCTCCTTAGATATTTTGGGGATGCTCAATGTGACCATCTTGCCTATGTGGAGACAACTCACAGATACTCCCAATGCCTATGATCTGTTAAAAGAGTTAAACCCAGATATGAGCTGGGAGCTAGGCAAAGGAAGAGTGGATTTTCTTTCTTTCTTTCTTTTTTTTCACATTTAACATAAATGACCTGCAAGTTAAAGGGGGGAAAAAAGCAGCCAAACCAAACAACTTTGATTTGTTCAGAGTGTTTATGGCAGGTCTTGTCAGACTTTGCTAACAAGAAAATCACTGCGTGTAAGGGAAGAAGGAAAAAAGAATCAATTTGGGCCTAAAGACAAGAATTGTTTATTGTTACCACTAAGTGCATGTGTGCGCCCAAGTCACTACTGATGGGACAAACTGACAGTTCCTCTTTTTTTTTTAGATGGACTTGGATCATAAGCCTATAGCCACGGTCAGAAAAGCCAGCTTCATCTCTCTCTCTCTCTCTCTCTCTCTCTCTCTCTCTCTCTCTCTCTCTCAATCTCTCTCTTTTTCTCTGTCTCTCAGTGGCTCAACTCAATGGAAGAAGTTGTCATTTGAATCTACATTAAAGACAATTATCACTAAGCAGGGACATATATAATTTTCACCCTGCATTATCACCTCCAGCTCCTCCTTCCAGTAGGAAAAAAAAAAAAAAAAAGATGTATCCTATATTTCGCAGGCCGATGTTGGGCCCAGTTAAAACTGTCTACTAAGAAACTGAGTACAGAATCAAAAAAATTGCAGTTTATTATTGTAGATTATTCTTTCTCTTGATATAACCAGAATTGAAAATGAAAGAAGCAAGAAGAGCAACACGCGTGGTTAGTCAGTAACTCAAGATATAAAACAATTTTGCACAGCAAAATACGTAAAAGAAAAGTAACTGACAAGATTTTTTTATATTTATTGTGGTAAGATTTGCTTTTCATTTGTTTTTTAAAGACAGGATGTCAGTCCCTGAAAATAACATTTACTGATTATTGCCTTTAAAACTGTGGATTTTTTTTAGTTACAGAAAATCCAGTTCTGCACCACAATACATCTGTAAAAAAATCTGCATTGTCTTAAATCTGTGCAGTAATGCCATTTATATAACTGCATAAATTTTATTAGCGTTCTAAACAGTTTTGCATTTTTTTGTATTATTTGCTTGCAGGTTATATCTTAGTGCAATTCAGTCCCAAATACTTTAATTTCAAAAAAAAAAAACCCATACATTTTGAATGTAAAATACCCCTACAGATATAAACAGGGGTGTTTCCCCCTTTTAATACTTTGGTTTTCGATACAGTCAGTGGTATAGCAAAAACTACACATACCCAACTCATATTTAAGTTGCAAGCACATGCTTCGTGAGCTACTTTTTAAACAGTCCCCTTGCAAACTCTAACCCCCCTTAACATTACAACAGTAAACAACTTAGTGCATCAATCTTTAAAAAAATCTACACCTACACAGACCTAACTCTTTCAAATGTATCTATAACATTCCTTTATCTGTAGCATACATTTTAACTGGGCTAACAGATTATAAAAACTAGAATTAAATTATATACTAGAAACCCATAGTATTCCATATTTGACAATGACCAAAAGCTAAAAAAAAAAATAAAATTAAACAAACCAAAAATAATCGGGGCAGATTTCTTTCTTCTTCTTATTCTTCTTCTTTATTTTTTTTTTTAAATAAAATTTAGACTGCTTTCGGCAACAGCACAATTTAAGTCCCCAAAGTGGGGCATCATCCTTACTGAAAAGAAAGCATTTAGTACGAGCTCTGTAATTTTTGCCATGTTAAATCTGTCGCCCAGTCTGGTATCCCTGACCAGGAATTCCTTCAGCGCATGTACAACGGGAAGAGGCTGCAGTTCTTAGTAACTCAAAGCAGTTTGAAGTAGATAGATGCAAACTTTCACGGGAACAAGGCTCTAGGGATGCACTTTTTGTTGCTGTTGTTGTTGTTGCTCTGAACTCTAAAAAATTATGAGATAATAAAACGAAAATATGAATGCCATGCGCTAAGTCTTCAAACGTCCATTTCCAAGCCAAAAGGGAAAAAAAAGGAAAAAAAAATAATTATACCGTACATGTCCAGCATGCAGGCTTTTTTTTTTATTAATATAATGTCTCTTTTCCATAAAGTCTTTGAAACAGTTATAGTTCATTGTTCCTAAGACAAAGTTGCAAGCATCCTAATGCATGAGATGAGAATGAGTTATAGTTTTGTTTGTAATGGCAGACTAAAACTCTCAGATTTGGCATCCTAAGGCCAAAACTCACAAGTCACACCCAGAAGGTTGAAGTAGGCTTGATTGTGGCAGGTTCAGGAGGCTAATTTTGCCCTATTTTAGCATAACAATGCTAAAAACACCCCGGATGGAACTCAGCATGCTGCTCTCAAATCTATGACAACAGTTCACATCTTTTTTTCCTTTGCAAGTTCAATCTCACAGGAAGAACTCGGGAGGCAGGGGGGAAAATTTTTTGCTTTTTTTTTCTTTTATCTCAGAGGACTTGGAAGAGGGTGTGAGTGTGGGGGCTGGTCCACACAGCAAGCTTAAAAAAAGAAAAAAAAAAAAAAGAAAAAAAAGAAAAAGAAGAAAAAAAATCCAAACAAAACAAACACACACACAGAAAATGAACACCAGCTCATGAACTGAAAAAGAAGGAAAAAAATGCGATTGATGAAGACTTCAAAGGTGAGTAATAGTTCACATGAAGGACTCTGCTGAGATCTTTGACCGGTGTGCAAGTCAGGGGTTGGGGGTGTAAAAAAACCATGCTAGCAAGTTATGGGGGGATTTCAAATTGGCAATCCATTAGCCAGCACCCCTGTCCTCCCCAATTCAAAACAGCCGCCACCACCACAAACTTAGAGCAGGGTGTGTGTGTGTGTGTGTGTGTGTGTGTGTGTGTGTGTGTGTATACACGCGCGCGCGCGCGCACAGGGGGCCCAGGCCTGACGAACTCGGTAGGGAAGGAGGGGGCGAGGTGGTGGCAGCGGGGCTCTGTAACTAGCAAGCCCACTCTGGAGCCGACCCCCACGGAGCACTTAACAAGGTGGCTAGCTGGGATCGCATGTCACACTCACATGAAAAATTCGGGAGAGGACGGGTTGTCGCTGCTGGAGCCGTTTTCTCGGAAGCCGCTGCTCACCAGCTTCTCGTATTTTTCCTTGTACGCGTCCCTCTCGCGCACCAGCCTGGAGATCTCCTGCTTGAGGTGGTCGACCTGCTGCAGCAGCTGGTTCTTCTCGGACTCCAGGACGTGTCTCTGCTGCACTCTCTTGAAGCGGCAGGACTGGGCATAGCCGCGATTTTTCAGGGTCCGCCTCTTCTGCTTCAGCCGGATCACCTCCTCCTTGCTGACCCCGCGCAGCTGCCGGTTCAGCTCGCGCACCGACATGGTCACCAGCTGCTCGTCGGAGAACCGATCGTCGAAGTGCAGGCCGCCCGCGGCGTGGTGAGGGTGCAGGGCGCCCCCCGCCCCCGCCGCGCCCCCGCCGCCGCCGCCGCCGCCACCGCCGCCGCCGCCCCCGGCACTGGCCGGGCCACCGCTGCCCGCGCCGCCCGCGCCGCCCGCCGAGGCGGACGCGCTGCCCGCGGCTCCCGGAGCGCCGGCCGTCGGGTGGTGGTGGTGGCCCGCGGCGTGGTGATGATGGTGATGGTAATGCTGACCCGCGCCGCTCTGCGCGGCGGCCGCGGCGATCACGGCGGACACCACGGCGGCGGCGGGACCCATCTCCTCGCCGCTGCTGCCCAGGGAGGCGCCGGCGCCGGCCCCGGCGGCCGCGGCCAGCTGCTGCGCCCCGCGCGCGTAGCCATCGAAGCCGCCCTGGAGCTGGTGGCTGTTGCTGATGAGCGCCTCGACTGCGTCCTCGGGGCTGAAGCCCAGCGCCTCGGGGTTCAGCTGCTGCGGGTAGCCGGTCATCCAGTAGTAGTCTTCTAGGTGCGCCTTGTGCTCGCTGCCCGAGCCCGGGCTGGGCGCCGAGAAGCTGGGGGAAGGGGGCACCGAGCTGCAGGGCGTGCTCATGGGGGTGGAGGACAGCGAGCCCCCGGCGATGAGACGGCCGCACTGGCTGATGATGCGGTCGGTCTCCACCGGTTCCTTTTTCACTTCAAACTTCATCAGATCGAAGTCATTAACATATTCCATGGCCAGGGGACTGGTGGGCAGGTCGGAGTTGTTCATTGCCAGTTCTGATGCCATTCTCCTGCCGCCGCCGCCGCCGCCGCCGCCGCCGCCGCCGCTCCGCCAGATGGGCTGCAGGAGAGGGGCCAGCGGGCTGTGCTGGGTGGCCAGCGGGTGAGCCAGCTTGCCGGGCTGGGGCGCTTCTAGCTCGCGCGGCGGTGGCTGGCCCGAAAGCTCCGAGCGCGCACACCCCCCCTGCCCTGCCCGCGCCCCCCGCGCCCGCCCTCCTCCCCCCTTGCTCACGCCAATGTGCTCGCTCGCTCTCTCTCCCTCTCTCTGGCTCGCTCGCTCGCTGGCCCCGGCCCCTCCTCGCCTGCTCTCCTCCCTCGCGCGCCGAGCCCAGCCGGCGGCTTCAGGCTCGGGAAGGTCCTCCGCGGTGGCTTGCGGTGGCGGTGACGGCGGCGGCGGGGGAGCTGAAGCCGGAGCCCGGGCCGAGGCGCGGTGTCCCCCGTTCACCGCTCCGCTGCGGGCTTTGCATAAGAAGGACTCGCCCGCCGGGCTGCAGGCGGGGCGCGCGCGGCGGCCGCTCGGGACTGGAGAGGCGCGGCGGGTGTCTGTGCGGGCTGGCGGCGCGGGCCTCGGTACGGGGGAGTTAACACTTCATGCTTCTCGCCTCCTCTTCTGCCTGGCTCCTTTTAAAAATTATGATTATGATTATTATTTAGCTCTTTCCTCTCTCGCTCCCTCGCGCGCGCTCTCTGTCTCTGTCTCTCCCGTGCAAAGTGCAGAGGCAAAGGTACAGACCGGCAGGAGGCAAGGGAGGGGGGAGTTAAGTTCTTTCTTGCCTTAAAAAAAAAAAAAAAAAGCAGCAGCAGCGGCAGCGGCAGCGGCAGCAGCGGCAGCGGCAGCAGCAGCAGCCAAACTGCAAAGTCCCGGGAAAAGCGACGCTGAGAGCAAAAGGGTGGGGGGGAGGCCGAGCGGACGAACAGCTCGCTCGAGCTACAGCTCCAAGATGAAAAAAGATTTTAAAGGCTCTGATCGAGCAAGAAGAGTTTGAAGCAATTGCTGAGTTTTATAGCCCTCGTGACGTCAGGCTCCAAAGGGAAATTGACTGGCACTCCCCGCCAATGGGAGGAGGCGAGAGCGGCCGCGATTAGCATAATAGTATAGAAACAAGGAAACTTTTCGGAGCTGTCAATCAGGGCCCAATCAGCTGACTGTCAGCTGGGACGGACTGGCTTAACCCTTGCGGCGCTGCAGTGCCGAGAGGAGGGAGCCAGCGACGCCCCCCGCGCAAAGTTTAGGGTACCCGGGGAAGGAGTGTGCCTGAAGGGCGGTCGGAGTCCTGGCCGACCCGGGTGGACAGTTTGCTTTTCTTTGTGGCGCGAGAGAGGCTTGTCTTCCCTTTCCGAACCCCAGTTCTCCTCTCCCTTTGCAGGGATCCGCCTGGCTCCGGTCTCCCCTTCCCTGCCCGTCTTCCACCCCGGAATTCTGCGTCCGCCCTGCAACTCCCCGCGGATCCACCTTAGGCTTGCCCCAGTGGCTGCCAGGGTGGACTTTCCTTCTCTGAGTTTGGGGTGCCCAGGACTCCCAACTTGGCCCAAGTCTTTGTCTCTCTGCCCGCGCGGCGCACGAATGGGGGCGCCGCGGGTACCCGGACTTGGAAAGCGCGCCGGACGCGGTGTGCCGCTGCGCGCCTGCACGGGTCGCTGGGACTCCGCGGAGGAGGAAGCCCGTTTCGCTCTAGTGTGAAGTGTGCGCGGGGCAGAAATGGTTTGGGGGCCATTCCGCCCAGGGGCAAACTGCTGGCAGACATCGCGTGCCCTAGGAGGGCGGGAGCTGCTGCTAAGAAAGAGAGTTGGGTCTGGGACACTCAGAGCTAGGTCAGCCCGGCCCTCCTCCTCCCTACTCAGGCTGGATTTTGGCCTTTGAGATTCTCTCTCTCTCTCTCTCTCTCTCTCACCAATCAACCACTCTTACCATTCTCTCAGGAAATCTAACCCAGAGCGTCCTTTGAATTTTTATGTTTCGCTTGATTATGTAGGACTTGATGGGGGAGCAATACACCCCCAGCCCTCCCTCGATCTCCTGGAAGAGTTAAATTTTAAACTGCCTTCTCTTTCTTCTCTCTCTCTCTCTCTCTCTCTCTCTCTCTCTCTCTCTCGCGACAAGCCCGGAAACCCATCGTGGGGGGTGGGGTGACACCCCCCTTGTTGAAAATGCTAATAACCACTTCAGTTTCTAGATCGATTCTTTTAAAGCTGTGCCAAAATACAGGGGGTGAGAGAAAGGAACGAGAAGGGGGGTGGGGGGAGACAAATAAAAAGAAAGGGATCAACAACTCTTTTCTAAGATTTTAAAATGATAAGGGAGTCGCGCAGAGATTTATGCCAGGGGGTGGGGAGAAATAAGATTGCGTGAAGTAGACCCGCGTTTGGAGCGCGGCTTACCTGCGGGCAAGTTGCAATTGTTGTTGTTCAATTAACGACCTGCTTTTGGTGTCAGCTGTCTTTATTTTAACTTTATGGGGGGGGATCGGCAACGCTACGAAAGTATACTTTAAAAAGAAAGAAAGAAAGAAAGGCAGAAAGAAAAAGAAACTCCGAAAAGCCCGCAAGAGGAAGAAGAGTGAAATTTGTTGGACCGAGTTGGTTTTTACCTCAAGAGCGCCACCTTTCGGCAAAGGTTAGTTGAAATTGATCCGTGTCCAGTTTTGTCCAGAAGCTGATTTGCCAGTGTGGGAGGAGAAAAGAGGCGCGGACAATCTGTGGGACCCCAGTGGGCCAACTCTGCGGGGTAGCAAAGAGGCTGGAGAAAGTGCTGGAAGAGCCCAAACTTGGTTTTCCCTACTGTCATCTCCGCTGTTCAGCAAAGAAATAACAAACGAGACTCCTGCAAGCCAGACAGACCCCCGGACACAGGACGCCCAATCCCCTTTAAAACTCCTTTCGATGTACCAAGGAAAGATTTTTTTTTCTATATGTTTTATGACCATACCATGTAGAATTAATTACTCGTTACTTGTAATTCAGTGGCACATGTGATGCCTCTCATAAGGAAGAGGAAGAGCATGTAAAGTTGTTGATCTGGAAAGTAATTCTCAGAAAGCCAGGCTACGGAGACTTGCTCGTGAACTCAGCTAGTGTCTGTCTGAGCCCCATTGTGGCTCCGAAGACTCTCATCCGTCCGAAGTATTCTTTGCTGTTTAAAAAGAGACCTTAGCTGTCACTCACAGGCTCGACTTCCTAGGCCAGATTAAATGGAGTTCTGGTAATGTCTCATTTCTCCGGAGAGCTAGGTAGGGACACCTTAGTCCCGAGAGGCCAGTACCAGTTGGTATTTTCTAGACAAGCCGTTCTTTCTCATGGTTGCCGTGGAGTTTACAAGGGTAGTTTTGCTTTTTATAAGAGTACTTTGTTCGAGTGGCATGAGCTATGTGTATTCCCAGTTCGGAGAAGAAAGAGTGGAGATTATGTCAATATTTATGTGACCTAAAAGCCTTTTCTGCTCTCCTCCTCTTGAACAATATTTTACCTAGTAATGAAGTTAAGGGGTTATAGTCTGTGAATTTAGTGTTTAAATACATGCCGTTGTGCCATGTAGCGTTACTCGCAGACACAGTTTTCTAGATCTTTCTAAAAACCATTAACCACAGATGTCTAAAGCCTAGATTTTTATGTAAAAAGGAATGTATGTATATTTAAGAAGGATTAATTTTGGGGTTTGATAATGTTTGAAATTCTTTGGCATTACTTTGCTATTTAATAGCCTGCAAAAGTAATCCTGCCTCTCCAAAGGATTTTTTTTCTGGCCGGGAACACCGAAGCAACTACATTTATAAATAAACAACGTTATATAAACAAAATTTGCCAGTGACAAGACCCTACCATCTAGCTCCATGGCCACAGACCTAATTGTTGCAATTATACATCTTTTCTAGACATTCGATGTCCATGTCTGGGCAGCTCAATATATTATTATCTGTACTTTTTTATGGTTTTATTTTTGTTCATTGCTGTCAGGCCACAGTATTTTTCTTCCTCTACTGTGGAGTCTTTTATAGCCTCCCATTTTCTCTTGGAGAGAGAGAGACAGAGAGAGACACAGAGGAAGAGAAAGAGAGAGAGAGAGATCAGAAAGATATATTTTTAAAAGATGTGAATCAGAAGGGTTTTCAGGCTTACAACTTAATAGTCATCTTCTCTCCTTTCGCTGTGTTATTTAGTGATTCACAGAGGTGTCTAAACATTTACGTTGCTCCTTCAGTGGGACTTCTCTTACTAACAATCGCGTTCTCATTTTAATTAGTATTATTCAGGTTTCGGATTCTCTGCAATTACAGCAGGCCATATTTCTTTGCCAACATTGTTTGTTTCGCTTTTAGCCAGGCCAGTGTAATCCAAACAGAGGAAGAACTATGTCTTCTTGCTGTCACACATTCCCCCAGCCAAGTCTGTTCAACACTATGCCCTGCATTAGAAACATGCCTTTGTCATTCTCCGACCCATTCAAACCAGTAGTCTCAAGGTCTCTGAAAGTGAGGAATATTTATAGAAAGGGTCTGAGAGGGAGGAAGGCAGGGGGTGGATCATGTAGAAGATTTCGAAACAGTAACATCCAAACACACAGTGTTGGTTCCCTGTCAATTCCTGTAGAATGACTTCATGCAAAGAAGGGGGGGTACTTTCATGCCTGCATTGCAAAGATTAAGAGCTAAAGGAGAGTTTATGTGTTTCCCGATGGTGAGTTACTGCTATTCACAATATATCATGCTTCAATCAGACATAGAGAATCCGAAGGGAACCGACGGACGGAGAGATACCAGCTCATGTGTATCTAGGAGCTCCTCCTGGTGCAGAAATAACCAGTGTCTAGTAAATTTCAAGCATGAGATCCACAGAATTGATCTAAAAGAAAGAACTTGACAATAAAGGGATGATAAAAAGCACCTGGCGTTCCTAGGTTCGGGTTAGATGGATCCCCTTCACGGTCTTCAGTTAGCAGGGTAAGTAAATCTCAGATCACCGTTAGCAGATTCATGGGAGAAAATGAATAGAATCAGACCAGATAATTTGATCAGGGTAAAATTGCTGAGAAGTCAGTCTTGACTCGTATCAGAGGATGCGCAAACAGCGGTGTGATTACCAAGACTCGTTATGAATAGGTGAATTATTTGCTAAATAATCATAAGAATAATTCAGCATTTATTAATTCTTTTTCTTTCGAAGCAATTCGCAGTTGAGTTAAAGCCTTTCTCTTTGAAGACACATCCTTTATAATTTTTATTAGAGGTAATTTATTATCCACATTACCTGTATTTACTTCATAATTGAGCATTTTACATTCAAATTTATGTGATACATTATGCTTGAGAATATATTTCTGCCCGATTAGCATAAACAGTCACTTATCTCATGAATTACTAACCAAGTTTATCTTAAAATATAGGTTTTTTTTATTAAGTGGAACACAAACATATGTACAATAAATTCTGATTTTCCTGATGCAGTTGGAGAACGGCTCAGGTTTGGTTCTGGGGAATGAGGGGAGGAGGAGGAGGAACGATATATCGACAAATGAGATCTGTAGGTTTCTTTCTAAGAGTAACATGTATTTGGGAGTTTTGGGGTAGCATGAGGTAGGGCTGAAGAAGATATTAGGCTTTGAACCCAATGGTTGGGGCTATTTGTGGAAGATTCTGCTAAAACAAAAAAACAAATATTAGTGTGATTTCCAGCTGGGTGGGTGGAGGCCATGGCAGCAAGTGACACTTTGGGGACTTTGTATTTTCTCTGCCTTTTTTTTTTTGCTCTGTAGATTTCTTCCTCCACATGGAGCACTCACCACTCACAATATGTTTATTTTGAACCAGAAATGTAAAAACAAAAAAACTCCTCGGGACGGCGTATCAGATTTGGCCCTTCTCTGGTCTCTTTCGGTGGGCGCGGCCTGGCAATTGGTGGCTTTGATTTACTAGGTGGCTTTGGGGTCACCTGACCGCTTGAAAGCTTTCTTTGGGATGTAGGCAGTAGGCCAGAGATGTAAGGTGACGGCTGCTTTCCTGGCTGTGATGTTCCAAATCACCAGACTTCCACACTCGACTCTTTCTTTGTCCCTTTCTTTCACGGTCTAACCAGCTCCTTAGATGTGTCTTCTTCTCCTTCAATTAGAGATGGTGTCTGTGTCTTTCTGCCCTTCCTGGCCCTTTCTTCCTGTTCACAGGTGACATTAGCAAGGGGACGTATCCCAAGCACAAGGCACTTCAGAGACTTTTATTGTTGTGAGCGCAGATCTGTTTTTTAAAAAAAATACTAATTGACAGAGGAGCGGAGGGGGGCAGTTGAGAGAAAGGAGGGTTACATAGGCATGTCATGGCACACAGGTAGAATGCAGAGGACCACTTCTAGAATTCTTTTTTGTTGTTGTTTGTCCTCTGGCCTTCTGGGGTGCCAACTCAGGTATCTAGCTTTGAGAGCAGAGAGCAGGTACCTTGGCCACCTAGGTATCTTGTGGACCAGACCTGATTTTTTTCCCTTTAAAGCCAGAAAGGAGAGAGAGAGAGAGAGAGAGAGAGAGAGAGAGAGAGAGAGAGAGAGAGAGAGAGAGAGAGAGAGAGAAGAAAGGAGGAGGAAGAAGAGGAGGAGGAAGAGGAGGAGAAGGAGGAGGAGGGAAACTTTTAGATCTGTAGGCAGCGTGACTGGCCCCTATGGTAAGTAATGTTGGTTTAGTGGTGGGCCCATCCATGAGGAGTGCACCTGGAAATGGGGTGCTTCATTCCTTCCATTCTGGAGTGATTCAGTCTGGAAAAGGAAGGCACTTTGAACACACATCAACCCAACTCCATAATCTGGCACGTCTAATTTTTGGATTGTGTTTGGCTGTCCCCTAAAGGGAGGGGGTCTTGAGAGCCCTGCTTTGCATCTTAGTTTGTGGGTGCAGCATGGGTGTTCCGGATCTTCCTTGGCACCCATCCCCCGCCCCCAGGAGGTTTCCTGAGCCCTTGAAGAACAAAAGACTGACCTCACATCACCACCCCGACCTAAATAAAAACCCCAGTTAATGGGAAGTCTGGAGAGTATGTTTTTTAATGTGGTAGGGTTGTTAAAGGGTGGTCCATGCTTTGCTTGCGCGGGTGTTTGGCTGCGCAAGGGGGACCTAAGAAGATGGCATACAAGAGAACGGGTATCCCTCGGCCTCAGGTGTTTGCATCTGAGGACTGGGGTTTGTGTGTGTTTACTTTCTGCAGAAAGGAATCATGGCAGGGCACAGGACTTTCTCCTGCGTTTCCATTGGTCCTAAAGGGACACATCGATCCGTGATGATTTCAGAAGGAGGGTTGGAGTGCTGTTTTCTTTGGGGGGCAGAGTTTATCTAATGAAATCTCATTTGCGGTGGGAGAGTGTTCAGAAATGCAAGCTTAACATTCTCCTTCCAAGCAGAAGGAGCGCGCGAGTCTGGATTTGTTTTACAAGCCTGGGCAGCTCATATGTTCCCTGTCTTTCCACTACAGCAAGTGGACGTGGTCCCCATGAGAATATCTGAGTTTCTTTCAAAACCTGAAGAAAAGAAAGGAATATTAACATGGGCGCTATTTGACTTCAACCTGATGCAACCATAAAATATATTTAAAAATATGGTGTTTTTAAAATGGAAATGGCATCTAGGGAAGCCAAAGTGCCAGGGACCTATGAAAGTCCACAAGCAACTCCAACAGTATGTACTTGATTACCTCCAGTGACAGGAGACTCACTTCCCACTAAGCTCACCTTCTGTCCTGCCCATCGGTCTCCCTAGAGTGGCTAAGCATACTTATTAAAATTTCTATTATTTTGTATGTATATAAGGTGTGTGTGTATGATGTGTGTGCATATGAGGAATGTGTACATGTGATAGTGTATATGTATATGATGTGTGTGTGTGTGTGTGTGTGTGTGCGCGCACACACATGCACACATGGCTTGTGGAGGTCAGAGGACAACTTTCAGAAGTCGGTTCTGTCTTTCAGCATTTTGGATTCCAGGGATCGAACTCAGGGCTCCAGGTTTACCTGCAGGTGCCTTTACTCCATCGCTGCACTGTCCAAATGCTTTTGGCTGGTTTGTTTTGCCATGAAGAGCGACCCCTTTGCCGTTCTACCTTAGTCTTGATTTCACGCATTCATAAATGCCCCCAGGTCTTGGGAACATCAAATCTAGCTGATAGGCAGTCCATCCTGTCCGTTGTTTCTCTGAACTCCCAGCATGTCATGCTCAGTGGTGGATGGAGCATGACCCATGGAAGCCGTGGTACTACTGACAGCTCAAGTGGAGGAGCTAAGCGTACTGGCTTAGGAGTTCTTCCCACCTCTCAGCAATACCACATTCAGGCTTCCTGAGCCCAATGCCAACTCCCACAGTGGGCCCTCATCTCCCAAGTCTGTGCATCACACACAGAACGCCTAGGTGCATGTACCATGCATGCCAGTCCCCGGCTACTTCTTTCTTCATCACAGACTCTTACCCCAAGTGCTGGAATATTCCATGGTCCCCGGGAGACTCCCTCTTGCCTGCTTGAGTCTGTCTCTTACTTGTCTGAATCTCTGAGGATCCAGAATGTGCTTTGTGCCAGCTGCAAATGAAATTGATGTGTTCTGTATCTGACTTAATCTGTCTGGACCGGATCGGGATGCTGGGAGGGTTAGAGAGTGGAGGAGGGTTTCTCCTCTAGCCTGGAGCTGCTTCCCTTCTTGCTCTCCTGAGTTGCAGACAATGCTGGGAGGCTCAAAGCCCTATGGTACCCCACTAAAGACTGTTCTGTGGTCCTCTAGGTTGTCATGCCATGCAAAGCAGTCCACCAGGCCATTTAAGATCCTTATGGATATTTTAAATTGATACAGCCTACCTAGTAACTATGGTGATACGTGTGTGTGTGTGTGTGTGTGTGTGTGTGTGTGTGTGTGTGTGTAGAAGTGGATATGTGTTTGTGAGTACTGTGTGTGTGTAAACCAGGGGACAACTCTACCTATCATTTCTCCAGGTTTTAGCTTGGAACTCAGCAAATAAATGAGGCAAACTGGCCAGTGAGCCTTAGAAGCCACATGTCTCTACCTCCCCAGTGCTGGGTTAAATGCGTCAGCCCAGACTATTTTTTAATAGGTTCTGGGGTACTGAACTCAGATCTTCATGCCTCTGTGGCAAGCACTTTACGGACTGCAATATCATCCCAGCCCAATTCTGATTAAAGTCATGGACCCTATCTGAATCTCCTCCATGTATCTTTCTATGAGATTCTGAGATACCTTTTTTTTTTTTTAATGGTGCAAGGGAAGCTTCCCTTTGGAGAAGAGACTGCATGATAACTGTTCCACCACTCATACCTGCTGTTGTCTTTGTCAAGTCCTGTCCTGTCAAAATCCTTAGCAGGTGTCCAAGATTGGGGCCGCCGGGACTCATAAAAAATAGATGAAACGTAGAGACGCTAAGCAGAGGAACTGTGTGGATTTAAAAGCCAGCTTGAGTTCAGTTCCCCCAGCCCTCCCCACTTTCGCTCTTGCTTAGATCACCAACCTCCCTGTCATTTCCCGATGCCAGTTTCGAGAGGCCAGGAAGTCGGAGGCCTCCTTACACACAGAAACGCTCGGACTTCCAAGTGTTTGCCTTGGAATGTAGCTTGATCTTCTGCCAGCTCTGAAATGCACGTCAAGGTATAGTTTTTGCAAAACTTCCACCTCCACTCTTCACAGTGGGGCCCAGAAAGGAGAGTAGGAAACATGACTTATTCATGCCCTGCATCTTGGGCCTGGCTCAGGGGACTCAACTCTGGGTCCTCAGGGCTCAGGATGACCAAGGGGATTTTTAGAGAGATGCCGTGGATTGTCAACTCGTGGATGAGCAGGGGCAAAACTTGGGTACACCTGTGAGGGATTATCTAGTTAAGGCTTCTGGGTTAGCCTGTAGGTGATGGACTTAACTGCTCTAACTGAATGGGGGGAGACTTGTCCCCTGTGGGAGGCTCCCTTCCTAGGCAGGTGGGGTGGGTCAAGATGTGGTCTGCATAAAGATGGCTGGATGCATCATTGGTTTGTCCCCTCTGTGCTTGACTTCGAATGTCATCTGACTTGTTCCCTCGATTCTAGCTGATGTCGCTCCTCTGCCATGATGGGTTGTAATCCTGCAATTGTGAGTCTGAAGAAAAATCCCTCTTTGCTTATGTTGCATAGGTCAGGTGTTTGCAACAGGTTAGGAAGATAAAATAGTAGCCACATCTCATATTACTTCACGCTCCGCTTCTGGGCTTCTGGGGACCCTGCATGTTCTCAGAGGCTTTTCACTGGCTTCCTGCAAGTCTTGTCCTGGGCTTCAGAAAGAAAGAAGTAGGGGCTGGAGAGGTGGCTCAAGGGTTAAGCCTCTGTCTTGCAGGCGAAAGGTCCTGAGTTCGGATCCTAAAACCCACGTATAGACGCTGGGTGGAAACGGGGGCGGCCTGCGTTTCTGGTCCTGGTAGGGCGGAGCCTGTGAATCCCGGGGCACAGTAAACAAGGAGGAGGTGGAGGTGTCCATGGCGGTCCCCAAATTCACCTGTGGTTCTACACACACAGACACACAACACACACACACACACACACACACACACACACACGCACGCGCACGCGTGTGCGAACACACACATACGTACACATACGCATACATGCACAATTGAATAAATAATAATAAAAGAAAGAAAGAAAGAAGTAGCTGGTTCCTTGACAATACTCTGGGTGCTATGACGGGGACACAGCCAGACACCTCAGCCCTTCCAGGGTGAATGAAAAGTGGGTGACTCGAGCAGGTCCCCCCTCGAAGATGCTCTGGGTCACTATGGTGTGTACCTCTGCACATCACATTGGCCAAGTCAGCATCCCTCATCTGTCATCAAAATGACAGAGCTGGGAGCCCGGTCAGATGGGCAGGACCTCACCTCCTACATCTCCAAGTTCCCAAGCTATTATGTTTGGTGGACATTGTTCTGAGTCTTTGGTCCTTCTATGGCAAAGAAAAAACTCCTGGGTTTCTGAAGGCCACCGGCAGATATTTCTTGTACTTGACCGTGTCTCTGGTTGGCCCCAGACCAACCCAGGTGTGAATCCTGCTTTACCCAGGCATTGAGAGCCTTGGGCAAGCGTCCTCTGTGGGCTTCAGTTTCTTTCTTTGGTCAGAGGTGGAGAGGGCGTTTGTGATTGCCAGGTATGTAGGTGCCAGGTGCTTGGCACTATGCCCACTCTGTGGGGAGTGCTCGAGAGAACGTAATTTGTGAGAGAAGCCTGGCCCACACTAGGACCAGGAAATAGCTCCTCCCTATCCTTGCTCTACCTTCAAGCTGTTTCCCCTACTAGCTCTGCCCTCCCCCGCAGCTGTAAGGTTTTGCTCCAGTGGAATTCTACATTCTTCCTGCCATTCTCATTTAGACTCTTTCTCAGGCCTGGGGTTTCTCTTGAAAGTCTTATCTGAGTCCTCCTAACAGTCAGCTCCCCACACAGGCCAGGGGTCCAGAGGAGACCTTGAGGCATCCTGTTCGCTCCTTCCAACACTGTGAATCCTTTCAGGCCCAGCCACTCTGGGGCAGTATAGTAGTTCTCATATTCATCTCTGCAACCGGGGGTCTTTTCTCTGCTTTCTGGCATTGCCTATGTCTTGCCAAGACAGAATTGGGCAGAGAACATGACCGAGATCTGCAAGCTTGGGAACCATGGCAGGGACACCCCACCATATGGCTGGGATAGCATTTCTGGGTTCAGAGAGGGATGGCAAGAAACATCTGAGTGTGAGCAAGGACCTTACTCCAGCTTTGCGTCACTAGCGCTCCCACGGGGCTTCAGGGCAGCACACAGACACGTTTAGCAGTGCTCTTTGTGTAATGCCAGGCCTGCCTCCATTTCAGCATGCCCAGATGTTCTCCGTTCCTCAAGGTACTGCTCACGGGCCTGGCTGCTCTCCAAGCAGTGTCTGGTCTCTAACAAGCTTTAATAAGTCCAGTAGATGCCACATAGACACCTCTCGAAGCCCTCTCATCTGGGATCCCACGAGAGCTAGTTCAGACCCTCTTGGGTGACACACAGCTCAGAGCAGCGGCTGGGCAGGGCAGTGACCTCTGGCGTGTGGTCTTGGAGGAGGCCCGTGTACATTTCCACGCTCAGGATCTCCTTTTGCACACAGCAATGCACTCAGCCACCAATGGGTGACAGGAACAAAATGTCTACATGGGCTTAAGCAAAAAGGGGTGCTTAGCAAATCACAGAATCCAAAGAACCCTAAGCTCTGCAGACAGTGTCTGGCTGGGGACAGGGGTCAAGTGGCATCACTGGAACTGGTTTCCTGATCTGACCGAGCTGTCAACCAAGGTAGCATGTGACCAAGTTGGGTCCCCAGTGGGGAGAACCATTGAAGCCATGGGTCCATTGGGTAGCACCAGGCTCCCTTATCTGTTGGGCAATAAATACCACCCCAAGCCTGACCCTGTGGCAAAAGATAATACATCAGAATGGTTCAGAGTGGGATTCTGAAGGTGGGTAGCCCAGGGCTCTGGAGAGTCCTCTCAGCATGCCTGAGGGAGCCACTCAGACACTTACCGAGCCTGGTGCCAAATTATAACATTACTCAGAGCCATCCTGGGACCTAACACTCACTCGGGGCTTGACCTCAGCCTGAACTCATTGAATGTCCACAAAGCCCTATGAAATGGATGTAATTATCACCTCCTCTGACTATGGAGGAAGCTGAGATACCCACTGGCTGCTCCGTAGATAGTGCCTCTCTTAGAGGGCATTTCCAACGTCACACAGCTGGCGACTGGTTAAAGATAGGACTCCAAGCACCTCTGCATCGTCTATGCTCTACTGACACAGAAAGGAGAAACAAACCAACACACAAATACATACTGACGCAATGCAACAGGACACAACCATGCAGTGTGCAGTGGAGAAACATCATAGAGTAGAATATTTTAGAATACGATCTAGCACGGAATCATGCTTTCACAGACACAGGCACTGTAAGCAGTCCATCTCTATATCCATCCTAAGATCACTGCTATGTAGGTAGCTGGGGGGGGGGTGAATGACAGCTGCCTGAACAAATAATTTGTCTTATGTGCACAGCACAGCATGAGCCCTTTGATCCAAGACCCCTGCTCAGACCATGACACCAATTGTAAACGTTCTTTGCTTGTTTCAGTCACCGGAGAAGAACAAATGATATAGGTGGTATTGGAGGGACAAGCTGAGAAGCTGTGGTTATCTAAGCCTACAGCTGTCTTGTTTCCACTGAAGGTGGGTGGGTAAAGATGTCAGGTTATACCTGTGCCCTTGAGTCTGTCCTTTAGGATGCTCTGGTGGAAAAAGCGGGAGGGAATCTACAGCAGGTAGAAAAGGAAGCGACGCCAAACTTTTGAGCTTAAGTCTACCTCGTCCCTTGTGGAAATGCTCTTGACCTGTGGGGATTTGCAAAAGTATCTGCACATTGGTGTTCGTGCCACATGAACATGCGTTGTTCTGCTTATAGGGTTTGTCTGAACGACAACGCACACAGGGCAAGAGGGCTGGAGAGACGGCTTAGATGGTAACGCACCGGCCCTGCTAGCTTGAGGGTCTGAGCTCAGTCTCTAGTACTCCTGTGAACAGCCAGGCTGGTGGAGCACACTTGGAATCCCAGTGCTGGGGGATGAATGGGAGGGAGAAAGGCAGATCCCTGGGGCTTGTTGCTATGCTTGCCTACTCGGCAAGTTCCAGACAAGCGAGAGACCCTGTCTCAAAGAACAAGCTGAAGGGCCCCTGAAGAATGACAGCTGAGGTTATCCTTGACCTTTGCAGACATGTGCATATACAAATAAATGTACCCTCGCACATACACATGCATGCAGTGCTAGGGTGTACACACACACACACACACACACACACACACACACATACACACACACACCCTGCAAAGGACAAACTTTCATCATGAAGCCAACGGTCTCTTCCACCTCTTCAAGCATGCATGCACCCTCCAGCTTCTTGCTTCCCATCTCAGCACCCAGGATCATCGTGAGATCCTTAAGCAAAGCAGAAAAGCCATGATCTGTAGGCCCCTTGGAAGGAGGCTCGCCTCTGCCACCAGCCTTGCTGTATCGTCCTCCCAACACCATGCTGGTGTACAGTCCCTGTGTTGTTTCAGGTCCTTGAAGGGGATTCGGAGTTGAGGCGTTAACCCAACACCCACTGACTTTATTGGAATTTACCATCTGAAAGGCCTGTTCCATCAAACTGAGCTGAATGTCAGTCCTTCCGGGTTAGTGCGTATGTCCATGCAATTTCTTCCTTCGCATCGAAGTTGCTGCTCTGTCCATTTTCTGTGTCTCGGGGAGGAAGGATTTGGTAGAAAGTTATTTGAAGGAGGAATCAGACCTCTCCAAGTGGTCACTCTGGCATCTACATGTCCTGCTCCCTGATAGCCTAAGGATGATTTGGCAACGGGCACAACAGTGTTGAAACCACCAACTTAGAGAAAATATGGTTGATGGAAAAGAGACTCTGTAGCAAGACACATCGAGAATTTGGGAAATGGCCCAAGTCAGATGTTCTAGTTCCTTTGACAGGTAGATGACCTGTAAAGAAAGGGTATGGGCAAGAGGGGACTGTGATAGAAGAAAGAAAAATCTCATAGGTCTGTAAGAAGTGGCTAGTGTCAGAGAGGCTGAGGCATAGTGTTGAGGGCTGGCTCGTTGGGAGAGCAAGGGATAGACAACGGGCTCCCATTGCTTTCTGAAGTTTGTTATTCACAGTCAACCCATGAACAGCACGATGAAATTCTCAGCCATCCCATACCATCCTATCCTGAACGTGAGGCACCCCTTGGTTCAGCATGTCCATTAGTCATTTAGTTGCTATTGATTATCGATGAATTCTTGTGTATTCATCCACTAGGGGGTCTTCCCATGTTTCTCTCTGTGGCTAATGGATTGGGGGGGGAGTATTTTACCCTCCTTCTCACCCACTTTCAAAAGTCATACTATCACTCTGAGTGTGGCACCTGCAGCTTTCCCCGTGCTCATGGGCAGGTGACTTCAGGAATCATCCTGACTTTCTCTGCCTCCATACTGCTTTGCTCTGGGGTCATCCAGGTCATGCCTTTCAGGATGAGAAACGCGGGCTACCACCATTTCCATTGGTATTATTATGTGTGATCTTGGGGTTCAAACAGGTCTTTTTGCTTGCAAGGCAAAGTTTTTAACCCCTGAGCCATCTCCCCAACCCTGTTCTTTGTATGTCTTGTCTTAACCGATCCTGAGACATTACAGATTTCTCTCTGGATCTTTCTATAATGAATCTGGACCACAGGGCAGCAGGGCGACCTACATCTGAAATCCCAACACTTAGGGGGTTGAAGCAGAAGGAACTGGAATTCAAAGTCAATCTCAGCTGCTTAGCAAGTTCAAGGTCGGCCTGCTCCAAGGCCCTGTCTCAAGGACAACTGTATCAAGCTGTCACAAAATAATGCTCTCAGGAGTTTGAGAAAGAACCATTCCACATTTCAGCTCTCTTTTGAATCGTTTGCCTACAAAGTGAAGATTCTCCAAACTTTCAAACTGGAAGTCTACCATCATAGTTTTCAAACTATTTTCATGACTGAATGTGACAGTACCTCACACAGTGCCTGACATGTGAGGACCCTTCCCCCACCCACACAATACGACTTAGTGATGATGCCTGGTTGCTTGGTACCTTGTTGAATGATGATTCCATCATGTTTGTGGAAATTCTCCATTGCTGTGGAATCATACCAACTTGCATTTTGTTATTATGGATGTTGTCTCATATGTACGGTGCTTTGGAATGTCCACTGGGAGAAAAAAAATCTTACTTAAATCCTTAGAAGGGTTGGTGGTTTTAAATTTACTAATTTTGGATCTATATCCTTTCCACCACCAGTGTGGCTTCACTTGTCTACAGGATGTAAAACCCAGTTTACTGATATATGAAATGGGCTGTCCACATCTTGGGGAGGCTGCCTGATAGACAAGACACAGGCAGACTGTGGAGTCCCCACTCAGTCAACAGATCATTGCAAGTTCTCAGCTTATGAGACAATTCAAAGCAATGTGTGACTCGACTTGTTTTGCTCATGAGAACAGGAAGTTGAAACCTGCTCCTTAGAGGCAACTGTGTGGTTCAGAAAGAGAGAGACAAACTATATACCAAAGTGACCTTTTCCCTCCACTGGCGTGCAGTGCATACAACTAATTAGCTAGGTCCTAACTGGGTTGAAGTCAGAGCTTTGCAGGAAAAAGTCGCTCAGTGATGATGTGGCAGTTCATGGGGGTCCCCTGGTTGTTCTTTCCTGATGACTTCTGTATTCAGTCTGCTCAGTTTTCAGATGGGAAGACTCCGTAGTCAACTCTGCCTGTGGTCTCTAGTCCGCAGCCAGGAAATCGGGTGGGACATTGGGATATCAAGGTGGTCCATGGCTCTGACTTCTTTGTTGCCCCCGACGTGTCTTCCCATCAGCAGGAAGACACACATCGCAGAGTCACTGTTGGGGAGCCACGATGGGCCACCTGCCAAGGTAGTGGGAGCAACTGGGTCTGGAGAGAGCACTTGTATGCTGAGTCCCTGAGGGACTTGTGGGGGAGGGATGTGGGCTGTGGAAGCTGGGGTTCAGACCAGTGTGTGGCGAGCGTCCACCCACTCTAAGGAGTCAAGATGACTGTGAGGTGCGAGGGCGGCGGTGCAGGCTTGGAAACAAAGCTCATCTCCCCAGTGCCAGGAAGCCCGGCCAGTGACGAGGTCCGATTGTGGGTGAGCCTATGTTCTCCAAAACCACTAGCCTTGTGAATGGCGAATGGCAAAGCTCGGACTTTGTGAAATCTGAGGAGGATGACCCCGGATCGGTGAATTCTAGCGCAGACTTTTAGCGATGTTGGGAAGTGAAAGAATCACGACCCGTGTCGCTTACTTTGCTTGGCAGCATCCACCCACATGTGGCGTGAGCAGATTGTGAGTCTTAATGAAGGTAAAGCCCAGCTCTCGTGGCTGTGCTTTAAGGACTTTGCAAATGTTCTGTGTAAGTCGAGGGAGCAAGACAGTGCCACAAGGGTGGGAGAACAGAGCTGGTGACGGAAGACAGCTTTGCCCGGCCACCACATCTGGCGTCAGCCCCTCCCACTGCCTACAGATGTGCACTGAGTGAGGTAAGTGTTTCATTGCATGAGCCTTGCATGCCACATGTTCTGTGACTTGTAGCCAAGAGCATTCCTGCTCACCACGCTCCTTCCAGACCATTCGGTGGTCACTTTCTCACCCATGAGCACTCTACTAGCACTTTTCACATCTCCCATGTAAAGTCATCCGTAACATCTGTTTGTCTCACCATAGATCCAGGCATCCTTTGAGGGCCTGAGTGGAATCTTACTGACCCAACAGTCTGTAGCAGTAGTTAGTTGCATGAATGAGTGCACGGAGCCAAAGATGTTGAACTAAAATGGCTGAGGATGCCAGAAAACATGGAGGCCGGGGAGATGGCTCAGGAGGCAAAGTGTTTGCCCCTCACTCCTGGCAAGCAGAAGCTGTGCAAAAGTCAGATACGCTAACACACGAGCCTGCTGTCCCAGTGTGCTTATGGGGAGGTGGGAGTCAGTCAAGGCCAGGTAGCTTGATGTACTCAGCAGCAAAACAAGAGACTGTGTGTCAGTTGAGACAACGCCAAAGTTATCTGCTGATATCCCTTCACATGCATGCTGTGACATGCACACCTACACTCATACAGAGATATACATGTGCACGCACACAACTACATGCCTGCACAAATGCACATGCATGTATACAAGGTGTGTGTACATGCACATACAAACACATGCATGTACATATAAACACATGCATGCACATACAAGCATCCTTACCACATGTATATGCACACATAGTTGCATGGACAAGCATACATGTACACACACACACACACACACACACACACACACACACACGCACACAAGAATGTGTTTCCTGGGTGATTTCAGGGCCCTGGGGGGGAATTTTCTCGTCTCAGAATTCACCAAGGAGGGTCAATCTTTGCTCCAGCCTTGGCTAGAGAAACACATTCACGACTTTGTCGCTCTAATTTAAACCACGTTTGACTCTCTCCTCCCCAAAAAATGACACAAGGAAAACTTGACATCTGCTGAAGATGAATGACGTGTTCCTGGACACTTTTTTTCTTTTTTTTCCATTTTCATTTCCAACCAGCACAAAAGAAGGTTCTTTTGGGAGTTTGATTTTACCAGAAGTCACCCTGTTACGGATGAAGAGCTCAGATAAGTTTTTAAGTAAAGGAAGCTCCACAATTGTTGGTGTACACTGAAGACTGTCCGGGAAAGCCCGCTGCCGGAGCATGAGCCACATCTCATGAAACCCCACAACCTCTCAAGGTATTGTGGGCACCAGTGTCCGCCTATTTTCCAAACATCCTTCAGGCCAAAGATAACATTATCTTCTGGAAATAAAGATGGAAAAAGGGCAACACGATAAGTATAAAGTAGACCTTAAAAGACCCCCGTATCTCCTCCCAGCCTTACATCTCTTTAAATTGCAATTTGGAGATGAAGAAGATTTCAAACAAGTCATCAGGGAGGAAGAACTGTGAGATCCCTGCTAGCATCACAGATGGAGCAGTGACAGGTCA
This sequence comes from Typhlomys cinereus, assembly GCA_023101885.1. Lineage (NCBI taxonomy): Eukaryota > Metazoa > Chordata > Mammalia > Rodentia > Platacanthomyidae > Typhlomys > Typhlomys cinereus. Next base: position 727,060 of record JALPQD010000486.1, read on the forward strand.
GACGCCTGTCATCCCTGTTCTCCCACACCTTCCCAGCCCCCACGGTGGAGCCCATCCTTGAGGCCGGCCTCAGGTCAGAGCCTCCTTAGCCCCCATTCCCCTTAAGAGCTTCGTTGACGTATGATCCACACACCCTACAGCTCACCCGTCTGAGGGCTGCAGCTCTGTGGTTTGCTAATATATTCTCAAGGTGGTGAAACCATCGCCATTATCTCAATCTAGAATTCTGCTCTCTCCCACTAACATCTCCCTGTCCATGAGCTGTCACTTCCTTGGTAGTCACCGATGGTAGACATTTCATATAAATTCAGTCACATACTGTGTGGCCCTTTGCAACTGACTTTTTTTCTGTAGTTTGATGTATGTAGTATGATGGATCTCAAAGATCCATCCATGTTCAGGTATCCAAGCTTCATTCACTCTTATGGTCGGATAATGTTCCACTGTAGAGATGGGCACATCTCGTTTGTCTATATCTCTTTTTTAGGGACTGTAGATTGAACACGGAGTCTCATGTATGCTTACCTTGTGTCCTGTCATCCAATTACACTGCTAGCCTGTTAGTTTTGTGGTGTGTGTGTGTGTGTGTGTGTGTGTGTGTGTGTGTGTGTGTGGTGTGCAAATGTATATATGGACGTAGTGTGCGTGTATGTGTATGAGTTCTGTCATGTGTGCGAGTGAATGTATATAGGTGGGTACACGTGCAAATATGCATGCATGTGGAGGCCCCCAAGTTGACATGAGGAATCTTCCTTAGTTATTTTCCATCTTATTCACTCAGATGGTCTCTTGAATCCAGAGCTCAGAGATACAGGCTGTAGTATGATGTCTTCGAGATTCAACCATGTTTTAAGTACCAGAGTTTCACTCATTATGGCAGGGAAATATTCCATTGTAGACATGGGCACCATCTATATCTCTTTGGGGGGCTTAGATTGAACCCAGAGTCTCTTATGGCAAGCTCATGGCAGAGATTCCCTTGTATCTGTCTTCTAAGTGTTGAAATGACATGTGGGCCATCCTGCCTATCCAGTGTTTACATAAGTCTGGGGGTGTCTGAACTTTGATCCTCATACTTGTGTGGCAAGTCCTTTATCCACTGTATCCATTTCCCCAGTTCCCTTTAGGTTCATTTCTTGATGGGCATTTGGGTTGCCTCCATTTTTTGGCTATTGCAAATTATGCTGCTTAGAATATTCTTCATGGATAAGGCTCTGAGTAGTTGCATTTACGTTTCTCTTGGGCACATAGCTGAGTTCCCTGGCTCCATGATAATCTCCTACTCCCTCTGGTCTCCCCCAACCACTGCCTTTTTCCCCACCCCAAGCCTATAGTTGCATCTCTTCGGGCTTTTTCTTTTTACCCTCTGCCGAGGTTGGAGCATGTGATTTCTCCCAGCGCTGCCAGACAAGTGCATAACTAAGCCAAACTCGAAATGTCAATATATGAACTTGAGCTTGAGTACTCCAGGTGGCAGAGCTGACGAATGGCGGAGTGTCCACCAGATTTTCCCACCAAGAGCTTCCTCATAATCTCTTCTTTTGGTTGGTGTGATCACTAATCATGAGGGCAAACTGCACAGGATGTAGAATCATCGAGAAGACATAGTGTGAAGTGTGCCTATGAGGGGATTTCCAGAGAGGTTATATTGAGGAGGTAAAGAGCTACCAAGAAAGGGGCTGCAGCAGTCCATGGCTGGGGTCTGGGTGGAATGCAAAGGAGAAAGCAAAGGGGAAGCACCAATCTCTCTCTCTCTCTCTCTCTCTCTCTCTCTCTCTCTCTCTATCTCTCTCTCTCTCTCTCTCTCCTTCCCTACTGTGAGTGCAATACGACCACTTGCCTCCTGCGTGTTTCCATTCCCATGTCTCCTTACCCTGTGGACTGCCCTTCCTCAGTTGCTGCTTTCATCAAATATTGTGTTGCTCAAAGGGCAGGGTTGTCAGTCCAGTGTCCTGGCCTGCACTATAGACCCTCCTCCACCCCCTCTAGGTTTGGGTTCCCAACCTCAGAAAAAACTCAGCGCTGGATTTGGGACCCACAGTCCTTTGTGTTCCCAGGGCATTGGGCATCAGCTCTGGTTTCCATTCACCAGATGTCAGTAATACCCTCCCTCACCCTTAGGTTCTGTCAACCCCCGAAACTGTCCAGACAGGAACTAAAGCTCTAGAGGTATTGTCTTGTTCAGTGGCTATCATTGCTCAGAGTAGCCAAGGGCGTTTTCAATCCCTGCCTTCTGGGAAAGTAAGTTTCATGCAGTTCTCCTTTAATCCTTTAATAGAGCAGGAAATGATCAATACAAATTTAGAATGACTTTTTAACAATAAATTTGGACTCCAAAGGGCTTCATGATTAATTTTCAGTAGTTAGTGAGAGCATTCATTTTACAGAACTCTTCATTTTTTTCCTTAGGAGATTTTTTTCCTATAAATATGAGCATAATGATATTCCAGTGTAGGTGATCTCAACCCATTCAGGAGACACTTCCTTCAAGTGGTTTCTTCGTTGTTTAGCTCATTCTTTATCAGGATCAGAACTCTAGCTCCTTATGGTAACAAGAAGGGGGAGACAATTTTTAGAGAAAGAAACAACATGACAATCAAGATCCAACTTCCGTAAGAATTTTGCGTTCCTCATGCTTGAGTAAGTGCACAGGCACGTGCCATTAACAGCTTCCCAGATAAAACTCACTGGGACGCACATGCAGAAGGACATGAAAGTCAGGTTGGGGGTGGGCATTTGGGGGTAGAGGGGTGGGAAGACTGGTAGGGAAGAAGAAGGGTTAGAAAAAAATAAGGGTATTAGGTAATAAGGAGTGAAAATTATTGTATTCATATAGGAAACCCTATAAGAATATAATTTTTTTAAAAAAGAATTTTATGTTAATTGTAACCGCTTGAGCTTCCCTCGGAGGCCAATCTTGGGATTGAATCTTCGAGGAGAAAGTACATCCTGTCCCTCTATGCTAGCTACTTTGCTGATTTAGGATGCTACTAGGCTCCCGCAATATTGTTCTAACTTGGGAAATGGGAGCAGCGTTCTATTACACACTCCCATAGAGTCCATACCATAGTCCGATGTATCCCAAACACAAGATTCCTCTTCTCTGCCTGGCAGAATCAGTACATTGGCACAATGTATCCTAAATGTGTAATTAAAACTCAATGTTCAAGCATTAAAAACCCTTGGGTGGGAGGTCTGGAAACCAGGGGTGCCTGTCATGTAGCCCAACCATCCTCCATCCATCAGACGCCAGGGGTCACCTCCTTTTAGTTGCTCTTGGTACTGGGTTATTTTTCAGGTAACAAAACTGATGATGTAACCATTCCATGGCATTTGGGTGACTGCTGAGATAAACACAACAGTATTTCAAAAGCAGAACCGCTGGCCAGCATCCCCCTGCTGCCAGAAACCATGCTGTCCCCTCCTCTAGGGACAGGGAGGGGGGGCTTTGCTCAAGTGCAAAGATCCTCTGGGCAAGGCAGTTTCTTGGGGGAAAAATGCAGCTGTGGCAACTTCCCGGGGTCCAGGTGCTGACTGCATTCCGGAGTAGGGAAGCTAGGCTCACACTAGGTCCTCTCACACTGTGGAATGAAGCCTTATTTAATAGCTGTATTAATTGAACCCTCACACTGTGTGGCTGGAGGGGGATTCATATCAGCAAGTTTCCCCCTGGATGATTTCCCATGCTTTCAGGGGCAGAAGTGCTTCCTGCTAAGTTCTCTTCTTCTTTCAGGTCCCCTTCATTTGTTCTGCATTTAACTTTCTCATTCTCTCCAGAATCTACAAGGAGGCAGTTATGCAGGGTGCATGTTTCCCCTCCTGGACGTCATTGGCTTTCAGGGTTCAACTCAATCCTCTTGTACTTTGGGATTTGTTAAAACCCTCATTCTGACCCTGCCATGTCACCCTGGATGTCCTTTCTTGTCTCCACATCTCTTTGGCTTGCTTGAACCTCTCAATTCTATGTTGTAGTTGTTTATGCAGGCATCTCTGGGGACAGGGATAAGGCTTGGGTCTATCTTGTTTGTATTCCTGTATCCTTGACTGTCCTCTGGCTCACTTCACATGTCAAGGATGCAGAAATTTGGCTAAGAGAAGATTGGATAAATGAATGGGCAGAGAGATATGTGGGTGAATGGATGGATGGATGGGTGAATGGATGGATGGATGGGTGGGTACCTGGATGAAAGGATGGATGGTTGATAGGTGGATGAGGGTGGATGGATGGATGGATGAGTAGATGGATGGATGGATGAGTGGATGGATGGATGGGTGGATAAATGTACAGATGGAGGGATAGATGGGTGGATGGATGATGGATGGATGGATGGATGGATGGATGGATGGATGGATGGATGGAATATGGATGGTTGGATAATGGATGGGTAGTTGACGGGCTGGCTGGATGATAGGTGGGTGGATGGGTGGATGGATGGAAGATGGATGGATGGATAAATGGGCAGACGAATGGATGGGTGGACAGATGGATGGATGACTAAATGGATGGAGGGATAAATGAATGATGGATGAATGGGTGGGTGGCTGGCTAGCTGGATGAGTGAACCCATTTCCCACTACTATGGGGAAAGAGTTACAATGATAGGTTTTAAAGAATATCTAAAACTCTTTGCCTGTCCAACATCAAGACAGCTTCAGCAGCTTTCTTCATGACTCATTACTAATTTTATGGAAAGATGTTTTATGACATTATTCCTTGGCTCTCACTGACAGAGATGCTTAGTGAGGGACAAAAGGGACAGTCAGGTAGCAACCATAAAGGTGGCTCTCGGAGCTTCTCAGCCTTCCTATGACGAGTTCCAAAGCATAATGGACGGAACCACGGAACAAAACTCATGCTGGCTCTGATTTCAAAGTCTGCCACAAAGATCTGCGGGTCGCCAGTGCAGAACTCTGCAAAATCATCCCACACAGGGCAATGCAAACGTTGCTTTTCCATTTTATTTCTGGAACTATTCTCATAATAATCTTTGGCTAGGAAGTGAAGTAAAACTTTCTCAGAGGCAGTTCTACTTGGATCCCTGGATAGGAATTCAGTTGTGTAGGGAAGATTATTGTTTAGACTAGAGCCTGGGAAGCTGGCAGTAGGCACTGGCAAACACTGAAGGGGCACCTGCGGTGGTGGGTTGGCAAACAGGACCTTGCTTCACTGCAGTGCTAGAGGGGGATGGTCAGAAGCAAGCAGTATGAGCTAGATGCAAGTTCAGATTCAGCCTGCTAGGATCACACTGAGTTATTGTGGCAAGATTTCCTATTCTCACAAGACTTTGGGTTCATTGTCCAAGACCTGACATGATTACTGCATTTTATGAGACCACGTGTCTGTTGTGCTGAACACAGTGCTCATCATACATACACTACCTGCGTAAGGTGGAACGTGAGTTCTGACTCTCGCTCCCAGGCAAACAGTCCTCACCAATGCTACCCCTACCATGAGGTTATATCCTGTGGTGGTCACTCTGAATGTTGCTGATAATCTTAGAGGGGAGCAAAGGGTTTTATTCTGCTTATGATTATCCAGTTGCAGTTCTTACTCTAGATTGGCAGGAGAGTCTACACCAACACCAGAGGTCGAGGGAACTGGCCATACCATATCCACACTACTGCTGAGAGAGGGACAATCCCTACTTAGCAGACCAGTGTGTCTGACCGAGCACACCAAAGGATGCCAACTTCCCCAACCAGCTCCTTCCATCTTATTCAGCTGCCCAGGGATTATCACAGTCACCATGGGCTGGGCCTTCCCATCAACTAGACAATGTCCTGCAGGCTTCCTCTGGGCCTAACTCAACCACTGATTTCTTTATAAATATGCCCAGAGCTCAAACTCTCAACCCTTCATAGTATCTAACTATGACATAGTCCATGACAGGGATGTATGGATGTAAAGTTACAAATCAGTTGACCTCATGAAACATTATGCAGGGGGCTCTAGTATAACCTATAAGCTTTTTAAAGGCAAAGGGCTTCCATTGGAAGTGGAGAGCAGGTCAGAAGAGACATGAGGTAGAAGATAGACTTGACATTGTTGTTTTGGGTGGAGATGGGAGTCATGTGATAAGGAACATGTGTGAACTAGGAAGAAAAGAGGACCCCCCTTGTCAGCTCTGAAGGAAGCCTTGGCCTTAGAACTACCAGGAAATGAACTTTGGCAACAACCTGAAAGAGTGTGAAAGTGGATTCGTCTTCAGGGTCTTCCTTTAAGTGCTCAGCGGGGCAGACACCTAGACTTAGCCTTGGAAGCTCCTCCTCAGAGAACTCAGCTGAGCCCCCCACAACATTTGACTTCTAGATCTGTGACATGACAGGTGGCCAGTTGTGCCATTTCAAGCATCTGCCACCCCACTAGACAATGATCCCACCTTTTGCTGTCCTTGCTGATGACAGACTCATTTCATTCTCACGGTAAAGCACCACCGTGCTGGCTATTCTTCAGATCCTGGTACAGAAACTGAAACTTTGAGAAGGCAAGATTCTCATTCAAACCCACGCACTTTGCAAGTGTGAGTATGCAAGAGTGAGCTGAGCGTATGTGTGTGGATGCACCTGTGTATGTGGAAGTGTGGAAGCCAGAGGACAACCCGAGTGGCTATAGATACTGCCCACCTTGAGTTTTGAGACAGGGTCTCTCATTGACTTTAGAAACACTAGCTGATCCTTCTGTCTTTACTCTTCCAACCTGGGGATGAAAAATGTTTATCACCCTCCACCAAATCCTCAGCCAAGGGTGGAGGATAGCATTGAGCACAGTAGGCTGAAGAGTGTGTGGTGGTCTTCATAATTGATTTGGATGGGTTTTTGGAGAGGTGGGGGCCCCTTTGTATTTCTGCCATTGTGTGTTGTGGATTGCTTTGTGCTGTTGCATTTCTGTTTCTTCATTTGGGAATTTTGACTCCTGTACAATTTTTTTTTGTGAAATCTCTCATTTTAAAAATTTTTTGAAGCAATAAAGTTATTAAAAAATGTTTGCCACCCACCTGGCTTTTTCAATTGTAGGTTCTGGGGATGGATGTTTACAAGGCAAACCCTTCACGGACTAAGCTGTCTCTCCAGTTTCACCTCCTGGTCTTCTGATTGTGTCTTTCGACTGGCCCACATGGCCTGTTTGTAATGGGCCTTAGTAGCTGCACTCACTGGTGGATATAACTATGAATTCTCTTTCATATTCTCTCTCTCTCCTTCCCTTCCTCCCTTCTCCCCTGTTCTCTGTCTGGAACTTTCTGGCATTATGAGACTTTGAGATATTGGAAAAGTAGGTAGGACACACAGCTCCTTTAGCTGGAACTTTGAAATGATTAGAAGCTATTTTGTCCCCAGGGAGAAAGCTGAGCCCAGGGAACTGCAGTCTTCTCAGCCCTGACCATCCCCCTCCCCCCATACATCCACCTCCGTCCTGTGTGAGAGTGCCCTGCTCTACATGTGGAACTGCTAGGTAAAAAAGTACATATGTCTTAGGGCAAAGAATTTGCTAGAAAATTTACATCTGCTTTTTCCATACTCTTGGGAAGGTAATGTGTTGCATAGTTTTTTTTTTTAAGTTGTGTTAGTTTGAAAAACAGTATCCTTTTTTGTTTTGTTTAAATAACACGCCAATGTATTGTGGCTTGATTCACTTGAGGACTCCCACTCTTGTTGAAATGCCTCACCCCCATTCTGAAAATCTAGTGGCTCCCCTTGAAAGTCTCCAAGCAGCTAACAAAAGACCAGAGAGACACGTCTTGGAGCACAAATCCACCCATGTGCTTACCCTGAAAGACAACCGCATGCATGTTCACCTGGTTCCATTGCAGTCTGTCAAATAAAGACACAAACGGGGAGACCCAGAGCGAACAAAGTCAGCTTCCGAAGACACAGTGCAGGCCTTTGTGGGCAGCTCTGTTTAAATCTCCAGCAAATGAGCTGTGCGGCCATCAGTCCTTACACCTGGGTCACGGCCAAGAATAACAGGTATCATTTCACCGGCTGCCTGGCGAACAGTCAAGCGAAGTCAAAAAGAGACGGAGGATGTACACCACCGGCCAGATTCTGTTCTGGGCTGCACACTCACAACTTTTCCAATACCAGGCCTAGAGAAGTCAGTATTAAGTGTAAGAAGAATTGCCCCGGCCTGCGACCGGAAAAATGGAAAAGCTATAATGTGGCAGAGAATCTCTGCTCTGCTTCATTCGCATTCAGAGCACAAATCACTGCCTTGTGCCCTGCTACTCTTTCCAGGCCAACCCCCCAAAAGCAGAGCCCACCTCCTGTGGGTTTCTTCCTTGTGACCTCAGAAATCCCCCCATCCCTTGCATTTCTTGATTCGGCTTCTAAATAAACCATTTTTTTAAATCACAGATGCTCATCACAAAATCTTCTTTTGGGGTCTCCACCCTCCGAGTCATTCACATGGAAGCCTGGCAGCTCTTCTGCCACCCCCTTGGGTTTTAGGGTTCAGCTGAGGCCATTTCAATGCATCCTCCTGGGGTACGTTCTCCAGCAGCGAGTGACACCTGTCAGGGAGGTTTCTCCTTTCTTCCGGCTGGGCCCACGCACAGCCCCGAGTGAGTCACAAGGGAAAAACGGAGCCACCTCCTCTGGCTGTGGGGCTTCAGATCCCCCCCCCCATCACCACACTTGTGCTTTCAGAAATGCGTGGGGATGATTCAGCGGAAAGTTCTGGTCAAACGGATCACCATAGCAACTTTCAATAGGCATCCAGCATGCAAATTAGGCAGTGGAAAGGGACGCTCTTCAAGAGCCCCAAACCAACATCATCTGAACCCCGCATGGATCGACTCCCAGACTCTTTGAAGGTGGCGTGCAGTGTCAGCCCGAGTCCCCACCACACCTGGACGGGTCTGCCAGCACCTTCAGATGCTGCGCTGAGATAAACCAAGGTGGAGGGGTGGTTTCCGCTCCCTGAATTCTGGGCTGGGTAGAGAAGTCTGGCCCAGAGTTAGAAGACTGTGCTTGTCTCTTTATCTGTGTCGTTTCTAAACCTCAACCTCTTGGTCGGATTCCTTCAGCTATGAGCTGCAGGATTTCCATCCGTAACACGGGGGGTGCCTGTGCTGCTTCACAGGGGCCTGGTGTATCTGAAGTTCTGACTAGAAGTGTGTTGCATATAGTGGTCTAGCAATAGAGGGGTGCTCTGCTGGCCTTTCCTTTGGAGCCCCTGAAGTCAACTTGCCTTTCATATTCTATTTTTTTGTGATGTGTGATGTGTGTACATGTAAGTGTGCAAACGCAGTGGGTAAGGGTTGATGACTTGTGTCTTTCTTAGTTTTCTCCACCTTGGGTTTTAGACAGCATTGTATGCTGGACCTGTTGCTCTGTGAGTCAATTAGTCTAGCTAGCAAACAAGTCCCGGGATCCTCCTGTCTCTGTGTCCCCAGTTCTTACAGGTACATGTTGCTGTACCCAGGGTTTTATTAGGGTGCTGGGGATCTGAACTCAGGTCCTCATGCTTGGTTTACAACCCCCCCCATACTTCTATAACCTATTTCTGTCTCTTGGCCTTGGTTTTCTGGCAAACACTATTGTATCAAGCATCAAGGATAGAGATGTTGACACGGCGTCTGCTCCAAGGGGCTCCAGGAGTATATAGGGAGAGCTTAGAAAGAGATCGTGGGCTTAGATTAATCCTAATGGTGGCCCCTCTGTGGGCCACAGGTTTCAGCTACATGAACAAATGATCAATGCAGAAGAAGTTATTTTATTAACACATCTTTGCTGTGTCAGATCAGAATGTTTGGCTGTGAGCAACAGAACAACCAATTAACAACGACTTACACCAATGAGGTAAATGTTCTCTCTATTTCAGTCTGTTGCCCCCCCCCTCTCTCTCTCACACACACACACACACACACAGTCATGAAGGTGGTTGGTGGTTCATATGTGTTCAGTGGAGGGGTGACCACAGATCAAATGGACGCTGTGAACTGATCCTGGCTTCTGACGTCCACTGTGTCTGTCTAGACGTGACTCAGAGGGTAGTACTGAGTCGGGGAGCCCAATGGTAAAAGTCTTAGTCCATTTCCTGCTGCCAGCACAGAACACTCCAAGTAAATGATTTTTACAGTAAAGACATTCATTTAGTCCCTAATCCCAGAAGTTGGAAGCTCAGGGCTCAGTGGCTGTATCTGGATCTGACTAGAGCCTAGTACTGTTACCAGGTGGAAAACCAGAAAAGCAAGTGTATAAGGCCAAGACGGCTCACAAGGACAGCCACTCTCATGGTCACTAAGAGTATGAGAGAGGAGGAACTCACCTAATCTATGGGATATAAACCAGTCCTGAAAGAAAGGTATGACTTTAGCTCCAAGGTCAGGGCTCCATGAACCTCTACACCCACAAAGTGCCCATCCAATTTCCCGCCCCACACGTTCTAGGGAACATGACAGGTCATATCTGTCTAGCTTCGCCTCCAAGAGCACAGCAATGTGAAGACGAAAGCAGAGAACGGACCCAAGAAAAGGTTGGGGGAACGAACCACTTGGCAGGGGGTGGGGAGATGGCTCAGTTGATAAGGTGTTTGCCTCGCAAGTATGAGACCTTGAATTCAATCTCCAGAAACCATGTCTAAAATAATACAGCTAAAAAGAAAGTCCCATGTAGCAGCAGATAGCTTTAAAACCTAGCACTGCGGTGACAGACAGATGCCCGGAGTTCATTCACCAGCCAGTTTAATAAAATTAGTGAACTCTAGATTCAGCGAAAGACCCTGTCTCAATAAGTAAGAAAGAGAGTGATATATGAAGAAACTAGGGATAGACCTCTCATCTCTACATGCATGGATACATCTGTATACCTCCCTCCATCCACTCTCCCCATCCTACATACCAGACACAGAACTGACTGAAAACAAAGAACCTATTAACAATTGTCTTACCAGAGAATGTTCCAGAAGTTTCTCTAGATCACTTGACCAATGGGCTCACCCACAAGGCCTCTTCCCTTCTTGTGGGGAACACTACTCTTGTGCACAGTAGCTAGCTGCCTGTCCACAATCATCACAGTTGGCTTGGCCCCCAAATTCCACAACAGAGGATTAGAACTGCCTACTCTGGGGCTGGAGAGGTGGCTCAGGGGTTAAGCCTCCGCCTTGCAGGTGGAAGGTCCTGAGTTCGGATCCCAGATCCCATGTATAGACGCCAGGCGGAAGCGGGGGCGGCCTGCGCTTCTGGTCCTGGTAGGGTGGAGCCTGTGAATCCCGGGGCAGGAGGAGGTGGAGGTGTCCATGGTGGTTCGCGAATTCGTCCGTGGTTCTACACACACACACACACACACACACACACACACACACACACACATACACACACGCGCGCCGCACATACATATGCACATGCGCACAGTTGAATAAATAATAAAAAAAAATTAAAAAAAAAAAGAACTGCCTACTCTGTGGGATTTCTTCTAAGATATCCTCCGTGAAGGTAGATCTGGTGACCCACATGCCAGTTTTAATCCATGTATTCTTTTCATCTAGACATCACATAATCCAAATTGTCCAGCAGTTAAGTATCTGAGGGGATTGGAACTGACCAGGGACATGCATTTATTCACTTCTACTTCATTTAATCCAAGTCAGAGATGGAAATACAATAAGCAATCATAGACTCTTCAGATTCTATTCTAGTGTTTTGAGGGACGGGAAGTATAGCCAAGTGTTAATTATACACATATGCATTCCATGTGTCTAAACACTTGGATATGTGCATCGAATGCCTTGTCCACTCTGACTGACCAATCGCATCCACCTAAGTAGCCACATTGATTTGATTCCTTCATGGCGAGAGCTCAAAGTAGTCCAGGAGAAAGTATGCTCAGAGCCTCTCTTATCCCGAGAACTAGATGTAGTCTTTTTCCACTTGGGAAATAGGTTGTTGGGAGGGGCCCTTGTGCTTCTGGTGACAGCCCAGCTCTGCCTTTGCAGAGTATCACCAATAATTCCAACACCAACTTTCACATTTGGCAAGAGGTACATAAAAATGTTCTCGAGGTGCACCGATTAAAAAAATAAACCAACTTCAAGCTTCAAGAAGGATCAGTTTTCTTTCCCAAGCTGCCTTAACAGACATAAAAAAGGGCGGAACGTGGCCTGGATCTCTCTGGAAGCAGGCGTTGGCTCTGGCAGGAGATGGAGGCAGTAGATAGCGTCACTGGAGATATTAACATGGCGGCAGAGAGCTTGAGACTCTGCCATTCACAGACTCTGCCATTCACAGTGCGCTCCACAGAAAGATGGAAACAGGTCAAAGAGTTTCTGACAAATCAGGTCACAGTCCTCCCTCTCTCCCCTTATAACCAGAGAGTCTGGTTTAGGAGTAGACATTGGGAAATCACCAGAGAGATTGTTCTACAGGACCGATTGCATCCATCCCTCAAACTTTTATTGAGGGCTGGCTTTGTGTTTGGAGCCGGCATTGGGTTCTAATCTCTGATCTCTGCAGAAACAAGTAAACGTCTGATCTGAGCTCAGTGTGCTGAGACACAAACGTAGGTAGCCCCAGGACCACTGCCGAGTTGTCTCGTGTCCAGAGATACAAGAGAGGGAGATAGCAGCTGCCACCAACAAATACTCCTTTTGACAGCAAATGACAGCTCAAATCAAAGTGATTCTCGTGGCCAAAGCTCAGTGTGATTAGCCTGCTTATAGTTTTCTTTTAGTCTGAGGTGTCCGTGTTTAGTCACATGTCAGGTGGCCATCATCTGCCATCCTCCAGGTCCTTACAGGTGAGTCATGTGACACGTGGGAGCACAGAGCCTCCTCCTGTTCCAATGGAGGGTTTGGGAGAAATGTCTAGGAAAGGGTAACGGAATGGAATTCCCCATGGTGTAATTACAACAGAAAAGGGGATGGAGAGGGAGGGGCATAGTGGTAGTTTCCTCTTCCTATCCCGCATTCAAGTTCGTGCAGTGATGGGCTGCTTTTTCTTCTGCTGTGAGACAGTACTCAGATGCAAGCAGCTTAGAGTAGAAAGGGGTATTTATTCGGCTTATGATTCCAGAGGGGATGGTAGGTATTGTACACCAGAAAGCATGGCTAGGGGCCAAAGCAAGAAGTTAGTCCAGATTATCACAGCTTTCAGGAGACCAAAAGAGCAAGAGTGAGGGAGGGGAACAGGGTGGGGCTACCAAGCCTCAAGGCTCCACCCCATTGTGATATGCCTTCTTCTAGCAAGGATCTGCCTCTTAAAGAAGCTACAACGCACCCAGACATTAAGACTAGCTAAAAATTCAAATGAGTCTGTGCGGGGCAACTCACATTCAAACCATGGCATGTGGGGATGGGAGTTGAAGTCTGATGATAGGGGGTCTTACTAAAGTTGGATGGAACTATGGAACTCTTCTTGAGAGACTCGGGAGTGCTCCATGAGGATGTAATTCTTGTTGCTGTTGATATTCTTTTCCTTTCCCTGCTGCTGATGACGGCATCATTTAGTGCGGAGCATCTACTTTTCCATCCCTCATTGCAGCAGCGGAATGGTCCAGCCTCCCACACCTGCAGCCTGATTCGTTTCCTGGATATTTGCTCCGTGTGTTGATACCATGCATGGGTCTGAGCCCCAGAGAAAACTTAGACTGTGGATCTCCCCAGACTCTGAACCTTTTCTCTTTGAAAAAAACAATCAGGGGTGACTTGACCTGGATGCAGAACCTTCCAGAATGAAGTAGCAGAGTTTGCAGGAGCTTTTCTAGGAGCCCCAGTGCCCACAAGTGAAGGAGCCTCAGGCCGTCCAGTTACCTTCCCATAAAAACACTCTCCGCCCACCTCCAAATGATTCTGAACTTAAAGGTAGCCAGTCAGCCATTACCATTTGCAGACATAGTTTCGTTAGCCTCAGGGGGTGGCTGGGGCACAGTGGGTTGTATCAGTGCCTATGGCATGTTTCCTGGGTGCCAAGCCCTGGTGTGGTTCATTTTCCATGAATGATCAATTGTCATTTTTGAAAGCAAAGATGATTGGAGAAATTACCTCCCCTTTGGATTTATGGATAATAAACAGATACAGAGGTGAGCTCATGTTCTGGACATGACAGAACAGGTTAGTACTTGATGGGGCTTCATGGGGGATTCTTCTCTCCTTGTATGTATTTATTATAAGTATTGTTAGGAAATCTCTCCTTTAGAAAGCAACAGACCCTTCAGAAATCACACGGGCTGTGGATATATTACCCACACACTAGTTGCTTCCTATGAGTTTTTGGTGGAATCCTTTATTTGTGGAGAACATTCCGTTTGCTTTCAACTAGAGAGGTCTCTGTTGTTCCCCTAAAGAAGATGGTATGTGTTGAAAGAGTCAAGATTATCAGAGTCAGCGGGACAGATGAATACTTTCTACAGAGATCCAGGAGCGATAAAGTGGTAGGATACAAACCCAGGACATTATTACCCATTTCTGGACAGTCACATTGCCTAAGAGGAAGAGAAGCAGAAGGTTTTCGGAGTAAATAGTTAACTCTTCTGGGCTGGAAGAAATGATTATTCAAAAGTTGGTCCCCACATACAAATGCAAATGACATCCCGAGACACATGAATGCTAATTTCTCCAAGTCTGTAGACAAATGCTGCTCATTTCCGTGCATTTATATTAGGCCGTCCTCTAAAAGACTTTTCAGACAAATATGTCATCAAGATATTCAAAACCATGTAATCTTATCCAAAGTTTCATCTGTCAACACTGCGGTCTCCATCTCTCACAGCTGTGTGTCAGAAATGCATGGGGAGATTACTCAGCTGATATGGGAACTTGGGAGGGGCTGGCTCTGGTCCCCCGGGTGGGGAGTGGGGGGCACAGAGAGCCCTGGGGGGAGGTTCTGGGATGTCAAGATGGGTCGAGTCTTTGAGCCACTAGGTGAGAGATGTTGGTGGGAGAGGGGTTAGGGGGTGCAGATTCAAAGTTGACTCTTAGTGCAGCGCCTATCCAACAAGCCTGCCTGTGAGCCCAAGAGGTCCTGAGATGCCAGATTAAGTTAAAAACTGAGGGAAATGCTGTTTACTCCGCTCCTGCAAGGTAAAACCTCTAGCCGCAAGGCTGCTTCTGCAGAGAGTGACGAGGCAAAGTGGTATCGTTTACAAAATGTCCTGCATGAAGGCATGGTTCTAAGTTCTCTCTTCTCTCTCTCTCTCTCTCTCTCTCTCTCTCTCTCTCGTCTGCTTACTTTTCTCAACCCTTCCCTTTTCTTCTTTTTCTTTTCTTCCAGATGAAAAGAACGTAGAACACACACAAAAATGACCAGCAGGAATCATGCATATACCTCTGCAGCTGAAAGATGCGACTACCATTTGGTTGCCTCCTGGGACGTGCTTCCTGAACTTGGGCCACTTTGTTTAGTGTGTGGATGAACAGTGGGTTTTGGCAGTGATGAGCATTTCTCTTAATTGATTGTGTAGTGAAATTAATTCAGCAGAATATTTATCTGTTAGTCTGCTACCTTACCATAATGAATTTTCATCCATCCATATACCTATCCATCTATCCTTCCTTCTTTCTTTCCTTTTAGCCATCCTTCCAAGTCCTTCATCTAGCCTTCCTTCCTGTTCATCCTCCGTCCACCCATCTTTGCTTCCACCAATCCATAGCTGATAACGATGTTTGCAAAACCGAGGAATATGGCTTTATTTTTTTTTGTAGTTAGTATTTTTGTAGTTACAGAAATGCAGGCAGAGAGGTTTAAAATTTAGACCAAGATGACCAAGCTTACAAGAGGGCTAGAGCTCGCTCAGATAGTCTCTGCATCACTCAATTGAATCTATTAAAGGCACTTCAGTGACCAGCTGCTTTTATACCCAGCCCTGAGAAAAGTTATCTCAGGGTTAATGCTACAGCTGGCTGTGAGCTTCTTGTCCTGAAGAGCTACTGATCCAGATGCAAAGGCAGGAATCCACTGCTGCAAAAGACCCACCAGTGGAGATGCCAGGAGTGAAACTGACATTGTCAGGGGTGACTGAGGCTCCACGGGGACTCTGTGAAACCTGTCTTCGACTGTGCATGGCACGCTATAAATTACATCTGAAGGCAGCTGCCATGCATGGGAACTCCAGGAGGGATAAGCCAGAGGGAGGCCAGGAGTGTCACCCGAGACTGTCCACTGTCCCTTGTGCTGACCAAGGACAAGAGCATAGACTGAACGGACTATTTCCAGAAAGTGTCACTGCATGACAGAAGGCATTCTGAGTGGAGGAAGCTAGGCAGAGACATGTGGTATGAATGAGTGTTGACTGTAGAGAGAGGCAAGTGTCTGTGAACTTGATGGACAGGGAATAGAGGTCATGGGATGCATCTGTATAGGCTGGAAGGTCAGCTGGGATTTGAACTCTGGGAGGCCATAGAGGCATTGGGAATGGGTGCTCCACATAGAATGCTGGGATTGGAGGTAGCGACTTTGGAATCAGCAGACCTAGTTAAGTGGTGAGTGCAATAGTTTAAGTTAACCTATCCTAGGCTCAAGGAATTAGAATGTGAAAGACGAAAACAGCAGAAAAGACAAGTGAATGGCAAATTGACTGAAGGACAGGAAAAAGCAGCGTCTAGAAGTGTGTGAAGACATATATCTGTATCTATCATCTATGTAATCTATCTATGCATCTATGTGTTTATCATCTATCTATCTTCATCACGTATCATTTCTTTCTTTCTTTCTTTCTTTCTTTCTTTCTTTCTTTCTTTCTTTCTTTCTCTCTCTCTCTTTCTTTCTCTTTCTTTCTTTCTTTCTTTCTCTCTCTCTTGTTATCTATCTATCTATCTATCTATCTATCTATCTATCTATCTATCTATCTATCTATCTATCTAATCTGCCTATTTACCTATCTGTCTATGTTTAACCTTGTTAAGAATCATGAGAGGAAGTTAGCTTTGAGAAGTCTGAGATATCCAGGGGACTTCTTCATGGAGATGTCTTTAAGGGACATAAAGCAAGATCACTTAGGTGAATGATGGAAATTGGACAGTGTTGAGCAAAAATATGTCACATGCATGCCAACAATTACTACTTCTGCAGTCAGAGCAGGCATCATTAATCAATCATTAATCATGGATCACTGTTATGCATGTGCGTGCGTGTGCACACACATACACACACGCATGCACATACACACACACACACACACACACACACACACACACACATACACACACACACACAGAGTCTGGCTGTTTAGGCACAGTGATCTGAACCTTTATCAACAGGTTGGCATGGCCATTGATTTCTTGCTATTGCAGAGAGGATGACTGAACCCAAAGAGGGGCAGGAAGGAGCTACTGGTAAGGGGGAATGCACACCAAGGAGTCTCCATTCCCAGCAGGCCACATCGTGGGGTACCTGAGCTTGAATCTCAGTGGCTGTGTTAAATTTGGAGAGGCATCAGAGCTCCCTAGGTCTCCTAACATATCTTTCCAACACCAGCAACAAAACGGATTTCCCCCTGCCCCCAGCATCAAGTAAAACGCTCAGAGCAACTGGAGACATTCTGTATTTGGCACTGTCCTCACTGCTGTGACAACACACAGAAGCATTAGTTATGCTGGCTCACAGTTGGAGGGTGTGAAGTCAGTCTATCATGGCAGCACGGCATGTGAGCACCAGAGGTCCAGGGCTCTGGCGTTGAGGGCACCAGGCAGCTGGCAACGTCCCTGGGGCATCAGAGAGTTGGCCCAACCAGGCTGGGCTCTGACTCACAATTCCTGCTCCCAGCCACCCTACCTCGAAAGGCTCCACCAATATCCAAAATAACCCCACCAGCTGGGGACCAAGTGTTCACATCCAAATCGTCAGACATGCGAAGGGCTGAATAGATGCTAATTGTGAGTCTAGGAAGAGCTAAGAGCTAGAACATGCCGATGACACCAGGCTGCCTTTCCTGGGGACATCTGAACTCAGGCAGTCTCATGTAAGAATGGCTGTCTGGGATCGGAAGAGACCAACCAGCCTTGGGGATGAATGCTAGGCTCAGTTGATGTCTCAGGCTCCGCACTTTGTGAAGGGCTGATGTGACTTGCGTGGAAGTCATTTTTCAACCCATTTGTGGCCTGGGGTATTTATCTGTGCCTCCTTAGGATTTTTTTCCTTCTGGTTTTGAATAGTTCCTGAGTGTGACCTTTGGAGAAAGAGGTAGATGCTTGACTGCTGATTCTGAACCATTTCTGTTCTGCCCTGCATGGCAGCTGGGCTGGCATTTTTAACTGCCCGGGAGGAAAAGAAATGGAAGTTGAATTCTTTCAACCAAGCGGCCTCTCTCCCCGTTAGATTGCCAAGCATGTGTGACCCAAGAAAGGCCTTATAATATGTCTAGGAAAGCATGTCAAAAATAAATATATGTAATTTATTTGTTTGCCTGGCTTGCTCTTTCCCCCCTCATTCTCCACCAAAAGGCACAGTTACGGTCTTTTGGGTATAGTGTAACATATAAAGTGTTTAGCCAAATACCCTCAAATTTATGTAGCAGGAGTCAAGTTTATCTGAGTACATAAATGATGATATTCTTTCAACTGTGTGTCTGCCCACTCGGCCAGACTTTGACCATCTTTGCCAAGATCCAGGAACCGCAGGCTACAGGCTGTGTAACCGCGGAGTGCTGTTTGCTTTGGGGTCAGTGATGGAGGTGGGGAACTTTCAATGGTATTTTTCACAACTAATGTGCATGATTTTCACTCGGTTTTTTGGGCTGGACACAGAACTTCTGGTGACCTCAAGCCTTCGGATTGTAGCAGCTAAACACAGGTTCATAGGTTCATGGCTCATTCACATAGATTCTGTGTCCTGGATCCCGGGGGTGGACTTGGAGTGGGTTTCATCTCTCAGAATGTTGACTTGAGAACAAATCTTGGTCTCCACCCGCAGTTTCCTGCTGGTGTGTGGTGGGAGTAAGGTATGAGTAGATCTGACTGTGGAAACATAAGCATTCATGCCCGCCACTGTATGAGAATGTTTTGGTGTGGATGGGGAAATAAAGGAAAGATTCCGAAAGATAAAGACAGAAGGAGGAGAGGGGAAAAAGGAGGGGCAAAGTTCCAGGGTTTTATGAGATATTCTTTAGGATTTATGCATTTTTCTTCTTTGTGTGTGTGTGTGTATGTGTGTGTGTGTGAGAGAGAGAGAGAGAGAGAGAGAGAGAGAGAGAAAGAGAGAATGTGTGTGTGAGGGAATATGTATATGTGTTTCTGTGTATGTTTGTGTGGGTGTGTGTTTCTCTGTGCACGTGTGTGTTGGTTTATATGTATGTGTTTATATGTAGGTGACAGGCAGCATTATGTTTCTGTATATATGTGTTTATGTTGTGTGTGTATGTGTTTACAGGTACCTGTGAAAGAGTGTATGTATGTGGTGTGTGTTTATGTGTGTGTGAGGGTACATGTGAGTGTGCTTGTGTGTGTGTGTGTGTGTGAGAGAGAGAGAGAGAGAGAGAGAGAGAGAGAGAGAGAGAGAGAGAGAGCGAGAGAGCGAGCCTGTGTGTGATATCAGCCAGGAAGCAATGGCCCTTTGAAAAAAGATGTTACCACTCATCTGCAAACTGCCTCCCCAGAGAGTGGTACCCACATAGGCTCCGCAGAGGGCTGTGGGTAACCACGTGCAAATAAGTGACTTCCAAGAGGGTGGGGAGTCAGCATCCTTGGAAACCTAGGGCTTACTTTGGCTACTATGCCCCCCTAGTACCTCAACGACCCCATGCCTTCCTGCTCAAGGCGGCTGCTAACCATACCTCTTCACAGAACTCAGGACCAGCCTGACAGTACGTCTAGCAACCCAGACCCAACATCACTTCCCCAGGTATCACTGCCCAACAACAAGATCTCCGGTGTCTCATACCTGAAGGAGTTGATGAGGACCACCCACCATCTCAAGCCAGGCAAGGGGCTTCAGCTAGGCAAAAACAGAGGAGAAATATCTGGGGAATCTGAGACATTGTTTCAAAACAACGGTTCTTGTGGGGTGTTTGATTTACTATTCAACTGTGCACAGCTGCTGTTCAGAAAATAGGATGGATGCCAAGCGGGAGGGAGGGGGAGGGGGTCGGGGAAGTAAGGATAAAAGCATCCGCAGCCTTGTCTGCACACTTCACATGTGAACCGGACTTTAACCCCTCAATGCAGGGGACTAGTCCTGAGGCAGACCAGTGGGTTCCAGAGACCTGTGGTGGCCACTACCTGTTGAACCCACGACTGGCCTTCGCCTTCTTTGTCATAATTCAAGAGATTTGGGGGCTGCCCTGCCTTGAAGTGAGCATTTGAATCAGCCCTCTGACAAGAACTGCTTTCTTCTCCTTCGGTTTTGTGCCTTCTGGCATCCAAACACCCACATCTTGACTTGGGATTTTTTTTTTAAATAGAGGTCAAACACACAAAAACGTGAAATGATTTTTGAAGGTGGACAATGCAGTGGCATTTTGAACATGGATGATGTGTAACTATTGCTTCCATTTAGCTTCCAAGACTTTTGTCGGTCCCAAAGAAAGCCCCAGAGTCCCAGGCAGTCCCCCTCCCTTCTCCCCTCTAAGTAGCTGCTTTCTCTGTTTATGGATTTCTGTGCATGATACTCGTCTCCACAGCTCTGCAAGTGGTATTTTATTTGCATGCGTGCGTACGTGTGTGTGTGTGTACGTGTGTATGTGTGTGCGCGGGTGTGTGTACCAAATAACAATGGAGGGTGTGCCTGTGGAGGTCCAAGAATGACATCTTTCACCTTCTGGCTTTGCTTTGGGGTTTTCCAGGCTCTGTCTTCTGCAGGATTTGCAGATACCACTGCCATAGTTAGATACAAATGAAGAGTTGCTGACACAGGCACAAGTGTCAAGTTGACACTTGTTGAGGGTTTGAGCTTTGGGCTCATTTGTGGAGAATTAATGGTTGGGTTAAGCCCAGAGCAAACCTGAAGGAGATTGTTTAGCTGATGGGGAAGGCCCAGCCTATGGTGGGTGGGACTAGGCCCTAAACAGGTGATAAAATACTGAGAGCTGGTTGAGGAAGTGGGCATCCTTGTGTACACTTGGCCAGAGATGCTGGTCTGGCAAGTAAGGATTGTCCCTCTCTCAGCTGTTATGTGGTGATGGTGTGGCCCATAAGGGATTCTACTTCTTAGACCATCATGGCTTTCTTTGTTGCTGTTACTGCTGCTGCCTCCATCCTTGGCTGACTCGAAGCTTCATCTTTTCCACGTTGCTGCTGTTCCCGCTGCCTTTGGAGCCTGGTCTCCAGGCCTTGCTGCTGCTACTGTTCATCGCTGATGTCACTGATGTCACTGATGTCACTGATGTCACTCTGGTCTAGTGTCTTCAACCCGCCAGCCAAGTACAGGCTTGAAACCTTCTTGGGATTCTTGACTTTGTGAGATATTCTAGTCAAGAATGAAGTAGCTGTAGGCAGCTACTTTGAAAGACACTACTTTTACTAGGGTTCTTCAGAGAACCCTAATACAGACAGAAAGACTTTAACCTCTGAGCCATCTCCCCAACCTTACATTTTTGGTCTTTTTCTTTCTTTCTTTCTTTCTTTCTTTCTTTCTTTCTTTCTTTCTTTCTTTCTTTCTTTCTCTCTCTCTCTCTTTTCTTTCTTTCTTTTTTTCTTTCTTGCTCTCTCTCTCTTCCTCCCTTTGTCCCTCCCTCCCTTCCTCCCTCCCTCCCTCTCTCCCTCCCTCCTTCCTTCTTTCCTTTCTTCCTTCCTTTCTCTCTTTCTCTCTCTCTCCCTCCCTCCCTCCCTCCCTCCCTCCCTCCCTCCCTCCCTCCCTCCCTCCCTCCCTTTGTTTCTCTCTCTCTCTCTCTCTCTCTCCCTTTCTTTCCTTTACCTATATAGGAATCAGTGTATACATGCGTGTGGGTATATGTGGGGGAGTGTGTAAAAGAGGGCACATTGCATACCTGCGGAGGTGCGAGGATAACTTTGGGAATCCTCTCGGCTTGCTCTACCTCCTTATTGCTTTGCTCTGGGTTTTCCTAGGCTCCGCCTTCCAGGACAGGAAGTGCAGGTCACAGCCACTTCTGTCTGACATTTTTATGTGGGATGTGGATCCGTTCTGCTTTCAAGGCAAACACTTAGCCCCTGAGCCATCTCTCCAGTCCCTGCGATGGTATTTTTATTCCAAGGAGGAACCTGGCTTTCAGGAAGGTGATGAAATTTGTGCACAATTTCCCAGACAAGGGTTAAGATGCACAGCGAGAGCTATCTGAATGGAATCTGGGGAACACTGGCACCCTAATAACTCCATCATCGATGGACACATGCGTCCTACTGGATGTCCCAGCACCTTGGCCTTGGTGATTTCCTCTACGGTCTCGTTTCAGCTTCATAAGCTTTGCAGCTTCTAGAAAAGCAGTTTGTGAATTGTGTCACGCAACTTGTCCAAGCACAGACAGCCCGTGTCAGCGGGAGGCACCTGCTGTGGGCGGTTCTCCTTCCAAATCCCCATTCTGAAACACTTTCCCTTTGTTTAGAAGGTGCTGGCTCTCCCGTCCCGGAATCTGGGCCAGGAGGAGTGGTTGCTGGAGGATCTGCTTGGCTACCTGGTAAGTTTCAGAGGACTCTGGTTGACCAGCTGTCAGGGAGTGAGCAGACTGCCCATTGGAATGGAAGTCTGGAGTGAAATGGGTTCCTGAGTAACTAACTCATGGGGAGGGATGTGCTCTGAAATGAGCTAGAAAGATGTATCTTTCATTTTCATCTTCTGTCAGCAGAGCCAAGGCATCGTATATTTGTGTTGGAACCTGTGAGTTATCGCCAAACGTGGTTTTGCTAGGACAGCTATGTGCAAATAAATGTGAGTGGGTTCCTCTGAATAGGTGCACAGTTGTGTTTATACAATGTGGAAATGTGATACTGTGTGGAGGGGGTGGGCTTCTTGGGGGAAAGGTAGGGGAAGGATTGGGGGAGGGTTCCTTGAGTCAGATTCCTGCAGGTTTCTGACTACAAGACACACCTGTGGGCTCTTTTGAAGGTGCAGAGAACTTCTCTGGATCCACAAGGACCTTGTGGCCCAGCCATCTTGGGGAGTGTGTCTCCACTTCCACATTCTGCTTCCATACATAGGTCTGATGTGGGTTCCAGGAACCTAGCGAGTTTCTGAGGTGATTCCCATGTTGATATGAAGCTCTAGTTTAGGGAGCACCTAGCGATTGAGTGACTTGTGTCAATCTTAGGCCTCTGCCTCCAAGAAGGCGGCATCACTGTGCCTTATGATGTCATCGAGGAACCCACCGCCTGGAGTTGTGGTATCTGAGACTCATTCCATATGAAGCTCAGATCTGTTTGCTGAGAGTTCCTGACAGTCTCAAATCATCCCCCCATTTACCAGGAAACCCTTGTCTCTCAGTAGGGATGTAAGAAATGGTCTAACTATGACCTTCTTAAGGGAGGTCAATTAAAGGTCAATGAGTAAGAGAACCTGTTTTCCAGACTGCTCTGCTTCTCCTGAATTCCCCCAAATCTACTGAGTTCAAGTGAGTTTTCAGTTTAAATTCCATATTCCCAAATGAGCCTTTCCCAATAAGGAGGATCTGTCAGCAACTTCCCTACCCAACTCAACTTTTACCAAGTCCTGCCTGGAATCCAACCTTGGCTGGAGGAATTTTTTTTCCTGGTTGTTTCTTTCTTGTTTCTTTTGCCCTCTCTGCATAGGGGAAAGGTAGGCTGGCTTACAAAAACTCTGTGGCGATCCAGCTCTTCATCCTCTCGACCAAATTCTGATTTCATATGACATTGGAATGCAGCCCACAGCCCCTAAAAAAGGTGTGTGTGGGAGGGAGTGGGAGGGGGAGTCTTATTTGACAGTGTTACAAGGAGACAAGCTGGAAGCAAACATTTGACACTCTGGCCCTGGAATGCTGTAAAAATTTAATTAGGAGAATCCATTAGTCATGCCCACATGGTGGTTTCATATGGGACTTACAAAAATGCAGGCTGCTGAAGGGACCTTTCAGACCTTCCTGTAAATGCCTTCTCTTTGGTTATTGGGAAATGCAGTCTCTGTGGAACCGTCTACCCAGACTTCGTATTTACAAAATAAGGTTCCGATGAGATTAACACCGGAAGGGGCTGGCGGGGCCAAAATAAGAGCTCACTTTTTATAATGGAGTTCACGCAGCATGACTGTCTCTGATTCAGCAGAGTTCTGGGGTGATGCTGATAGGTCTGCCTTTGATCACACCCTGACTCGAATTTTCAGGTTTCAGGGTGATGGGAGGAGGTCATGGGTGGACTGTGCCAAGACAAACTGCATTTGATCTTAGCGAAAGGACTGAGAGGAGGTGAGTCTGGGTCTGTATTCAAGTTGCAAACACACAGTTAAGGTCTCCAGTTCCAAGCCAGGGCATGGGAATGGAGCTTGAAATAAATGGGTCCAAAAATAAGCCTTTGGGGGATCCAGAGTAAGGGATGTACCTCAGGACTTGACTTGCAAGCAGGCATTTCCTATCTCTCCATGTCCTTATTTTGATTTCAAGTTGGCTTGCTTGGAGGCGGGATGTAGGCGAGGACAACTGGTTGCGTTATTAATCACAAAGTAGCATTAGCATGGCATTGAAATTTAACCAACACTTATAGAATTGTCCCTGGAATCACAACCAGGTGGCCTGGTCCAGATGGATTGTGGACAGAAACATTCCGTGAAGTCCAGTCTAATAAAGTTCTAAGTATACACTGTAAATGGAAGGTTTCTAAACAATAGTATTATTTGCTATCAAATCCCCCCTTTCTCACATCCCTTCCCACCTGTCACCTGGAGACAGCCTGGGCTGCATCTCATCTCCATGCATTCATTCATTTATTCCTGTATTATTTAAATGAACATCTATTTCTTACACACTTGATTGAGACACACGTTTTGATAAGCCACAGTCTGCCCTAGAGCAGGTTGTATCTAATGGGGAAGACTGATTTCTAAACAAATAATTGTTGCAGAGTATGACACTGATTATAATGTTGCTATTTACCGAACGCCTAGGCGCCAGCAATTTACATACATTAGCTCATATTGTTTTTTTTAAAGTAATCCAACAAGACACTAGTTAATCTTTTTATATGGGAAAAAATGGAAAGCCTGATTATAGATAGACAGATAGATGAAGAGAGAAAGACACAGAGAGATCCAGTGTCTATTATTGAGATAAGTCAACCAAAAAAAAAAATCAAGATTTTTAAGAAATCAGTCTTTTTTTCCCAACCTTAAAAGCTCAGCAAAGTGTCTTGCCTCTAAACATGTACATATAGTATCGCACATCCATGCACGTACATACAGAATTAGCACATCCGTGCATGTGAAGCACATCAATACATGTATACACAGTATAGCACATCCATACATGTACATAGAGTATCAAACATCTATACATATACTTACATTATAGCACATCCATCAACAATACATCCCCACTAGAAAATTTGCCAATTAAACTGAAAGTCAATGTTTCCTTTCCCCAAAATGTTTTTGACATTTTAAACTGCTGTTTACTGTGGAGCTGGTCCACGGAAATTAGGATACTAGAATTCTGGAAGCCAGGTGTAATGGTTACTCTTAACTATTGCTGTGAGAGAACATCTAAAGTCAAATAAGTTAAGGGAGAAAAGGAAATTTATTCATCTTATGGTTCCAGAGGGGAGAAACAGTCTTTCATGGTGGAGGCGACATGGCTGGTGGCTGAAGCTGGCAGGCTAAGTCACTCCCATATGAAGCTAGTGGGTGATGGCTGAAGGCTGGAGGATTCCTGGAGAGTCTCTCTTCTTCCAAGTCTCCCGTTCTGTGGTTCCTTTTATCTGACCCACTATTGGGAGGTTCTAATGGGATCTAGGGCCAGTCTTTGTATTATAAATATATTGATCCAGATAATCTCTTCAGGTGGTCTCACCTGATCTTAGTTAATGCCAAATGTGTGAAGTAGACACCCAGGATGAACTATCATAATACAAGGCAAAAAAAAAAAAACTTTCTAAGGGATTGGGATGATGGGTTAAAGACTAGAAAACCGAATCAAAAAGAAACAGTCAAGATTTGAATCCAGGACCTTTTAATTCCATTAAACCAGCTTCCAACTTCAGGGCAGGGAACTAAGGACTTGAAGGGTTAGAAGATGGCAATACTTGAGCTCTCTGAGGAGCAGAACCAGTAAAGTTTTGGGGGGGCTCTTGAGGAATGGACACAAATTAGGCAAAGAAATCTGGCATCTTGTGAGGAAAGCTTGCCATGGTGTAATTAATGTTTCTGGGTCCCTGCTCCAACTTAGCACACTAGCACACCCTCCTTTGAGATAAGAAGTCATTTTGTGCAGCTAATGATACCTTCGTCATGGATGTCTTTGGGCTTGGCCAGTCCATGAGCCCTTCGCATTTGTCCAAATTCTTTGCACATGGGAAGAGTTTGGGAATCAACCCTTGGCCTTGTCTAGATTGATGGATGAGTTTGAGAAGCACCCAGGTCCCTGTCAGCAGAAAAAGCACATGGCTTTGGGAAACAGAACCTTCCGGGAGGAAATTAGTGTGTGAATTGGTACAAGCAATTGCTCAGAGAGTCTACGGATAGGGCTCAGGGCTGGGGTAATGCCCAGTCTTATCCACGTGGTATCTGTCCATGGATCTGTGGATATCCTCGATTTGGAGTCTTCTTAGACTTTTACATCTATGATCTTGGGATTCCAGACATCCTGGTTGTAGGGCCTGTCGCCATCTTGGTTGAGATGTCATGGCTCAGAGGAAGAAAGGAAAAAAATGACCATAACCCAATTCCCAAAGTATCATTCTAGTCAATTTCCTGAGAAGTTTATAAATTTATTCTTTAAACTCCAAGGCCTCCTCCTAACCTAGGAAAGTTGTTTAAATTTAACCGTGTGTGTGTGTGTGTGTGTGTGTGTGTGTGTGTGTGTGTGTGTGATGTGTATACACGTGTGCAAGTGTTCATGCAAATTGCACGTGCATGTGTGTGATGGCCAGAGGCCAGCATTAGGATCCTTCTTTAGCCACTTCCCATCTTCTTATTTATTTGTTTTTGAGTCAAGGCCTCTCAGCTTGGAACTCACTATGTTGCCGTGTTACTGAGTTCCAGGGTGCTCTGTGTGTCTTTATCTCCCCTACTACCCCTGCCCCCTGCCGGATTACATCACATTCTGCTTTGTTTTATGAGGATTCTGGGGATTGAACTAAGATCCCTGTACTTGCGCAGTGAGCCCCGTGCTGACTAGGCTGTTCCCCAGCCCCAGGATAAATCTTGGAAGTGACTGCTTCAGAGTGGCAAAAGGTTCACAGTCTGGCCCTGACACTCACTAATTAGAGCTTCTGAGCTTTGAAAGCCCAGGCTGGGCCTTCACAGAAAAAGTCCCTCAGACCTTTTCCCAAAGTACTTGTGCTAGCCTGGAACAGAATGACCCATTGGGCTCTATGCTAAATGACCCTCTTTGTGAGCTGGCTCTTCCCATGACACCTGTGAGCGCTGGCAAGCCTGAGTGTGCACAGTTCGCGCCTGCTTCCTGCTGCCTTGGCCGCAGAGCTGATGAGCCCTGACTAAACTGTCAGTGCACCGCGTGCGGCCTCTGTGAGCGGTGAGCCTTGTCCCTAGCGTGTGTGGAACCTGTGGGAGCTATTGGAAAAGGTGAGCTGCTTCAGGGGTTGCTCCCCACGAGGCTGACCTGAGATGGGGTGCTTGCAACAGCCAGATTGCGACATCAGGGACATTCCAAGGAAAGCCAGGAACTGGGAACCATAGGGAAGAGGTTCTGGGGATGTGATTAATACAACCGGATCCAACTGGGGCAAAAATCAGCCTCAAAATATGAAGCAATTGCTCACATGCGGCGGGAGGGCAGGAGTCTTAAACTATGCTCAGGTGAACTGAATCTCAATAGTTTCCCTGTTCAAGATGCTGAAGGCTACCCACCCCCCTTACAGCAAGTATGGACAGTCTACATGTATGTGAAAATGCATAATGAATTCATTTTAATTTAAACTTGGGATATGAATGTCATTAAATCCAAAAGTCAGGGGCAGGGTGAAGCCAGAGAGTCCTAGATTTGGGGTTTACTCCCTTTGTGAAGACTCATGCGCTAGAGCTCCGCATGGCCACAGGGTGCTGCCTCTCGTACAACTGGTCTACCTATGTGCTGTGTATGGTTTCCATCCCTGAGCACAAGACACCTTATTATCTCATGAATGCAATTCACATTGACCACATAGGAAACAGATCTATATAGGAAATATACAAGATAAATCATGTCTGTTCAAATTAGTGTCTTTTTTTCTTTTTATGTCTGCCAGTCAATTTTAAATTGCATATATGGCTTGCATTAGAATCCTACTACTAGAATTGCTATTGGTACAAAATTCTACTTTGAGGTCAATCCAAACCTCTACCCTTGAGACTTCTGCTGTGACTGTTCCTATCTTAGATTAATTGTGATTTACCCCGGGGAATAAAAACTGGATCAAATCCCAGGACTTAAAGGTAGCTCCTAAAGTCTCATAACTTCTCTTTTTTTTCTGACTAAACACCACCTTCTTCACTATTTGCTTTCTTCAACCCACACTAACTAGAGATCTCATAGGCTCCCAAGGAGCCCCTAAAATAACGCCTCCACACAGCGTGTGAATTCTTCCAATGACACAAGCTGTCAGACTCGGCACCAAAGGTGTCGTTTTTCTGTGCCACATGCCGGGTCTCCATGAATGTGACGACACCAGAGCTTCTCAAAGGTGCGTGCCCAGATGCACCTGGCTGTGGGGTTAGGAATCCATGGTTACAAGCCCTGTGGCTTTCCAGGGCTCTGAGTGTCGGGGGCACAGGCTCCTCCTTGGAGCCTTCGAGCCAGCCAGGGGCCTCTGTGCCCTCCTCTTCCTCCTCCTCTTCCTCCTCTTCTTTCTCCTCTTCTATCTTCCTTGTCCTCCTCCTCTTCCTTTTCTTCCTTGTCTTCCTCTTCCTTCTCTCCTTTTCTTTCTCTTCCCCTTCTTTTTTCTTCTTCCTCTTCCTTTTTCCTTTCTTATCTTTCTCTTCCTCCTTTTCCTTTTCTTCCTTCTCTTTCTCCTCCATCTCTTCTTTCTCTTCTCTCTCCCCTGCCTCTTCCTCATCTTCTTTCTCTTTCTCTTCTCCCTGCCCTTCCTTCTCCTCCTTCATGAGAATTTTAGTCTTTTTCCATTCTTGTATCACAGTTTGGGCCCATGCATGACTCAAGCCTTCTGGAGTTCAGATTCTGCCACCTCCCCTTGCATTGGGCTAATTGCTCATTCATCTTCGTTCAGAACTCTGGTGCAGCCCGGCCAGTCCCAGCCTGAGTGAGACCCCTGGGTGTGGTGTGTCACGTGATCCCCTGCCTCCTATGCATTTCCCAGCCTCATCTCCTCCAGCTCCAAGCTGATGCGCCTGCCCAGTCCCATCAGGATCTACCTCGCTGGTTAGATGGGCCTCTGCTAAGGAAGCAGGCTCAGACCCCAAGGTTGCCCACTAGTCTTGCTCTCTATCAAGGTCTCCATGGCAGTGACTCTTGCCCTTGAAGAATATGGCAAGTTTGAATCATTCTGGTTGACACACTTTGAGCATAACAGTGAAGATGGGCAGAGACCATGCTGGTGGATGTGCTACAAGGCACAGGATGGGCCTTCCAACAGGAGCCATTTGACAGAGAATATTGTTAATATCTGAGGTCGAGTAATGCTGCCCTGTTCTCTTGTCAAGTCAGAGTTTGAACTCAGGACCTTATATATGCTATACAAGTGTCCTACAACTGAATTACTTTCTCAAGTCCAAATTTCTTTTTTTTTTTTTTTATTAAAAATTTAATTATACATTTTAAAATTTTTTACCAGTTCCCTCCCTCCCCCCTCCCTTTCCCCCAGTGTCTCCCCCCCAATTCCCAGAGAGTCCTTTATTGTGTGCGCCTAACTCTCCACTGGGTCCTCCTCTCCGATGACATATAAGGACCCAGTGGCATTTCCATAAGCCCTTTCTCTTGTTCCCCTTAAGCATAAGATTACTACTATGGCTGTCAATCCCTTGCCTCCAGGGTCTCGGTGCCCTTAACAGATGCTAGACTTTATGAGGGCAACAGTGCGCTGGACATTGCGCAGGGCATGCAAAGTTCCATTATGATTGCTTTGGCCCCAACTATTGTTGAGAATCTTGCAAATCGTTGCTCCTCCCATCCTTTTGCTCTTACAATCTTACCGCCCCCTCTTCCGCAAATGTCCCTGAGCTCCAGGATGGGGAGAGATTAGGCTGTCCTAGTTCTATGTGATTGATATAGAGTCTCTGAAGTTCTGGATTGTGGTTTGTTGATTTTCTTTTGCAGTTTTGCTGCTCCTGCAATTCCCTTCACTCCATTCTGCTGGGCACTGTATGTCACCCCCTGGCCAGAGACAAAAAGCTGTTAAACTGGAGTCTTGTTGTAATAGCACATTCAAGGGTAGATGTAATAAGAGTAGGAAACCTCACTGAGGGAGGGGTCCATCACCCATTTGCAAAATGATTACTTTTTATCTGCTAGACTATATGCCCTCCCCTTCTGGTGAGATCAGGAAAGAACGTCTGTGAACTTAACCAGGTTTCTCATTACTTACTTGCAGACCTTGATGGAGGCCTATTTTCTCTGCTGTAACATGGTCTCCTCTCTCCTTGTTTCTGGTGTGGCCCTCCTAACCCATCTCTCTTGTTCATAATCCTTGCAATTACTGTGTTACATAGGTTTACTTTTGAGTGTCCCAATGTGGGCTGGGCGAGTTTGGTACTAGGAGCCACCTATTAGGGAGTACATACGGCGCTTAATTTTCTGGGATTGGGATACTTCACTTAATATAATTCTTTCTAATGACATCCATTTCCCAGCAAATTCCAGTAATTCATCATTTTTGATGGCTGAGTAGTACTCCATTGTATAGATGTACCACAGTTTCCTTATCCACTCGTCAACTGTTGGACATTTAGGTTGATTCCATGACTTTGCTATTGTAAACAGTGCTGCTATGAACATGGTCAAGCTTGTGCTATCGAGGCGAACCTCTGCTGCTTGGGGGGTTATTCCCAAAAGTGGGATAGCAGGGTCATATGGCATTTCAATCTTTAATTTCTTTAAGAATCTCCAGACGGCTCGCCAGAGTGGCTGTATGAGCCTGCACTCCCACCAGCAATGTAGGAGAGTTCCCCTCTCTCCACATCCTCTCCAGCATTTGTCGTTGTTTGTACTGTGGATTTTTGCCATCCTGACCGGGGTGAGATGATATCTCAGGGAAGTTTTGATTTGCATTTCCCTGATGGCGAAGGAAGTGGAGCATTTTTTAAGATAATTGTTAGACATTTTAATTTCATCCCTGGTAAAGTTTCTTTGAAGTTCCAGGGCCCATTTTTTAATTGGGCCAGTGTTTTCCTTGGAGTTTAATTTTCTAAGTTCTTTGTGCACTCTGGACAGTAGAGCTCTGTCAGATATGTGGTTAGTGAAGATTTTCTCCCATTCTGTGGGTTGCCTTTGAGCTCGTGTGACAATCTCTTTATCTGAACAGAAGCTCTTTAATTTCACAAGATCCCAACTGTTGAGAGTTGGTAGCAGTGACTGTGCCATTGGATGTCTGTTTAGGAAGTGTTGGCTTAGCCCAATCAGCTCGAGGGAGTTCCCTATCCTTTCAACTATGGCTTTTAAAGTCTCTGGCCTGATATCAAGGTCCTTGATCCATTTGGAATTAAGTCTTGTACATGGTGACAAGTACGGGTCCAGCTTTAATCTTCTGCATGTGGAGATCCAGTTTTGCCAGCACCATTTGTTGAAGATGCTGTTCTTTTTCCATTGGATTCTTTGGGCCCCTTTGTCAAAGACCAAATGGCTGTAACTTTGTGGGCTTATATCTGGGTCTTCAATCCTTATCCATTGATCTGTGCGTCTATTTTGGAGCCAGTACCAGGCTGTCTTTATAACTATGGATTTGTAGTATAGACTTAGGTTTGGTATGGTAATACCTCCAGCTGTGTTTTTGTTACTCAGGATTGTTTTTGCTATCCTGGGTCTTTTGTGCCTCCATATGAACTTTGAGATTGTTTGGTCAACTTCTTTGAAGAATTGCTTTGGGATTTTGATTGGTATAGCATTGAATCTGTATATTGCCTTTGGTAGGATGGTCATTTTTACAATGTTGATTCTGCCAATCCAGGAACAAGGGAGGTCTTTCCACCTTCTGGTGTCTTCTGCAATTTCTTTCTTTAGGGTTTTAAAGTTTTCATTGTAAAGGTCTTTTACCTCCTTAGTTAGGTTTATACCAAGGTATTTCATTTTTTTAGGGGTTATAGTAAATGGCATGGTTTCTCTCAAGGCTTTTTCACTTCTTTCATTCTGGGCATATAGGAAGGCCTCTGATTTTTGCACATTTATTTTGTATCCTGCCACCCTGCTGAACTTCTCAATTAGTTCCAGAGCTTCCTGGTGGAGTTTTTGGGATCACTCAGGTATAAGATCCTGTCATCTGCAAATAGAGATAGCTTGACTTCTTCCTTGCCAATTTGAATCCCTCTTATGTCCCTTTCTTGTCTTATGGCTTCGGCTAAGACTTCAAGTACAATATTGAATAGAAGTGGTGAGAGTGGACAGCCTTGTCTTGTTCCTGATCGAAGTGGGAATGCTTCCAATTGTTCCCCATTGAGCATAATCCTTGCTGTGGGCTTGTTGTATACAGCTTTTATTATATTGATAAAGGTTCCTTCCATTCCTACTGTCTCTAGCGTTTTGATCATAAAAGGCTGTTGGATCTTGTCAAAAGCTTTTTCTGCATCTATCGAGAGTATCATGTGGTCTTGGACTTTGGACTGGTTTACATGATGAATTACATTTATTGATTTGCGTATGTTGAACCAACCTTGTGTGCCGGGGATGAAGCCTACTTGGTCCCCATGAATGATCTTTTTAATATGTTTTTGAATCCGATTTGCTAAGACTTTGTTGAGAATCTTTGCATCTGTGTTCATCAGGGAGATCGGCCTATAGTTTTCTTTTTTAAGTGAATCTTTATTAGGTTTTGGGATTAAAACGATATTAGCTTCATAGAAGGAATTTGGTAGTGTTCCTTCTTTGCTATTTGATGAAACAGTTTAAGGAGTATTGGTGTTATTAACTCCTTAAATGTCTTGTAGAACTCTGTGCTGAATCCATCTGGTCCAGGACATTTTTTGGTGGGAAGATTCGAGATTACTTCCTCAATTTCCTTATATGTTATAGGACTATTTAAGTAATTCACAACTTCCTGATTCAATTTAGGTAAGTTGTGTTTACTTAGAAATTCATCCATCTCTTTTGTGTTGTCAAACTTCACAGAGTATAAGTTTTTGAAATATGATGTTATAATTCTCTGGATTTCTTGGGTATCCGTAGTGATAACTCCATGTTCATTTCTAATTTTGTTAATTTGGGTTTTCTCTCTCTTGCTTTTGGTTAGTTTAGCTAGGGGTGTATCAATCTTGTTGATTTTTTCAAAGAACCAGCTTTTTGATTGGTTGATTTTTTCTATCGTTTTCTTAGTCTCGATTTCAGATATTTCTCCCCTTATTTTGCTAATCTCTTCTCTTCTACTGCTTTTGGGATCAGATTGCTCTAGTTTCTCTAAAGCTTTAAGCTGCATTGTTAAGTTGTTTATTTCTGATGTTTCCATTTTTTTGACGTGGGCATTAAGAGCTATGAACTTACCTCTTAGAACAGCTTTCATTGTGTCCCAGAGATTTTGGTAAGTTGTATTTTCGTTATCATTCACTTTCAGGAAATCTTGAATTTCCTTTTTAATTTCTTCCTGAATCCAGTTCTCATTCAGCATCATAGTGTTAAGTTTCCAGGAGTTAGTGTATTTTCTCTTGTTTGATGTGTTGTGGATGTCCAGCTTTAGGCCGTGGTGGTCTGATAGGGCACAGGTTAGAATTTCAACTTTCTTGTACATGTGTAGATTCATTTTGTGGCCCAATATGTGATCTATTTTGGAGAAAGTTCCGTGTGCTGCTGAGAAAAATGTGTATTCTTTGGTGCGTGGGTGAAAAGTTCGATAGAGATCTGTGAGGTCCATTTCTTTCAGGGTTTGATTAAGTTCCAAAGTGTCTCTGTTAAGCTTTTGACCTGTTGATCTATCCCATGTAGAGGGCGGTGTTGAAGTCCCCAAGAATTATCGTTTGGGGGTTGATTTCTTGCTTTAGACGCTGTAGGGTTTTCTTAATGAATGTGGAGGGGCCCGTATTGGGTGCATATATGTTCAGTATTGTGAAATCTTCCTGGTGAATTGTACCTCTGACTAAAATGTAGTATCCATCCGTGTCTCTTATAATTTTTTTGGTTTGAAATCCACTTTGTCTGATAGCATAATGGCTACCCCTGCCTGTTTTCTGCTTCCATTTGCTTGTAGAATTGTTGACCAGCCTTTTATTTTTAGAGCGTGCCTATCTTTTGTGGTGAGATGGGTTTCCTGCAGGCAACAGATTGATGGATTGTGATTTTTAATCCAAGTTTGTAATCTGTGTCTCTTGATCGGTGAATTAAGTCCATTAACATTTAGTGTTATAATGGAGAAACTATTGTTAATTCCAGACATTTATTATGTTTAGTAGCTTTTATAAGTATATTGCTTCGCTTTTAATGGTGTTATATTTGCCTTCTGTTCTCCTGGATATGCCTGTTTTTTTCTTCACGCTTGAGTATCATTTCTAGCAGTTTTTGAAGGCCTGGTTTGGTGGCAATGTATCCCTTAAAGTTGTCTTTGTGCTGGAAAATTTTTCTTTCTCCCTCGATCATGACTGATAGTTTTGCAGGGTAAATCAGCCTGGGTTGACATTTTTGCTCATTCAATACTTGAAGTATGTCTCTCCAAGCTCTTCTTGCTTTCACTGTTTCGACTGAGAAGTCATTTGTTATTTTAATAGGTTTGCCTTTAAAAGTGACTTGTTTTTTCTCCCTTGAAGCTCTCAGCACCAGTTCTTTATCTTGAATGTGGAGTGTTTTAACTATTATTTGCCGTGGTGTGCTTCTAGTTTGGTCGTATCTGTTTGGGGTGCGGAATGCCTCTTGTATGTGAATGGGCCTCTCTTTTTTTAGATGAGGAAAGTTTTCCTTGATGATCGTTTGAAAAATTTCCTCAGGGGTGGTATTTTGAGATTCTTGCTCCGGTATTCCATGAATACGCATGTTAGGCTTCTTCAGGGTGTCCCATATCTCTTGGATATTTCTCTCAAGTATCTTTTTGGCTTTAACAACCTCTTCCATTGAGCTGGCTAGTACTCCCACTTTATCTTCAAGGTCTGAAATTCTGTTTTTCTGCTTCATTAGTTCTGTTGATAAGACTCTCTGTGGCGTTCTGGGTTGAAGATAACTTGTCTTTTAGCTCAGTTTTAAACTCTGCTTGAGTTTGTTTTAACTGTTCTATGCCACTTTTTGTTTCTTGCACTGTTTTTCTCAACTCCTCCAGATGTCTGTTGTGTTCCTCTTCAAAGCGATTGATTCGATTATGTAATTCCTCCCGGATTTCCTCTTTCATAGTATTGAACATGGTAATGATCATATTTTGAAAGTCGTTATCCTGGGTCAGGCTTTCTTGGCCTTTTTCCGCGGGTTTGTTCTTGTTGGAGTCTAACATTATGGGATTAATTTCTTCAGTGGGAGATGTGTTTACTTGAGTGTTGCTTCTCATGGATTTGCACTTTGACTTTGGCATTGTCATTTTAACTCT
Source organism: Typhlomys cinereus (assembly GCA_023101885.1). Classification (NCBI taxonomy): domain Eukaryota; kingdom Metazoa; phylum Chordata; class Mammalia; order Rodentia; family Platacanthomyidae; genus Typhlomys; species Typhlomys cinereus. The sequence continues at coordinate 762,692 of JALPQD010000486.1, forward strand.
TAAGATCTCTCAATTTCACTAAACTGAATTATTTGGCCTGGGGTACTGGTGGGCAGGGCCTGAACGGGGACTTACCTAGGGCGCGGGGTGAGGCCCGGCTGGATCTCGCGTACGCGTCCCAACCGGCGGAGCGGGGTGGGGCGAAAAGGGAGGATGGGCGCGTCGGCGTGGAGCTATTTAACCCGAGGGCAGCTGGGGCGGGGCCCGGGCGCAGGGGGAGGTCCTCCTCGTTCCCTCGGCCCCCGCGCGGCTCCGGCTGGATGGCGGGAGTCGGAGCCGGGTCCCCGTGGGCTGACCTGGGGTCCTAGAGCGCGCGTTGAGGCCCGGCTGGATCTCGCCTACGCGTCCCGACCGGCGGAGCGGGGGTGGGGCGAAAGAGGGAGCCCAAATTTCTTTTGCTTATCAATTTTTTAAAAGTTTCCTCCTTCCTTCCTCCCTCTCTCCCTCTCTCCCTCTCTCCCTCTCTCCCTCTCTCCCTCTCTCCCTCTCTCCCTTTCTTTATTTCATGTCAGAGGGCACTGTGTGTCCCTGTGGAGGGACACTGAAGTCACAATGGTGACTTCAAGAATCATCCCGGATTGCGGATTGCTCCTACCTCTTTTTTTTTCTTCAATCTGAGATTTCCCAGACTCTGCCCACTAGGGCTGGAAGTGCATTACATGGGATCCAGGAACTTGTGAGGCAAAGTTTTACCCCATGAGCCATTTCTCCAGCCCTACTTACTAATTTTATTCATCCCTAGTAGAGTGCATGGCCCAAGGGAAGAGCTGAACAAGTTAATTTGTTAAATGAATACATGACATACTTTTTCTATAGCATTGTTTTCAATGGCAGTAACTCTGACCCTCTGGCTGGGAGTCACAGAAGACATGATCAAGATGAACTGTAAGTTTTAACCTTCTTTTTCAGCAATTATCTGCCTAGGTGTGTGGGCTATTGTGGATGACACACGGAAATACCTTTTACCCAATAGATACACTAGCTTCATCATTAGCAAACCCATTGCCAATTAATACACATGCTTTCAAAGTGCTTATCAACCACTAAGCATTTCCTCATCTCTAAGTCGGCTGAGTGCTCACCCTTTGCTATCTTACTACACTATTAATTTACCACATAATATGATTTTTATTAGCTGTGTGAACTTGGGCCATGTAGCTTCTCTCGGCTCAAGTTCTTCAAGATGGTAGAGAGATGCCTGTGTGTTCCCAGGGCCCTGTGAGGGGCGGTGGGGGGATGTCAGGTGATGCTCATGAAGTGCTCAGAGGATTGTGTGTTCTGCCTTCTTAGTTATCATTGTCTTATTAATCTCTACAACAGTCCTGCGAAGCCAGTAGGAGTCATAACAATATGATACGCAGTGTATATGAGAACCAGTCAGAATAACTGTGTGTGTGTGCGTGCACATGCACACACATGTTTATATATGTGCATGTGGAACCGGAAGTCTATATTGGATTGTCCTTTTAGTCATTCTCCACATATTTATTTGCTTACATGCATGTGTGTGTGTTTGTGTGTGTGTGCGTGCGTGCGTGTGTGTGCGTGTGTGTGTGTGTGTGTGTGTGTATGTGTGTGTGTCTGGGTATAAACAAGAAGACACTTAAGTGTATGTGCCTATAGAGTCCAGGGAATGACATTGGGAACCATCCTGGATTGCTCTACCTCCTTATTGCTTTGTTTTGGGGGTTTTCAGGCTCTGCCTTCCAGGGCCAGAAGTACAGGCTGCCATCATATCTGCATTTGTAACCAGAGACCTGGGGATCTGAATTCAGGGCCTTTTGCTTGTGAGGCTTTAACCCCCAAGCCATCTCCCCAGCCCTTCCACCTTATTTTTTTGAAACAAGGTCTGCAATGGAACCTGGAGCTCATCTCCTGAGCTAAGGGTGGGTGGGTCAACAATCTCAAGATATCCTCCTTGTCTTTGACTCTTCCTTCAACACTGGGATTACAGGTGTGTGCTGTGATGCCAAGATTTTGCTTGGGTGGTGAGAATCGGACCCGGTTCCTGAGGCAAACACTCGATCAACTAAACCATCTCGCCAGCTGCTGGTTAGCTTTTTTTGTTCCATTTTTTCATCAGCGAAGGAATCGTATTGGAGTCTTTCACTCCTCCTGACCGTTCTGAGAACTGCCTTCTCTCTTGTAGACAAAGCTGTTCTGGAAGTATCGAAGGGGGACCTTTTCACAACACTCCAGCATGAAGCCCTACACTTCGGAATTTAGTTGGCCACTGCCTAGAGATCTCAAAGGCAGAGGCCTGCGGAGGGCCCAGATTCATGTGTAAATGGATGGTGCTTGCATATGTGACAGCCATTAGCATACCTGCACAAGGGATCTTACAGTAAGCTTGAGACCTGAAGTCTCACCTCCAGGTTACCTTCTCTAGCGCTCTGCTCAGAGCCTGCATCGCTGTGGAGTCAGAAGACTGTCTACTTGCTGCTGCTGGAGAGAAGACCCACGAATGGGTGTTTCCCAGGGTCAGTGAGTCACTCTGGCCTGGCGCAGCACCCCAGGGCTCTTGGAGGGAGACAAACAGACTTTGTTGAAAGGAACCATCCTGTGTATGAATAGCCCCTAGTCAACTCTTTCAAGGAGGCCGCTGACTTGTACTTGCCCCTCTTGGCCTGAGGAACTGCAGTGACTTAGTGGAAGAGGGCAGGGGAACAAAAATACAAAAATGTGTGTGTGTGTGTGTGTGTGTGTGTGTGAGAGAGAGAGAGAGAGAGAGAGAGAGAGAGAGAGAGAGAGATCCTGGTGAGCACATTTGGCATGCCTAATCCTACCAGAGAGAGATTTCCTCGGACCCATCTAAGTTACCAGTTTTATTTGTCTCGCCAAAATCTAGGTAAACAGAGCTCAGCCGCTGCTTTTAATACCCGTGTCTCCTCTTTCACCTGGGCAAGGCAGTTGTGAGGTGTCACTTCTCTGTGGAAAGCATGCTCACTTCCAGAGCTCACTTTGGTTATTGCTCTTTACCTTTATTCTAGAAGCTTCTCTAGTGAACACTCAGCTTGATGATGTAAGGCTATGGGGAATATTTTTATTTTCTTGGCACCTGTCATGAGAATATTTTTTTTATGAGCAGACACCCACTCTTAAGAGAGAATACTCAAAAAGGTCTCTTCGGGTAGACACGATGGGAACTGATCTTCCTGGGACTGAATGTGAGCAAGCATGATGACCAGGGGGACAGGTTGTGCGTTACTCACGAGAGGGAAGAAGTAAAAAGATGGGAGGCAATGTCAGATGTCTAGAAGGTGACTGTAGGCCTCTGTGATGTACCCGGTCTTGTGACATAGAAACTTTTTAGCAAAGCTACTAAATTCAAACTGATATAGACAGACAAGTGTAATTTGGAAATCCCTTTAGGAAGTAGGATTTTTGATTATCTGGTAACAGGGTGGAATGTGATTCCACATTGCAGGTACTTTGAAAGCTCAGAAACTGAGGAATAAATGTTGAGGGAATTCATAGCAGTTCTAGCGATGGCTCACAAATCTATAGAATCAGGAGGGTTTTTTTTAAGAAGTCTCTGAGGAGTGGAAGCCATATAGAACATGCGAGTTGCATAATTAACAATCCTTTGCTCACTGGGCATGCTGATATCACCATTAAAATTTTTTTCTTCTCTAACAAAGACCAGGATCTTGGGCTACATCTGTTGAGGTTCACAGTGATGGAAGTTGTAGCATGGTCTCCAAGGAGGCATCTGTGTACCCCGGATGAAGCTCGACCTTGTTTATGAGCTCCTTGGAGCAAGACAATGAACTCGGATGGCCAGGCAGGCGCACGGTGAGTCTTGCACTCATTAACCCAGATGGAGGCCGCAGCACTATCCCGACTGCTGCTGGGGAAACAACAACTTGTCAAAACTTCAGGCAAGAGCACAAGGTTCCAGCTCATTGGAACCCAATTCCTAGATGAGCCGGGGCAGAAGAAGCAGCTGTGCTTGACTGGCCCCAGATAGATCCAGCAGATGTTCTGTGGGCCTTCTTCCCTGCTAAGCTCCGTTGCAGCTCGGGCTCATCACCCAAACAGGGCCCCTGGGAGCTTGCTGATGAGGATCACACAGTGCCAGGACCCCCTCCTTCCCCCCCACCCCCTCCCTCTGGGCTGGGCTGGCCCCCTGCCAGCTCCTTCTGAAGGGAGAGGTGGGGACAGGCAGGGAGTCTCGCATGGGCAACTCTTGCAAAAGACCCAGCAATGCTTTTTTGGATGGTATCCCGTTGTCACGGGTGTTGTGGAGACTCTGATGGGGATGGGTGGGGAGGGAGACGGAAGTTGGGTGCTTAGGGACAGCCAAGATACTCTCTCCTGCACCACCTTTCCCCAGGGGAGGGAGGGAGAGCTAAATGGTATAATTCGAACAGGTTTGCATGCTGTGGCTGGGAGAATTCTCTCAGCCTCCCTCAGGCCAACAATTGCCTGTCTTGGAACCCAAACACATTCCAGAAAGAAATGAAGAGTCTGTGTGTGCTTGGTTACAGCGATGTGTGTGTGTGTGTGTGTGTGTGTGTGTGTGTGTGTGTGTGTGTTCCTTCACACATCTGCTTCTCTAGAACGTGTGTGTGCATGTGGTTTGTGTGCATTTAAGTGGCCTTACAGTGTGTTGGGTTCGTCCAGGTGTCTGAGTGTGGATGCACTTAATAAGCTTGTGGGAAACTATGCACGTCCCAGGTGTAACCTTGGACAGAGAGTGTTATGAGCTTTTTTATGTACCTGCATCTCAAGCAGTCTGGCATATGTTGTAGGAATATCTGTCTGTATGGATGTTTGTGACCAGTGCATACATGTCTCATACGTGTTTGCATATGATGCTTTCTGTATGAATGCACATTTAACAACACAGTTAAAGATGTATCTCTTCCTGTATGTGCACAGCTATGCCCACCTGTGTGTGTACTTGGATTACGAGTGTATATTTTGGCCAGAGAGGATGCAAATGTACCCCCAGCAAGCCTGTGGTCTATATGTGTGTTAGATGTGCATGCCCTTGGTGTATATGAGTTGAACGAGTTCACTAGCTGTTTTTGGAATGTGTGTCAGCTTGCTGAGTTGGAGAGAGGAGCAGGATGGGAAATAATGAGTGTGCCTCTGTTGACCATTGGAGGCGTACCTGGCTTTAGCAATTGTATGAGCCCTCACAGCCATGATTCCTTTTCTTCTGACTCTAAAACTCCCTACAGGTCCCTGCATGGGCCAAGTCTCCCCTTACTTCTGGACCTTTGTACAACGCCAGTCCCTCTCCTGAATGCCCATCTTTCCAACCCCTACTTATTGCCGGGGTTCAGTTCACGTAGCTCCAATGTCTCCTTGAACAGATTCTTCCCTGCTTTGACTCCAGCTAGGAAGGCAAATACGGCCCCCCCCCCCGCAATGCACTCTACTGCTTGGGGATCTTGTTTGCTTGTGTCTGTTTTTCTATCCACAGCGGTAACCACGAGGGCAAAGGTGACACACTGGCCTCTGCTCTTGAGAGTTATCGTCGGCCAGGTCCCACCGAGCCTGCTCTCATCTTCATGCAGCTAGAGAGGTGTGTGTGGGGGGTCACTTCACCTCACCAAGAGCATCCTGGAGCTGTTAATGCTTCTAGGTGGGAAATCAATTCCTTGTCTGTTTCCAGTGCCTGTGCATTATATCGACACAGCACTCCTAGGGTTAGAACGTGGTCATCTGCTCAACTGATTGAATCACCAGAAATGCATCTTACTGTTATTTGCAAGATACAAGCTTCCATTCTAAGCACTGGGGAGACATCCCCAAACTATTCTCATCCTGCTCCTATCCATAAGGTAGAGACAGGCTGTATGAACATGGAAATTCCAAAGCCTGAGATTCTCAGAAAATTGTTACTTGAAATTTTTGTGCAGTCACCAGGTTGATGCCAGAGCCACCATCAGAAGAGGAATAAAGACCCCTAGAAGTGCCTACTCCTTGCACTCTGGTTCCTGTACATCCCACAGGTCACATGGTCCCTGGGATTAAGGTCGAGAAGGATTTGGGTGGCTAATTACCTGGTTTAAAGAAGTCGAGATTATCCTGGATTACCAAGGTGGGGCCAGTGTACTCATGATTGTTCTTAAAAGTGCAAGGGAGGGGGAGTCACGGCAACATGGGGTGCAGTACAGAGGTTCCACCCTTACTGTCTGAGGAGGAGGAAGACAGCGCCAGGAACCAAAGCATGCAGGAGGCTTCTCGAAGCTGGGAAGGCAAGATGGTGGCAAATTGTTTTACAGCTCCTGATAGGAATGCAGGATCCCCACACCTTGAGGTTAGCCTAGTGAGATTCCTGAGCGGTCAGGGACCCTCCCCCTCTTGGTGCCCCTCCCCACGCACTGTGGACAGTGACTTGTGCTAGTTTAGATTGCTATACTTGAGGTCAACCATTTAAAGGAGCAACTGGAATTGGAGACATAGTCAAAGGCTCAGGTTAGGAGAATTGGGTCTTGCATTCAGTTAGGATCCAGACTGGCGCTTGAGGGAATAAAGGCATTATAAAAAAGAAGGATTCTGAATGAAAGGCATCATGAATGAGTTACTGCTACGTGTTCTCCAGGAATTCATGGCCATGGTGCATGCATGCCGAGCATCCGGTTGGCTGAGATGTTCATGCGGTGGTGGGCTGGGCACATTTTACCCAACTTCAGATAGTTACTTAAGGGAACTACTGAGCTATTATTCAAGTGGAAATGTTTTTCCTTGTATGTGTCTGTTTTTGTGTGTACATACATGTACATGTGTGAGCGGGTGTGTATACAAGAAGGTACTGAGTGTATGTGGCCAAGGGTAAGGTAGGGAATCACCCTGGATTGCTCTCTCCCTTTGCTGTGCTTTGGGGTTTCCCAAGCTCTGCCTTCTAGAGTCAGAAGTGCAGACTGCTGCCATTCGTGCACAGCATTTTTACGTAGCATTAGGGGTCCAAATTCCCTTTGCATCTCAGGGAAAGGCTTTAACCCCTGAGCTATCTCCCCAGCCCCTACTGAAAATATTTTATGAAAAGTTAAAACGAACCCTGCCTACCCCTTGCCTAGTGCAATGGTTATGATGCTAACCTGGCCCCTTGGGACCTCTGAGGTCAAGGCTTTGGGGACGATGAGCATCAGGCCGGTGTTGGAAAGAGGTCTCCCAGGCTCCAGACAGAGCCACTCCTCCTGCTTGGCACCCCGGGTGGCACTGGCCAGTGAGCATAGGCAGCATCAATAGCAATAAAATGAATAATTACATATTTCCCACTTAGCTCATTGTTGGGGGCTGAGTGAAGAGCCACAAACAGGGCTTCTGCGAACGAAGCTCTTGGGGGAAGCTGGTCCGGAGCTGAGGGACAGCTAGGGGTGAGTTCCATTACTGCAATTAGCACACTGTGTAAACAGCACTTAAGGACTCTAGCTGGGAGTTTGTGGTAATCCATCTGAAATAGACAAGTATTTTATGCAAGGAGGAATGAAGGGGGACTGTCTGTGCCCAAGTCAATTTAGTCGTCTGCAAACAGGCCTATTCCTCCTGGTTCCATTCAGCCCTGTCTCCCCCTCCTTGGCTCCTTGGCTCCCAGCCATGCTGCTTCTTAGCAGCTGTGCTTACTTGAGGGGTGACTCATGCACCCCAAAACATGATGCTCAGCTCTGCGGCAACAGTGCTCCAGCTCCACTTGTCCCATGGTTTTGCTGGGTTTCTTCTGCCTCTCTCCATTCTCAGGGGGGTTTGTGAACACCATGGATCCTTTGTTGGTGGTTTCAGATACAAGGGATGAGGGAGCCCCATTTGCTGGGGAGGGTCCCCAGGAAGGGAGGAGTTTCCTGCTTTGATCTCTCTGATTCTGATAATTATCTGTGTAGTGTTTTTTTCTCAATAGCTTGCCGATTTCTCTCTCTGTCTCTGTCACACTCTTTCTCTCTTTATCTCTTTCTCTGTTTCTCTCCCCCTTTCTGTGTCTCTATTTCTCTCTGTCTCTATCTCTGTCTTTCTGTGTGTTTCTTTCTCTGTGTGTCTTTCTGTCTCTCTGTCTGCCCCCCCTCTCTCTTTCTCTTGGACCAGGGCTGCCATTTTATTTTCCTGCAGGACTCTGGGTGAAGTCATTCTCCTCAGAGCTGGTTTCAGAAACTGAACTGTTACACCTTTTGAGTGACTTCTTTTATTTATTTTGTATGTTGATTTTTCTCCCCTCTGCTTTATCTCTTTAAAAGTAAATGGCCACAGAACTTTGTTAGATTGCAAGCACCATAGTGTTAACAGGGGGTGTAGAAGATGCAACTTCCATGATTCCCTGCCCCTACCTTTCATCTATGGATTTTGAGATTTGATTTTTTTAAATTAAGATTTTTGAATGTTAAAAATGCTTGAATTTTGACCCATTGTTAGTAATTCAGAGAGTTTTTCTGATACCAAATTCAACATGGATGAAGGCAAAGTTGACACTTGTAATAATTAAATATAACTTCAGATACTGTCACATCTCTGTGAGGCACGTGCTTCTGGATTCAAACAAACAACTCTCTCTGTCTCTCTCATGCTGTATTTTGCATGTGGATGGCTTATATATATGTGTGTGTGTGTGTGCAGGCATGTGTACAAGAGGGCACTGAAGTGTGTGTGCCTGCAGAGGCCCAAGGGTAACATCCAGAATCATCCTGGATTGTTCTGCCTCCTTATTGCTGTGCTCCGAGATTTCCCAGGCTCTGCCTTCCAGAGCGGGAATTGCAGATGGCTGCCATATCTGCCTGGCATAGGATCTGGTGGTCTGAACTCAAGTCTTTTTGCTTGAGAGGCAAAGGTTTTAATTCCAGAGCCATCTCCCCGGCTCCACCTTCTTTTAATAAATAAAATCCCACAGCATCTTACAAAGTGAGCATTCTATCTTGGACAAGTGAAACGTTTTGCAGGGACTACCCAGACATAGTCTGGAACCAAGTTTAGTTCCCAGGGTTCTATGCAGCTCTGTAGCTGCCCCTTGGGCTGCTCCTGAACATTCTCTGTGGTCCAGTGCAGGGCAGACCATGAGCCTTCGGTCTGGTGGGCCTAACAGAATAGCGTTTCCTTTCCCAGAGTGTGGAGGCTGTTAGATCTAGCCGCATGAAGAACAACACTATTTCTGTGAAGCAGCAGCCCACAGCTTGGGGGGGGGGTTGGGAAACCAGGACCACATCTGATTCATTGGGTGAGTCATACTTGGGCTCCCGGTGCCTCCACTCGGCTTCCCATGGCTTGTTGGGACTTGCAGTGTTGTGGAGACGTGGAAAGAACAAACTCCCTCCTGCACGCTGTGCTGGGGACAGATCCACCCGTCTGGATCCAGGGTGAGCCCCTTGCAATCAACCATCAAGTCAGCTTTAGTAGAGACACACTATGCGATTTCAGAGATTCTAGCTGGCAGAAATGGGAAAGTTGGAAGTTTCTTGTCCTTTCCTGGTCAGCTCAGGGCATCCCTCCTATATCCCAGCTCACAGTCCTGTGTAACCACTGTGGCCTCAGTGTGCAAAGGAAGACATTTCCATGACCATTTGGCAGGATCAGGGTTGCTGAGCGAAGTCCATCTCATGTGTAAGCAGACAAGAGGGATTGCTATCTTGGTAAACTCTGAGCTGCAGGGGCCTTTGCCTAATTCTTTACTTAAGACCCTTATCGCCAGGGCGATCTCATGGGCCTCCCCCTGGGTGACCCTATGCATGGTCTTCTGTTTATCTCTTGGGATTATGAAGTAATGGAATTCCTGTCATTGCCCTCGAGACAATAGGGCTTGAGCTTGGTGTGCCTCCCATTTCTTGATGCACACACAATCTGACTCGCCGAGCGACTGAGATGACAGAGAAGCCAGTAGAGTTCCACACCCCCCTATTAGGGGTCTTTGTACCCTATGAGCAGACAGTTGCCCAAATCCCACCCATTAAAAAAAAAGAATGGGCTAATTAAGCCTGCCAGCCTAATTCTGCACTTTCTAATTTTGCTCTTTTAAATGCATCATAATTATCAGATGGAAAATACGTTTTCGAACGCAGAGCCACTGATGGGTGTATTTTTAAATGTGCCAGGGCTAAGACGGGGAGTTAGCCCAAGAGGCAGGCAGCAACATTTTTAACTTGTGTCCTGGGGGCAGTGTCTCTCTGCTTCCCACCACGGGGCTTGGAATGAGAACCGTGTGTGTTCAGACTGGAGGAAATGGATGCCACAGCATTCCTATCCGTAGTCTTGCTCCTGAACGGGACAGGAGGGGACATCATAGTCCTGGGACTCTGGGTGTCACGTGAAGGTGTGGAGTAAGATATTGTTTCTTCATAGACTGGCAGGAAGCCAGGATTGGTGTAGAAGTGTACTTGGTTACCCTTCGCACCCTAGCATTTCCTTATTATTAACGTGAAAATATTGTGTGTGTGTGTGTGTGTGTGTGTATCAGAGACATTGTGTGTACTCATGGAGGCCCAGGACTGACTTCAGAAATCACCCTGGATCGCTCTAACCTTTTGGCTTTGGTCTGCAGTTTCTCAGCCTCTGCTCTCCATGGCTGGAAGTGCAGGCCTCTGCCGTTTCCACCTAGCGTTTTTATGTGGGACCTGGGATTTGAACTTAGGTCCTTCCATTTGTGAAACAGAGGGTTAACCCTGAGCCATCTCTCTAGCCCTTAATAGCTTCTTAAAAATGATTCGATACAGACATATCCTGAAAACATCAATTCCTGGAGAGTCTCCCCAGCCTAACCCAAGATGCATTGTGTAATCCCGTGCACAATGAGTATTAAAAACCCAGAAATAATTACCTATCATGCTACATTCAAAATATATATAAGATCATCTGACACTTATTAACACATTATGCCATTTATCAATGTAGATTTAATATCAAAATATCCAAGGAAAAGCCTGTGGTCCCAGCACTTAGGATGTGGAGGCCGACGGTCATCGTTAGCTCCACGGAACAGCTTGGGCTACATGAGATCTGACCTCAGAAAACAACAACATAATCATGCAAAGTAGTTTGTCACAGACTTGGGGGGGGGTCCCACTTCAAGCATGAACACCCCCATTCTGTGAGGCCTTTTTATTAGGAGGGAAGTTTTTAGCAAATTCCCTTTCAGGAAAGAGCCCTGTGGTACTCTTATGGGGACTGTGTTCCTTCTTGTACTGCAAGTTAACCTCTGAGGAAGTGTGGGAGTCTTGCCTTGAGACTTGCTTTAGCCCATAACTAAAAAGAAGCTTCCATTCAGGGCTTGATGCTGCCAGAGCTCTGGAAGTCATGTTGCCCGGTCAGGTTGTGATGATACAAGTCCATGGTATCCATGATAGATTGCTTGCTATAACCAAGCCATAGAATCAGCCCAAATGCACATCTGCTGAATGAAGGAACATATTCAGGTTGTATCTGCTCCATGGAGTATTGTCCACCTATGAAAAGTAATGTACTACTGATATATCTGCTAAGGCATGAATGAAACTTGAAGACATTATACCAATCAAAGAAGCCCTGTCCATTTCGCATAATTCAGTTTACTCATTTCAGAGTCAATGTTTCCATTTATTCTCGCACTGCTTAATGCCAAAGGCCTTGGAGCAGCTCACAAACATGTACACCCAAAGGAAGTCATAAAATAAGAGCAAAAGAGCCCCAGCTTCTCAGTGACAGGAACCTGAAGCTTTCAACACTCGTGCGTGTCACTTAAGCAAGGCTCATTTGGCGCCGCATGAAAACCCTGAGGTGTCCTTTCCTTGCTCTGAGATCCCATGTATAGGAAATGTCCAGGACAGGTGAACTCCCAGGAGAGCAAGCAGATGGGCGGGGCTGTATGGAGGGACCCTAGGGAGCAACTCACAGTCACGGGAGAGCAAGGGTCTTGATGAGCTCGCTGAGGAGAGCAGACAGAGCAGGAAGCCCACTGTCCTCGTAGCCAAGTGCAGATTCAACTCATGCTACCCAAGGCCCTGTGACCGTAGGCAAAACTTTAAAAAAATTTTTTTTAAAGTTTTCCTACACTGAGCTCACTTTCCCCCTACCCCAATCCTCCTTTAACCCTCCTTTTTCTCTTCCTCCTCCTTGTTCCCCATATCCACCTAGACAGCTTCACACTTTTCTCATATCCATGTCACAGATGCACACAAGGTTTTATCGGCGTGCGTAAAATGTAGGATCCACAGGTATGTGAGATTTGAGGAGCTCCACTTGCATCCATTTTCCCGCCAATGACGCAATTTCGTTCGTGACCAAGCAAAACTCCATTGTGTGTATGATACATGTTGCTCATCCCTGCCTCTGTGGACGGACCAGGTTGGTTCCACAGCTTAAACACTGCGAACGGCACTGCAGTGACCTTCGATACGTGGGCATCTGTGCTTCCTTGACCTGGAATCGCTCAAGTCTACTCTCAAGAGTGCATCCAATGGAAACCTCTTTACTCATTTCCACAGGGACGGGCTGCCCCCCCTCCCCCAACCTCAGCTCTGGTTTCTTGTGGTCCGCATGTTCCCCGACATTTGTTGCTATGTACTTTCTTCATGGCTGCACTCTGACTGGTTCTTTGCCTACCTTACTTCTTGTGTGACAGCAACCTTCTTGCCTGGATTCCTACTGACGAGGACAGTAACCGAGCCCCGGAGCCCTGTACAGAGCTATGTCAAGACCATGCAGGTGGTTAGCACATGAAGTCATTGCTTTGATTTCCTGTTGCGACTCTCTAACATTTACTGCTTAGCCAATAGCTGAAGACGACGTAACTTTATCATGTGACATTGTTTGGTGGCCAGAAGTTCCGCTGGGTACCCAGGGCTGAGGTCAAAGAGAGGAGGGGCACTTTGGGGGTGGGGTGGGATTTGGTGCTTTCCTTCTCCCCTGTTGTCCTCTGCCTGTCATTCTGACCTCTGCTTCCTCTGACCCTCCTGTCCTCTCCCCTCTTGCAAGACCCTAGCGATGACACTGGAGTCATCTAGATAATTTAAGCAATCTCACCGCAAAGATCCTCAATTTAGCCACACCTGTAGATTCCCTCTACCACGTCTGGGTGGTGGGAGTGGGGGGATAATAATCCAGGTTCTAGACTCTGAGGTAGACATCTCTGGGTGGTGGGGGAAAGCTCTCTTTTGCTCACCTTAGAAATAGACTGACTTACCCACAGTATAGGCAGACAGAGCTACGTGTGATCTGGCAGGAGGTTAGGAAATCCACTGGGATTTCTTCACGGCTTGGAGACCTCAAGAGTACAGCCCAACATGCGATCATAAACATATGTAAAACCTCATGAGTGTTTTAGTTAGAATGAGTTTTGATGTGTGGCTCTTGAGTGTGAACTTTGTAGGTGATAGTGTAGCACCCCAGGAGATCCTACAAAGAGTCACTGCATGAGGACCAGACACCCATTGTGACTCCCACCTCCAGGGAAGAAACAGAGAAGTGGCTTTGCACTGCGTGAGTCTTGAGATATTCCTGCTTCACACATCACTTTGACTAAAGGCTGTGAGAAATCTTCAACCAGACAACCCAGCTTTTTTGCCAGACGCTTGATGATCTGAGACCACATGACAAAGCCAGGCTGCTTTGGAAGTCATTTTTTAAGGCATCAATAAATAGTCACTACAATAGCCAGCATCAATTACAGACCAATAGACACCAGTATGGGCATGTTTTGCACATGGTCTTGTCAGATCCACCCAACCACCCTTCACAAAAGGACTAAGGTTCTCTGCTACCGATGGGGAAGTTGAAATTTGGCCAGTTTGTGGCTTGCCCCGCGGCCTTCAGAGCTGGTAAGTGGAAGAACCGGAGTTCAAAGTCTGGGCAGACGTGGCCACAATGCTTATGGTGAGCTATGGGGAGTAAGTTCCATTTCTTTTAGGATGCAGCAAAACCTGCAGCGAGTTAATGCATGGCCCACAAGTTATTTGAGGGGATCCCCCATTGTCACAACCATCTCTTTGGGATATCCCACCTGGCTCAGTCATGTTTCCATCCAAGACTTGACCAAGGGCTTTCTATCCATTCTCTGAGATGCCCATATTAGGCCACGGTATAGTAGTGGGGTGCTCAGGAAGAGTGTTTCAGACTCCTGTTTCTGAACCTAGAACCATCAGGAGGGTGTGATTTAAACTTCTCCCCTTGCTGGAGTTTGCGGAAGAGGAACTTTGTAAGAGGAAACGTCCACAGCTGCGGAAGCACAGCAACAATGGAGGAAGCCAGCTTCTGCTTTCATCTTGTGAATCGGAAGTTTCTCCACCACAGGGAAGTGCTGAGCCCAGTTTCCTTTCTCAGCGGATGGATGGGTTGGAAGACAGAAGAGAGGTGGGAACCCTGAGCTCTGTCCCTCTGAACCACTTTGAGCTCCTAAAACCTTGGCATTTGGACTCTATCTCCTTTTTCCAAGATGGCTCCCCCTCCCATAAAGCACCAAATAGCTCCTCTTTGCAGTCCTGAGACCTCCTTGGTCCCATTTTCAGTTCTTACCATCTTTTCTTTGAGCTGAAACTGATTTCAGTCTTCACCCCAGGTTCTCTTGAGGGCTAAAAGTAGAGGCCGCTCTCATCCCTCTGGGAAGCATAGCATGCAGCTGGATGGATGGGTGAAGATCTGTATCATTGCGTCCTCTGGTTTTGCGGAGGAACTTGGGTCAGGCAGTCAACATCTGCAAGGTCAAGTACAAGTGTCGCGTAACAGTTGAGAACTAGACACAGGGAGGAAGGGGGTTGCCTAGAGGCCACTCGAGAGACTGATCTTCAAGGTCACAGGCACCTGAGAGCAGGGAGATTGTTCTAGAGCCCAGAAGCCTCATGCCAGGAGGCTCCACCCCAGTGGGTTCTCACTTCTCAGAAACATGTGTGTCATCCCCATCTGCATTAAAGAAGGGTAAGATAGGCTACAGTGATTCTTAATCCTTTTTCTTCCTCCTCCTCCTCTTCTCCCTCTTCTTTCTCCACCTCCAACTCTTTTCTTATTCTCCTCTTATTCCTTCTCTTCATCCTCTTCCTCTTCTTTTACTTTCTCCTTTTTCTGTTCCTTCCTTCCTTCCTTCCTTCCTTCCTTCCTTCCTTCCTTCCTTCCTTCCTTCTTTCCTTCCACCCTCCCTCCCTCCCTTCCTCCCTCCCTCTCTCCCCTCTCCCTCCTTCCCTTCCTCCCTCCCTCTCTTCCTCCCTCCCTCTCTCCCCTCTCTCTCCCTTCCTTCCTCCCTCCCTTCCTTCATCCCTTCTTCCCTTCCTCCCCTCTCCCTCCCTTCCTCCCTCCCTCCCTCCCTCCCTCCCTCCTTCCCTCCCTTCCTCCCCCTCCCTCCCTCCCTCCCTCCCTCCCTCCTCTTCTCCCAAGAGGAATTTTCTCACTTGCCATTTTCTGGTGAGAGCTTAGACTTTGTTTTAAGGAACTATCAGGGCTGGCTAGTCCCTTCTTTGCCTCACTTGGAGGTGGTTTTGGAGCTGGTCATCTCCCGTGCTCAGGAATACCCAGGACTGTTTACCAGGAGGAAAAAGTGCCAGCAGCAGAGATGGACCCTAGGGTTCTCGAGTTTGGGCAGAGAGGACCTGGCAGACAGTTCAGGCTGGTCTGCCCAAGGCACTGGGATGGAATAAGTGGTTCCTTCTTGCTTCTTGTCCTTCTAGACTCCATGGTCTCTCAAATCTACTGCCAGTCCTGAGATTCATTCTCTGCTGTCCCTCCATGAGGACTTCCCTCATTTAGAGTTAGGGAGTCCTTCAGGGATGGTCAGATGGTCAGGATGACCCATAAAGCAGATTTCTTGCATCTAAAGGAAAGAAAACCCTGTCTGTGCGTGTCTCCAAGAAGCTAAAACTTGGGCAATCATGCTGTTGGGGGCATACCACAAGAACCCCAAAGGACCTGGACCAGTGCCAACTAATCGACAATCTTAAATCCAGAAGAATGCCAGGTTGGAATACTTCTCATCATTCCCATTATAGTGGTCATCAAGGAGACCCTGGGCCCTCCCGTGTGTTAAGAGACTTGAATTCTACTCCTGCATCAGTCACAAAACCTGTGCCATGGTGAACATGTTAGTCTACTTTTAGTGACTCAGTCATCTGACTTCTCCAACTCTCTGGCTGTCCTAAAAGTCTCCAGGCATCTCTTGAGTTGAGAAACAGGACTTGAAATGGCGTTCCTCGCCTGAGGTATGTACAGTGGTGTCACGCGCCTGCATACCATTGACTCAGCCTCGACACACGCATCTGCCATGTAACCTCAGCCGAACCAGGGCACCAAATGTTTCCAACACCACAAAATTTCCCCTGTGCCATTCTCCAGTCAACTCTCCACCCAGACCCAACCGCTGATTTGATTTCGATCATTGCAGGTTAGTTTTGCATATTTTGAAATGTCATGTAAACGCAATGGTACACTGTGTACTTTTGCGTCTGACTTCTTGCGCTAGGCTGCTACTTTTGGGATTCCTCTATGTTGTGTCATGTGTGCAGTGTATCCCAAGGAATATTCCATCATGTGAGTAGGCTACATTTTGATTTTCTTTGCTCCTCGGTTTCTTTCCAGTGCTGGGGTTGGTTCAGGGAAAGCACAGTGAGCGTTCTTACGTATGACTTGTCTGAAGACTTACGTGTTCTCATTTCTCCTGGATAAAGATTCAAAAGGAAAGTTGCTAAGTTGTTGAGGTAGATGATATACATTGCAACTCAGTCCTTACTAAAAGCTTTTGCCCTTTCATACCCTCATTAGGAGCAGATAAGATTTCTAGTGGCTCCTTGTAGCAGTTCGCCTGCATGGTTGCTGATTAATGACCATCAAATGGCTTAAGGGAACAAGGGGTTTATTTCCTTATGCCTGTTGGTTACAGTTCTCAGTCCAGCTTGACAGAAGAGCATGCACCAACACTAACGAGGGCTGAGGGAACTGGCCACACCATCACCACATAACGGCTGAGAGAGGGACAATCCTTGTTTGCCAGATCAGCATGTCTGGCCAAGTGTAAAAAAGGATGCTAACTCTCTCAACCAGCTCTCCATGATTTATTCCACAGTCTAATCCCACCCACCATGGGATGGACCTACCCCATCAGCAAGATAATCTCCTTCAGGTTTGCTCTGGGCTTAAGTCAACTATTAATTCTCCACAAAAGTGCCCAGAGCTCAAACTCTCAACAGTCAAGTTGACACCTGTGTCCAACTATGACACTCCACTTTCACACTTCCATTTGAAGCTGTCCCTTTATCCTCATCAATTCAAGCCATTATATTGTAATTAATGAAATTATCCCAGGTAACATTATCACAATTAAATATGATTTTCATCCACATTTTTGTTTCTTTTCTTTCTCATACTTCTAAATCGAAGGTATTAGTATAAAGACAATTTTTAAAGAAATTATTATTTAAAGAGAGAGAGAAAGGAGGGGGAAGAGAGAGAGAGAGAGAGAATGCCATGGTGCATGGGTGGGGGTCAGAGGACAACTTTCAGAAATCAGTTCTTTCCTCCTACCATGTGGGCTTCTGGGGATTGAACTCAGATCCCCAGGTTTTCCAACTCCCGAGCTATCTCTCCAGTCCTATCAAGATAAGGTCTCAAAGAAACTATGGTCCTTTGTTGGGTATCTATGTGTTTTTATAGATGGCGCCTATGCAAAACCATATCTCACCTAATGAACTCATTCATTCCATTTATTCTCAGAAATGTTGCCAAATGTACATAAACTACAGCGTGATAAAGAAAAATAGGATTTCCTTTCAAAACTGAAGGGTTCTTACAGGAAGGACGGATTCTTGTACCCAAAGTGTTGGACCATTGCTATGGTAACCTGAGGGTGTCACTGATAAAGAACAGATATTTTAGGTGCCTCGGATAAGTGGGAAACTCAGCAAACTGGGGAAGAGAGAGTTGGCCATAGGTTAACACTGCATGGTTTGTCCTCACCCCAAATCCTGACACAATGAAAAGATCTCACAGACATGAGTTCAAATCCTCACCATAATCTTTGCCAGCTCAGCCTCAGTTCCAGATGGGAAAGACGAGACATGATGAGGAAACCAAAGAAAGAAAACAGTTTCTATAATCACAACTACAACTCCCAGCATCCCTCAGCAGGCCTACCTGTAAGGTCTGTGTTCCAGTCTCTGAACCTATTTTCTTGACATGACTGTATTTGGAGCTACAAGAGATAACCTGATCGCAACTCTTCCTCATCATGAAGAATGTAGGCATGCAGACCCTCTGAGACTTCGTCCAGGTCTGTGTCTGGGACATCTGTGTCAGTCCGTGACTGACAGAGGGTGTGCAAAAACAAACAAACAAGCAAACAAGCAAACTAACAAGCAAACAATTCCCCCCTACTCCCCAAAAAAGAGAGAAAACAGGAGCAAAAGGCTCCTGGGTGCAAATAAATCACAAATATTTTAGGCAAGATATGTATTTTCCTCCACTGCTCTGAATATGCTAAATCTAAGCAAAAATGTCTAACTTTGGTCTCTGGCCTAGAGCAGTTATCATTAAGGGGCCTGACCTCATTATCTGCCTTGTGGATTCAAAAGGAAACACGTCCCTCAATGGAGTGAAATCTAAGAAGCAATTACACTTAGGAATCTAGGGAAGACCTGGCTCCGTTCACACTTATTACCACGTCCAACAGAAATACAAGGGGCTGATGAGCAGCCAAAGGTGACATTCAGAAGCCACCCACGGCAGTTTCTTTCAAAGCTGGCTGCACTTACCAGAGGAGGGGAAAAGATTTGCCCAATTTGCAATCCCCTCGGTTGGCCCTCAGGTCTGCTGCTGTTCTAGGACCTACCACAGACCAAAACAATCATTCCCTTTGTGAGATTCAGGTTTAGCCTTGTGCAAGCACCCGTATTACCCAACTTAGCTCTATACAGCCACTCTGGCAAATCCCAGTTCCAGCCTCAACCTTAGCTACGTGCGCTTTTAGGTTGCCACAGCGTCTTAGGGGAGATAAGGTGAGCCATGCTGGGCTTAGAAGTGATACGTGGGACTTGGTATCATTTTCTTCCTTGGTAGCAGGAGGGGCTAAGCAGATTCTTGCTTCCTGGGGAACCTGCTTTACTTTGTTTTATTTGTGATTGCATTGGATCATCTTGATATCCTTGGCCAAAATGAACAGCCATGTAGAAACTGGGGTGCAGAGAAGTCTGAACTTGATGGATAACACTCAAATAGTAAATGGTGAGGACGAGATAGAAAAACATCTTAGAGCCTAATGCAATGTGCATGTGTTGCATTACTGCCCTGTGTGTGTGTGTGTGTGTGTGTGTGCATGTATGTGCACAATGTGTATATTGTGTATATGTGTGTGTACACCTATGCATGCACTTGTGCATGTGCATGCATTGCATTGCTGCCACGTGTATGTGGGTGCATATGTACATATGCGTATGTGTACCTGTGTGTGCACCTGTGTATGTGCATGCGTGCTGCATGTGCACAGGAATGTCAGTGCTTGTGATGGTCAAAGGTTAATGTCCGGCGTCTTCCTCCATCATGCTCCATCTTATTTTTTTGAGACAGAATCATTGGCCCTGGTACTCACCACTTTTGCTAGATGGTCTGGCCAGTGAGCCCAGGGGTCCTTCCTCTCTTCCTCCTCAGTGCTGGACCCCCCAGGTACACACTGCCATGCCTAGCTTTTCACATGAATGCCGGTCCTCGAGTTTCTGTGACAAGAGTTTTATTGACTGAGCCTTCTCCTCTGCCTCTGGCCTTTGAAAAAGTTAAGTCTTCTGTGGATTTCACTGCCTAAACCACAACTCTGAATGTCTCTTTCTACAAAGTAGATAGTTTGGGAAAAAATTCAGTAGTAACCCAGAAGTATGAAGTACCTCCTGCCTCTTCTTAGAGCTAGAAATGAAATCATTATCACCTGTTTCTCAGGAAGGATTTAAGACAGACAGGGAAAGCTCCCTTTAAAAAGCCATTGAAAACTAACATTCTCAGTCCTAAAAGTATCAACTCAGTTTAATGACAATAGAAAAATCAAAATGTCTTCCCTAGTGCATGTGGAGATCATTGACTGCATCTGTGTGAGAGAGGAATTCTACTCATTTCATTGCATTCATTCTCAACCATCCCATAGAACCCGGGCCTTCCAAGGGTGCATGTTTTCCACAGAGATCAGCCCTGCGGATGTATAGGTGCATGTGAAGTTGATAACTGCTATATTTTCCTTTTCTAAACTAGAAGGACCATTTCCCTTCAGCCTCTTTGCCAAAATTTCCAAAGCATTTGAACACTGGAGAGTCTTGGATAGCCGTGCAATGAGGTGCATTTAGTTACACATAGCTAGATCACTCCATGTTTTCTAGGTCACTTGGTCCGCCTTTCAAGACCCAACGTGTAATTCGACAGATCTAGTTTAGAAATATGAAGCAGCCCAATGTTTGTGGTGTAAGGATTATTCCTTTACTGCTTGTCATTAAGTTCTGCATGTGCACAGCCGCAGAGTTTCTCTCTCCCTAGTAGACAGCACAGCGGTCCACCGTAAGGAATCTGAATATTTCAGCTCCAGTCAAAGAGGGCAAAAGTCTAGCTCCCAGGTCTAAAACATTCTTATGTTAAATCCACATGAAGTAATATTTCTTCCTGAGCCTTTCTGGAGAAAGGGAGCCAGGTGACATCATTAGTTACAGTTAGTCCTTTTCTCAACCTCATTTTCACATTCGTTCTGTTCACAACCACCTCGCCCACATGCCCACCACCATGGCAAGACCACGGCTTCCACCAGACTCATCCGTGAGCTGAGGCAGCAGTGCGCTTGTCTGGAAGGATGGAAGTTTTGTACCTCGCTTGCCCAGAATTTGTCCAGAGACTTTGTATGGACCCCCAACATGTGAATATTACTTTCTCACAAAATGCTTGTACCAAACAGCCGAAAGAAAGGACCTATTTGTTTTAGCTCATGGGTTCAAAGGGTCCAGTCCATGGTACTTGGCTTCATGTTTCCAGGCCCGTGCTGAGAAAGAACGTCAGGGCGGCAGGTCCATGGAGCAGAAGACACTGTGCGCCTTGTGAGAAGAGGAAGCAGGGAATCAAGATGGAAAGGATCCTGGAAAAGCGTGGCCAGATGCCAGATTTCTCCAGCTAGTTGTCACCTCTGGAAGTTTCTGGATTTCTGTACAGAAACGGGGGAGGGGAGGCGCTCCCCCTCCCCTCGGCAGACAGTTCGTATTTGAAACTCTGCGCTCTCTTATACAACTCAAGAACGGGCCCACTGAAGCTTCTAAGCTCCTCTAGGACTAATAGTTGATGTGTTCAAGGATGAACGCTCCCTGGGTGGTCCCACGCAGATGGAGATGAGCTTATAAGGATGAGGTAACCAGTAGATGAGAGCTTCGCACAGCACTGGAGGGTCAGTGTTAAACACCAGAAAGCCTGAAGCTTGGATTTCCCCTTGCCATTCGCAGACCTTGAGCAAATTACCCTACCTCTCCTCTCTCTCTCCTCTCCCGTATACATCCTTCCCTCCCTCTCTTCCTTCCTTCTATCTCTTTCTTTTCCTTCCTTCCTTCCTTCCTTCCTTCCTTCCTTCCTTCCTTCCTTCCTTCCTTCCTTCCCTCCATCTTTTTCTTTCTTTTCTTTTCTTTTTTTCTCTTATTTCTCTTCCTTCTCTTATTTCTCTTCCTTCTCTTCTTTCTCTTCCTTCTCTCCCTTCTCTTCATCTTTCTTTCTCTTTCTTTCTTTCTTTCTTTCTTTCTTTCTTTCTTTCTTTCTTTCTTTCTTTCTTTCTCTTTTCCTACCTTCCTTCCTTCCTTCTTTCCTTCCTTCCTTCCTTCCTTCCTTCCCTCCATCTTTCTTTTTCTTTCTTTTCTTTTCTTTTTCTCTTTCTCTCTTATTTCTCTTTGTTCTCTTATTTCTCTTCCTTCTCTTCTTTCTCTTCCTTCTCTCCCTTCTCTTCATCTTTCTTCCTTCCTTCCTTCCTTCCTTCCTTCCTTCCTTCCTTCCTTCCTTCCTTTCTTCCTTCATATCCTCCCTCCCTTCTTTCTTTCTCTCCCTCTTTCTGTCTTTCATTCATACTTCTGACCATTCCACACCTGTGGGGCAGAAGTGTAGATTTTACTTGGGAAAAATATAAAGTACTTGCTATACTTTCAAAGCATAATAGGTTCTTAGAATTATTGACGTTCATAGAATCTGGCATAAGCCCACATATCAGCTTTGTTTTTTGGCTTATCTACTCCGTGTCTTATTTTTGGTAGGCTCCGCCCCATTTTTTCTTTCAGACTTCCCAAACACCTGTCTTTTGTCCAGAGACCAATGCCGAGTGTGTCCACAGAGCGTTCCAAGTAGAGCACTCAGCTTTGAGCTACTTATCTCCACCACCCATGGAATTCAGAGTCTCTCTCTCCTGGGAAAGTCACAGGGATGTTGTGGATGACGAACACGTGCTAGGCTTGAGCTGCTCTCCTGCACTTGAGTGCACCCCAACACTTGCTCTTCGCCCCAGTCAGGTGTTCTGTCCCTCCACAGCTGCCCTCTTTAACAGCTGCCCATCGATTTTATTTATCGGTAAAACAAAAGTCCAAATCACAGCCCAGCGTGTTACAGCCCAGCTTGTTACAGGCTTTGCCGATTTCCCCAAGCTGGCTCTGCACCTCAACTTTCACCAGCCACCGGCTTTCCCTTGGCCCCTCTGAGTAGGTTCTTGCTCACTACTCAAAGCCCACCTCCAAGACCCACTCCTTGATCTCACTGTGATTCCATCCACAGAAGGTAGGGTTAGGATTTCTGAGAAAACGCTCTCACAAGAAGCCTACACTAGGAGGTGGGGAGATGTTCAGGGCTTAAAGTCTTCGCCTCTCAAGCAAAAGGACTTGCGTTTGGATTGTGACATCTCACGTAAAAATGCCGGGAGGATATGGCAGTGGCCTGTAATTCTGGTCCTGAAAGAAAAAGCCTGGAAATCCCTAGAGCAAAGGAAGAAGGAGGTAAAGCAATCTAGGATGATTCTTGATGTCACCCTTGGACTTCCATAGGCACATATACTCAAGTGACCTCTTGCATGCACATATCTATACACACATGTGAACACATACAAGTCTATGCTACATGCTTCTCTTTAGTTCCTTGTCAAGTAATTACTAAAACTGAAGCTCCTTTGTCATTTGTATAATCTGAAAGTTAGTATCTTCCCCTCCCCCCATGAGTCTGAGGTCTAGACTGTGGCTGTCCTTCTAACCGTTCCACACAGTACAGGGTCCGGCATACAGTAGGTCCTCCATTGTCTCTTGGAACCCACATACAATGAAGAAGGCTCATCCTGCACTGGAGGATGTGTGGTTGGCTGCTCATTAATTATTGAAACAGCAAGCAGTTTCACAGGCACAAGATGATCCTGAGCTCTCTGGTGGCTTCAGGATGTACAGTGGCGGAAATGTCACCTTTGCCTTGTGGGTATCGATTTACAGTGTGCCCTCTATGAGCTCACAGGACTCTGTACTGGTAGAGGGGGAAAACAGATTGCTGTGTTTGGTGAAGGTGAAGTCAGTTATGGTATCTGTTGGAAGGTCATGGGGACTGTGCATGTATTTGTGTGTGTGTGTGTGTGTGTGTGTGTGTGTGTGTGTGTGTTTAAGAGTTTCATTTTGAGTATCATCTTTTGGCGATTTAAAAAAGAAAAAGCAGAGCTGTAAGTCACTTTTTTCTATTAAAGATCAGTTGTGTTTTTCACACGTTTAATCGGTGGGGTCTCATGTGGCTCGTTGCCCAGCACTGTACTGGGGCTTTGCACATGTTGTGAGGTTCAGGTGTGCTTTGTTGTCCAGCGTTGCTATGAGACATTCCATTCTCCTGGCTGCCATCATAAACAGGTGAGCCATTTCATGTGGGTGACATTTGGACACTGTGGTTATTGATCATTATCCAGAGAGCTTCTGGAACTGTTCTTGGATGGTGTTTTTGTGTCGTTTGCTTTGGCTTCTTGGGGCAGATGTCTCAGGGTAGTGTCCCTGGGTCACGGGGGTGGGTTTCTGTTTGCTTTAGTGATATGGCTGGGCTGTTTTCCGAAGCAGCACTCCCACCAGGTCCGAATCAATCAGCCTCTGGTGCTGAAACTCTTGGACTTACATGTAAAATACCGGCTCTTGGCTTCACTCCAATGGCTCCCGACATCTTATCGGACCCCTCTGGTTGATCATTTTCTTCTGTGTAAAGTAACTTTTTATCCAATTGGATGTCATGAAGTGCTATTCTCTGAATTTCCCCATGGAAGACTCATGCTTTTCATCTTGTTCCTAGAGCCACAAACCATGCCAAATTGATTTCTGGATATGGTGTGTGTCTCAATTTATCTTTTCCCCATCCAACTAAATTCTTTTCCTCAAGAGCTACCTTGGTTCCTTTGTTGATCATTTACATTAATGGTCTATTTTAAAAAATAATTTTAAACTATTCACTTTGTTCTACTGAGCCAACACAACACACTGTAATGATTAGCATAACTTCATACCAAGTCATACAACCAAGCTGTATAATCCTATCAATTGTGCTCTTTCTTGCAAAATTTGTTTTGTATAAGGGCTGGAGATATGGCTCAGGGGTAAGCTAAAGGGTTAAGCATTCAGATCCTAGAACTCACATAAAAGCACCTGATGGAAATGGTGGCAGCCCTGCAAGGTGGAGCCTGGGAAATCTCAGAGCAAAGCAATAAGGAAGCCACTCTTGGGTCTCCATAGGCACACACAGTACCCTCTTCTACACACACCTATTTACACCAGCGCACAGCACGCGTGCACACACACATACACACATACACATACGCACGCACATACACGTTTTTGTATTTTCATGTTGATTTTGAAATCTGCTTATTGAGTTCTACAAAAAAGGCTAAGTTGGATTTTAGCTGAGTTTGAAATAATCTCTAGAACACTCTTAGAATCAGGATCCTACCATATTTTTTTTCTACTGTATTTTACAAAGGTAGCACACTCTCCATTTACTTAGATCTTCAACTTCCCTTGGTAGTTTATGTTTTTACCATAAGGCCTTCCATCTTCATACACACACACACACACACACACACACACACACACACACACACACACAAATATATATACACACATATATATTCTTATTTTTTGTTTCATGATGTTATTTATATTCTTTTGCATTACTGTATATCTTTGAAAAAATGCCATTTCAGATTGTTTCTTATAAACATAGAGAAACAGGATTTGCTTTCATATATTATCACCAAATTTGGTCCAATGCACTTATCTCTTCACCCTGTTACCATTTTGTTGCATTATTAATGATTTTCTATGTTCATGATGTTCTTTTCTTCCTAATATGTCTGGCTTTTAATTTTCTTGTCTTATTGCATTGTCTAGGACCTCCGGTAAGCTATTTAGCCAGATTGATAAAGAAACATCTTTATTTCAAATCATAGGAAGGCCATGTCCAATCTTTTAGGTTTGAGCCTAGCTTTAAATTTTCTAAGTATTCTTATCAGTCCAAGGTAGTTCCAAGCATGTTAAGCTTTTCTTTTTTCGTTAGAGAATGGGTTTATGCTTTGTCACACATAGTACCTTCAGATACTTTTTCTTTTCTGCTACTCTGGATACATTGTTGCAGTTTTCAAATATTCAGCCCATGTTATATGCTTAGAACAAATCACACTTGGTCATCATTCAAAACCCTTGTTTGTTGTCAAAGTCTATATCTTTATTCCTCTTTTATTATATTTTCTTGTCCCATTCTTATATCTCTCTCTTTTTCTCTGTCATCTGCACGTGTGTGAGCACTTGTGTGGTAGGCAAGTACATGTGGAGACTCAAGGCTGATGTCAAAAATCATCTTTGCTCACTCTTCCACCTGGGTCTCCAGAGTTTACTGACTGATAGAACTAGTCTCGCTAATCTGGAGGTTCGCAGTTTCTGCTTTCTGAAGCTAGAGTTACAGATAGTCCCCCCTCCCCCATCATTTTACATGAGATCTGGGAGCCCAAACTCTGATCCTTTGGCTTAAGTGAGAAGCCCTTTAACCTCTGAACCACCTTGTCAACAGCACACTGATTCTTGAAGCACACTGGATGTTTTTTAACTTGTTTTTTAAACTTGTTCATGAGGAACTTCTGAGTCATTTCCCTATTCCTCACTAAAGTGTTTAACTTACATGCAAGAAAAACTTTTTTTGTGTGTGGTTATAATATCTTAGGTTTTGCTCTCAGGTTTTCTTGGCCTCATGAAATGAAGTGGAAATTGATCCTTGCAAAGATTAGCATTCTTTCTTCCCAGTGAGAATCACAGAATTCTCCAGGGAAGCCGTTTGGGAATGAACTTTCTTTGGGGGGTAGGGTGCTTATGAATTGAAATGCTTTAGCACACACAGGGCTACTCAAACTTTCTATTTAGTCTTGCATCATTTTTAACATCCAGTATGCTTCAAGAATCAGTGTGGCATAGTGTTCCCATACTAAAGGGGGGCACAAGAAAGGGCTCTAGGCAATGCTACTGAATCCTTACACCTCATTAGAGTGGAGGACCCAGAGGGAAGTTTGACATTCACACCAACGGATGCTCCAGGGATTGGGGAGAGAGAGGAGGCAATGGGAGAAAGGAGGGAGGGGGGAAAGGAAGGGGAAAAGGAGGGAGGGAGCAAGGGGATCCGGGGAGGGGTGGAGGGAGGGAGGGGACGGGGTACTTATTAAGTTTGTATGAGTGGAAAAAATAAATTAATTAATTAAAAAAAAGAATCAGTGTGACATTAACAATGCTGGCTCTATTTGCTTTGATGATTAAGAAAAAGTAGTTCCAGTGTTTTTGGCAAAATACATTTGTTGCTCAGTTTGTGTGTGTGTATGTACACGCGCGCGTGTGCACAAGTGCTCACACACACACACATGCACACACGTGTGTATTTGTTCATGGGTGGACGTGTGTGTGTCCAAGCATGTGTGTATGCCTGTGTATGTGGAGGCCAGAGGACAACATCAGATATGTCTCCACTGTGTTTTGTAAGACAGGGTCTCTTGCTGGACCCAGAGCTCACTGACTGGCTGATCTGGCTAGGTAGGGAACCAGAGAATGCCAGGGATCCTTCTATCTCTGCCCTCTGCAGCTTTGAGATTCCAAGCTGTGTTAGGATACCTGCTTTCCTTTCTCATGCTTTCTGTAGATCTACTTTCCTTTCTCATGGATTCTGAGGATTGTGGAACTGAACCGGCTTCTCTCCCAGCAGCTGGCTGGAATGAAGAGCCAGGTGGTCAGGTATCTATGAAGCCTTGCTCCCAAGTTGGTCCCCTTGCTGGGTTTTGAATGCAGAACAGACTCGGGCCAGCGTGACCTGTGACCTTGGGAGCAGCTGCTGCACTGTGGAAACACACAGGTTTATTTTTATCTCCCCCCTCTGAGCAACACACCGATGTTTGGACTAGATAAAGAGCTGTTTTCTCATCAGGAACTAAGGCAGTAAGAGTTCAGTCCAGGGTGGACCGTGACAGGTCTGTGCTGCTTGGGTAGCACAGCAGCAAACCTGTGAGAGATTATCTGATGGATGAGGGAAGACCCAGCCCATGATGGGTGGGACCATTCCCTGGGCAGGGGATACAAGAGGGAGAATGTGCTGGTTGGTGTTTGGCAGACTGGCAAGTTAGAAGGTCTGCTTTGGTCCTTGCTCTTCTCTCAGCTCTTCCTGCAGTTGTTATGACCCCATCACATCCCTCCCCCTCGAGATGCTGCCGTCACACTCTCTCACCACCAAGATCATCAGTAACTTAAATTCAAGAGCATGCATGAATCCTCTTGCTCCTCTGAGTGGTTTGGGTCATGTGTTCATGACAGCAACGGAAATGTGAAGTTCATTCGCACAGTGGAAAACTTCCTAACCTCACATTGGCCTGTTCTTTGGTAGATTTATGACTATTGTATGCGCACGACAGGAATATAACAGTGGACGGCTGCTGTGCACCTCTGCCTTCCCTGAGTTTAGTGATACCCTCGCCGTATTACCAGCTGAAAATCAGTTGTGGTGGAAAATTTCTTTTCATTTATTTTTATTTTTTAGGGGGAGGCCTGGGATCAGAAAAGTATGGAATATGGAGACTGAGGGAGAGATGCGGGGTTTTTTGTTGTTGTTGTTTGTTTGTTTGTTTGACCAGCTCCTCCTCCTTCTGTCCTTAAATGCAACCACTACTGAGCATTTTAATTATTGCATTCAAACTCATTTTGACTGTTTCATTTCTTGGGGCCTCTGCTTTAACACAGGAAGCAAGAACGATTTTTTTCTCTTTACCAGAAACATTTAAAGAATGTTCTGCATTTGCCTTTAAGCGCATTCTGATGAGAGGGTCTGGGGCTTGCACCCATTTTGCTAGAGTGGCCTGGTTTTGATTTATTTGTTTGGACTGTGGACGAGACTTGTAGAGGAGACTTGTAGAGGAGACTTATTTCTCAGGGGTCATCTGAATCCAGCTGCATGCCATTCTTAAGAGAGAAAGTAGCTCCTTTTAGAATGATCTTAACTGAGGAGCTGCACTGGAACACTCTAGAAGCTTTGGAAGTCTGCTTAAGGGTTAAGAGATGCCGTGAATCAGACATAGACTTAGGCGCTTGGCAAATTAATCAAGATAGTCGAAGAAAGGACAGATCTTCTTTCCACACATCAGATATTATTCTAAGCCATATCTTTTCTTGCGTGACCATAAAGGCCATACTTTTGCATTGTCACATTACTCAAGGAACATATATACTGGATAGTCTCCGGCAGGAATCAGAGACCTCCTGGGAAGTTGATCTAGTTGGGTTTCTATTTCTCCACCTTTCTTGGTCTGCGACCATGGTCCTAATATCTCATAGGCATGTAGCAACATGTGAATTACTTTTTCTTATGGCAGCAATCAAATGCCTGACAAGAAGTAATTTACCGGAGGAAGGATTTATTTAGGCTTGGCTTGAGGAGCATCAGTCCATCGAGGCAGGGGAGGAAGGAAAAGGCAGCTCTGCAGCCACAGGGATGCATGTTGGCGACTTGCTTCCATTTCAGTGCATCAGGAAACAGCATCATGAAGCAGTTGAGGCATAAACTCAGTAGCCTCTACTGATGAGCTCCCTTCAGGGGGGCCTCACCCTTCTAAAGGCTCTTTCACTTCCCGAAAGACTCTCACAAGCTAGGATCAAATATCCAAATGTATGAGCCTGTGGGAGATATTTCACACCCAAACCATAATGAGAAATAATCCTTCAAATTCATTCATAGGGCTTATTGTGGTAATTAAGGGAAAAGATACATGGGAAGCATTTAAAGATGGTGCCCGTCAAAAGTCATAATAATTTAATAATTATGCTTGTCATGTCAGTGCATCAACATCTTAATTAAGTATAAATGAAGAACAGTGCCTGTCACATGATAAATAACAAACTAGCTATTACCTGGATTATGTAAACTGAAAGCCCTTCACCTCAATCCCAGATGGAGTTGCTACAAATATTATTATCAATAGTCTCTGTAGGGCTGGAGAGATGGCGCAGGGATTTGGTTCCCAGGTTCCATGTTAAAAATGTCAGGTGGAAATTATGGGAGCCTGCACTTCTGGCCCTGGTGATAGAGCTTAGGAAATCCCAGAGTGAAGCAAAAAGGAGGTAAAAGCAATCCAGGATAATTCTTAAAGTCATCCTTGGTCCTCCACAGGGACACACAAAGCCCTCTCTCTCTCTCTCTCTCTCTCTCTTTCTCTCTCTCTCTCTCTCTCTCTCTCTCTCTCTCTCTCTCTCTCACACACACACACACACACACACACACACACACTAAGTAAAGTTAAAGAATAGTCTCTCTACATGTTACATGTTTGGCAAAACTTAGAACACATGGAAATATGGCTCTTCATCTTTGTTTAGCTATGTACAAACCTCCATTAATTTTTGACAGAGGCACAAAAGAAATTCAATGGAGGAAAGATACAACTTTTGGAAAAGTGGTTTTAGAGCAATTAGGTATTCATAGGCACATACATAGCAAATCAGTGAGTTGGTAAATAAAAATGAAACGAGCAAAAGATCAGCACAGTGTTATCAAAATGCCCAAAATAAAAATCAGTGACTGCACCAGATGCCAGCCAGGATCAGATATCTGGTCACTTGTACAATTCTGTGGCGGGGGGGATAGAAAATGATACAGTGATCTGGTTAATGATCTCCTAACATTATATGCAGTTATCATATAATCCAGCTATACATTCTAGGATAAAAGCAAAAATACATGTCCACACTAAAGTGGACATGAGTATTTAGAAGGACTTACTAAAGACAGCCTCAAACTAGAAGTAAACAAGATATTCTTCAGCAGGCGAGTAGATAAACAACTGTGATGTGTCTATACCATGGAACACTAGTCAGCAGTAGAAAGGAAGAAGCTGCTCATGCACTTGGATGAATCAAGATGATAAACGTGCTGAGAACAAAATTGACGTGCAACATGATTCCATGACACATGACATTCTTGAAAGGAGAAAATTAGAGGAAGGGATTAGAGACGAGATAGGGAATGAGTCTAGGAGCCAGCCCACATGATCAAGTTACACATAACGAACGGCTCAGTATATTCTGGTTGCCGCAAATTGTGTCATTCCAACATCTGGCTGGGTTGTTACCTGGCAATCCTGCCACATGGTAAGTGCTTTTAATTTTCTTTGTATCATTTTGTGCGACTGACTGCAAATCTATAATTTTGTCAAGACAAAAAGTTTAATTAGGAAAATTATATGGTCACCTGTTAATAAAAGTAAATGAAACAAACAATACCACTGCTACCAACAAAAGCAACCAAGCTACGCAGTTCAGCCTGTACCATCTCTTTCCCTTATAGACTGATCACTGGTTGACCAAATTCCACTGTATTCTGAGTAAGTCTGAGTTGCTGAGTGGATAGTGTTGTCTAAATGCAGCAGATAGTTAGGAATGAAGAGGGAAGGAAAAAACCCCACGTTCAAGGCCAGGAGCCAGGGTCCTGCTCTTGCGGTTCATCAAGTAGGGACCTCTTTAGGTCTTACTAGATAGTCCTACTATGACTATCAACCTAGATAGAAACTTGTTCAGGATGCCCTGGGGCAGAGGTGGTCTTCGCAAAGGAGGGTTGGGATTTGCGCAGCACCCACTTACTTGGGAAATTCAGGTCCATTTTCTCTTGCCAGGGAGGCTGTAATGGCTGTCATGGAAGAAGGAGACCTCAATTTAAGCAAACAGCTGTTTCTCCTTGACAACAGCAGGCTAAGCGGCTCCCGTTGGCCTTTAAACAACTGATCCATGCAAAAGAAGCCTTTAAACAGACTCGCCTACTAAACACAGGATGTCTTCTTTCTCGAGTCCCATCCAGACAGTGCGTTCAGCCAAAGAATCCTGAGCCAGACAGGACAAAGAACCCCGTCCTGGTTACCCGCGTCCAAAGTCTTTTTCCTTTTAGGAAGTTTGAGTCCCAGGAGGCTTGTGGTTTGCACAGAGAAAACCTTGGATCATTCAATTTCCAAAGTGGCTAGCTCGAATGTGCTTATTGCCACTCCAGTGCGGGATTCAGGGTTTGCAGTCCCAATCTAAATGCCCAGAGATAGCCTCTGTTATTTTTAGATTCTACACTTCAAGTTTTATAGAACCAATAGCCTTCTTCACCAGGGCCAGAAAGTGACGCATGCTAGTCGTTTTGAAACGAGCATCTCATTTCTAAGGTGCTGTCAATTTTTTCCTCGTAATACAGTACCAGGTTGAGTATACACCTCAGTCGGTCAAGGGCTTGCTGCATAAGCACGACTGCCTGCCTGGCACAGTGGTGGGCATCTCTAATCCCAATGCAGGTGAGGTCGAGACAGGCAGATCCCTGGGACTCACTGGCCGTGGGTCTGGAAAGATTTGTGAGCTCCAGG
Source organism: Typhlomys cinereus (assembly GCA_023101885.1). Lineage (NCBI taxonomy): Eukaryota > Metazoa > Chordata > Mammalia > Rodentia > Platacanthomyidae > Typhlomys > Typhlomys cinereus. The sequence goes on from JALPQD010000486.1 coordinate 794,466, forward strand.
TTTGCCAAGAGACCCTGTCTCACAAAACAGAGAGTGATTGAGGAAGACACTGGACATCAATCAACTTTGACCTCTACCCACAAACATACTGTGATAATTAATCCTGGGTGTCAATTTGGCACACCTGGCATAAAGTAAGATCAGCTAAGACCTCCTGGAGAGATTATTTGGATAATCCAAAGACCAGCCCTAGATCCCACTGGAACCTCATAGTAGTGGACCAGATAAAAGGAAAACCGCAGACCAGGAGGAAAGAGACTCCAGGAATCCTTCAGCCATTACCCACTAGCCTCTCCGATGGGTGTGACTTAGCCTGTCTCTAACTTCAGCCAGCCAGCTCTGCAGCTTCCACTGTGAAAGAGTATCTCCTTTCTGGAACCCTAAGGTGAATAAATTTCCTTTTTACCCCTTACATTATTTGACTTTGAATGCTCTCTCACAGTAGTAGTTAAAAGTAACTGTTTCACGTACATACATGCATGGACACTCACATACACATATGCATCCATACCCACAGGCATACCCACAGGCATGTACACCTATACTGGCACACATGTGCATACACATTCATATGCATATCCACATGCATGCACAGGCATATTCATGCACACACGCACACACACACACGCACACACACACACACACACACACGTACACATAAACATATAACTTCTTCCACAAAACAGAATAGTATAAAGGGCAAAGCATGAGTTCCTCCAAAGCAGGGCTGCCCAGATTCTTTGCTTTCTTGGGGATGGTAACAGGAACCCTAAAGAAATGACAATTATCCTGTCTGTTTCACCTGCCCGGCATCCATCTTTCACCTTCCGTTTCACACTGTGCCTGGGTCTGGCTGCTGAGGAGGAGCAAGAAGACTACTGTTCATATTGTTTTGTTGCTCTTGGGAGGCTCTGTCAGCACTGCCCCTCAGGGATGTCAGAGCGGTCGGTTCTCACGCGTGATAGGTTTGTTAGATCACTAGGTACACAGCAGGAAGTCAGTTGAGGGGACACAGACCCCCCAGTGGTCAGAGAAGGCGTGAGCCCACCAGAGCAGTACAGCCAGTGAGGCAGGGCCCTGCCTGCCCCTGGGACTCGGATGCTGCCACTTCAAGACAAAGAAGAAGCCCACCCAGGCCAGTGGGGGGGGGGGGGCTCTGTGCTGCAGGGGTGTGGGCTCAGAGCCACACACTTAACTTCTTTAAAGAAGCCTACAGTTCCCGACCAACCATAGGTAGGAGTCCACCTACCTGGGAATCTGAAGCCCGGGCAGCCCCAAGCCCAGGCGAGGCTAACCTTCTTCACCCCCACTCCCTGTGGTCTTGAGCTTATTTCAACTCTCCAGGCACGTGTTAACTCTTGCATTTCTGGGTCCCCACCGAAACGGAGTGACAATTTTTAGTCAGTTCCCTGGAAGAGTTTTTAGGCATGCTGAAATTGGAGAAGAAGCACGAGGCAACGGTCTTCTTTATCCTCCCATGGGCCCAGGTTGTACATAATTAAGACTCTGTGAACTGTAGAGTCTCTTGTACCTGCTCAGTGGAGATTGCAACACAGAAGCACTTGGAGATCTGGCCTGTGAGCCAGAGCATGCCAGCTTCCAACTGGACCACCAGGCTGCATTCCTGAGGAAGACAGTCTCGTTCATCTTTAGGAGACAGCAGACCCTGGGCTCAGACTGACGGTCTCGGCGTGGCTGCCCTCTCAGCCCTCATCTCCCTGTGTGGTCTGTGCAAGCCCCTACCTCACAGGGACTCGTTTTCTCATCTAGAGCTTGTGGGCCTCAGCTGGCAGCCTCTTCTTTCTCCTGCATCAGCTGAGCCCCCCTCTTTCTCCCTCCCCACCACTGGCTCTCTGTCCCAGGCTCTGTGGAGGGAGAGAAGTCAGGGGGTACCCAGGCCGAGGCTCAGCTAGAGTCTCCCCCGCAGCTTCTCTGAATACCTATGGGCAAAGGGGCCAAGAGTGAGTCACCGGCGGGCGGCGATGCCAGGACTTGCTCTGTTCGCTTCTTCTCTCCTGGCGCTGCCCTCTGAGGCTGTGGCCGGGCTTTGTGAGAGGAAAGGGCAGCTCTCTTCCCAGCCCCACCTGCGTGCCACCCTGAAGGCTCTCCATAGGCAGAGCCTGCTGGGCTCCACCCTGGATCCCGGGACCTTTCCAGCTGTCTCCTGTGTGTCAAGCGCAGGAGCTGCGGGTCTTTGCATCTTCTCCATGTTCCCCTTCAACTTGGAACACTCCAGGCCACTCAGTCAGTTCCTGTTGGCCCTTCTTCTTCCGATCATGGGGGTGTCTTCCTCCTCTGTGCCTTGCTGCCATTGTAGGATCCGCGTAAGGAACACGGGGTTGTACCTGCTGTGACCTCTCACTCTAGACAAACAAGGGGCAGGACCCCACATAACTGCTTCTATTCTTCCAGCACAGGGCACGTCTTTCTATCTGGATGGACTCTGTTCGTGCTAGGAGTGTCACTGATGTATGCTAAGTGAATTTCTTTTTCTAATTTTCTAATTTCATTATTCTTTTATTCTTTGACACTTTATGACTCAAATACAATGGATGTAAATCATTTTCACTTCTGGTTATCAGATCCCACCCTCCCTTCTTCTCCCACTGAAAGCTTTCTTCATCTAAATCTATCTCCCATCTACTTTCATGTCATGTCATGCATGCATTCATGTGTGGAGTATGTGTATGTGTGTGCGATGCACACACAAGTGCATGTATGTGGATCCCACTGAGTTAGTTTAATAAGGGTTGCCTTCATTAGCACATGCCTCAGCTCTGACTGGTAGAATCTGAGCAACACAGGGTGTATTCCACTAAAGAAGTGACTTCCCTTCACAGCCAACATCAGCAATCAATAGTCCCTGGGGAGGGGCGGTGCCTGCTTAGCTCCTCCCCCTTCTCTGGTGAAATGTTGACATGCCAAATCAGGTCTCCATGCAGGTCAGCACAACTTCCATGAACTCGTGTGTGCCAGGGCCCTGTCATGCCCCGAAGACACTGTTTGGTGGCACCTCCCCAATTGCTATGGCTCTAACATCCTTTCCAACCCGTCTTCTGCGACTGAACAAATGTCTTAAAGGGAGATTCCATTTTTTGTGCTGAAAAGAAAATGAGATGTAGCATCTGTCTGGTAAGTAGCACTTGTGTAGAGATCTTTATTCCCATGGGGCGACAGGTGTTTCTTGGGTTGTCTACTTGACTGTATTGAAAGGTGTTGGGAACTGGGGAGATGCTCCTTGAAATGCATGGGGACATTCCTAGAGAGGGTTGACATGAGATACGGTGGGGTTTGGGGGAAGACAGACCTGAATGTGGGTGGACAGATCCAATGGATCAGGGACCTGCTGTAAGGAGGGAGACAGTGTGTCACTCGAGCAGTCTCTTTCTCTCCCCAAGTGTGTCAGTCACTGGACTTAATGAACTTCTATCTTGTTTGTCTTTCCAACACTAGCAACTTTCAAAGAAACTTTCAGACCCTCAAAATTGGCTTGGGACTGAATGGCTACTGGATTGTCTGCTTCTTTAACTTGCAAATGACTGTTGCTAGATAACCTGGTTCTTATAATGTAAGCCAATCCAATCCATCAATACATCTCTCATTCTCCGTTTCTATAACCAACTGATTTGATTGCTTTAGAGAAGCTTTAATGATGCACCCCAAGAGAAGAGGCTATAAACAGGCTTTAATCAAAGAAACTGGGGGACTGAAGGATGAGAGACAATGTCCTCATGGACTGTAGCTTGTTCCCTGTGTCACTTTCATTAAT